>JABFEB020000035.1:19791828-19804617 GCA_019775895.2 Stomatorhinus ivindoensis | reverse complement strand
AAATTTTTTAAAAACCCAGATTCCCGGGAAACATGGAGCATCACAGATGCCAGAGCAGGTGAGGGCAGGGCGGCACAGACATGAACCTTCTTCTGCAAAGATCTACAGAGCTCACAGTTGAAATCATTAATCGCTTATAAATCTGGATTTCATACATAGTTTGGATTAGTTACCACACTTAAGGGCATAAGAGAAATATCCTCTCCTGTGACTTTCCGATTTATTAAATAAGAAGGATGCAAGTGGACTCTGTACAGCTGTCAGAGTGACAGGGAGTGTGCGACTGTGGCTATAGATCCCTGGGACAGGGGAATAACCCACCCCCTAAATTTCACAGGGCATCATGAAACGCCCTCGGGTCTGTCAGCAGCAGCCACAGGGCACAGGGAGGTCAGGCTGAGGCCAGAACAAGGTCAGCAGAGAGGCAGCCAGGACATTCCACAGACTGCTGTAGGGTCCATTCCTGCAGACAGGACACAGCTCCACTCATGAGGCACGTTCCAGACGTCAGCCAATCAGACACTGCCAAACAGAGTGCAGACATCAACCTCCAATCAGATACTGTCAAACAGAGTACAGACATCAACCTCCAGTCCGATACTGTCAAACAGAGTGCAGACATCAACCTGCAGTCAGATATTGCCAGAGTACGGACATCAACCTCCAATCAGATACTGCCAAACAGAGTGCAGACATCAACCTCCAATCAGGCACAGCCAATCAGAGTGCAGAAATCAAAGTCTTTCGTTCGCATAAATTTAGTCATTGATCTCCTGCACTCTGTCACCTTCTATCTCACGCTCCCTTCAAAGCAAACATTATTTCTGAAAAAAAGTGCTTGAAAATGTGCTTCAGTTAAATAAAGTTAGTGATGAATTAATTAATTATTAGTACTATAGAAGACCATATAAATTTGAAAAGCTAAATGTCTGCGTTTAAAGTTTAAAAGGGTTTTTTTTTCCATATTAAAATGAAGAAGCACTTGGTGAGACGGCAGGCTGGCTGTCACACGCACCGTCAGGCACGGGCCCGGTGAAGCGTGGCGTGGACGTCCCAGGCCTCACCAACAGCCTTCCTCTGCGCCTTGCTTTAATTTACCCTTAATTGGAACCGGGGCTCCGCTCCTCCCCCTCCCGGCACACATTCCGGCGGTCGGAGCGATTAAAGTTAGCGCAGCACGCGGTCAGCCTCCCTAATACAGCGGCAGCTGATTTGCTCTAAAAAGGAGGGAAAAAAGTGAAAAACACACTCTTGTTGCATGACAGAATCCCTCCCAACCAAGACTTGTCCTTTAATACCGAGGGCCTTTCAAGTGGCTTCCCCACGATTGCACGTTGGGTAACCCTGACCGCACTGCAGAGACAGTGCTAATTATACACTGAGTGCGCGTGTGTGTGTGCGTCTGTATGTGAGCCTGCGGGAGGCGAGGGCCGCGCCGTGGACGTGGGGACAGGGCCGACGGGCCGTGGTGTGTCCAGAACTGCCGAGGGCAGCAAAGAAGGGGTCCCTTGAGCCTCGGGGGGGGGGGGGGGGGCAAGGAGAAAAAAAAACAGTGTTTAATTGGAAGTGAGGGTCTTAAGTCGGCTCCACTACCGAGTAGGAGCCCCGGTGGAGCTTCCCAGGAACGAGAGTCACCCTGGAACTGAGGACCTACTGATACGTACCAAAGGTCAGTGCTGTTTTCCTCCTGGAGTGCCGAAGGATTTTCAGTTTGCCTTTCAGTGACTCCACATGGGGCCTACGATGGCTTAATCTCCCTCCTCACCCCTAAAAGAAAGAATGGTAACAGAAAAACTCACCCTGGACTCATGCAGTACCCCGATGGCGCGGAGACCTGCGGACCCACGGCACTCTGTGGGGGGCGGCCTGGGCGCGGAGCAAACAGAGAAATGGCGCCTTGTATCTAAAAGCACCAGGCGGTCAGGCGAAATAATAATAATAATAATTACCCCAAACCAAAAATTCCCTTTTCCATGGCTCCGTCCTCGTTGGACTTAGCGTTTGGCACTCGCGCTTGTACACGTGGAGATTACACTAGGTAATACCAAAAATACGTCTGTCGCATTTTTTAAAGATGCATCGCCGGGGTAACGCCCAATGCTCGGTCTGCGGCCATGCGGCGCTCTTCCTTCCTTACCATGCGGCTGATGCAGTAGGAACATGTGCGTCATCTGCGGTGTCCAGGTGATCCCGGAACGTCAGTAAATGACTGTCCATCCCCCTCCCTCCCAGTCTTTTTTCGGCTCTGCTCCTTACTCACGGTCTTCTCCTCCTTCAAAATTTCTCCTTTTCTCCGTTATTGCCTGTCTCGCTCCCCCTTGTCGCTCGCAGTCTTTGACACAGAGGTGCGCTCACATAAAATCAGTCAACATCCCTACTGCCAGATGTGCCCCAGGAAAAGAAGGGGTTAAATCTGTTTGACTGTTTAACAATAGTCGCCTTGGTTAAACAGGAAGCAGACTGTTCTCTCTGGTACCGCTCCTCGTGTCCTCGATGGGATCGAGCAGAAACCAGCTTTAACATAGACTGAAAAAAAGCAAATTGATTAAATCAGGCCCTGGCAGACCCAATACAGTAGTACTACAGCCGTAGCTTTTTTAGGACTAAACGAGGACTGAAAATATGATGGCTGGCTTGGCACCTGTCGACCTAATGTAGACCAAAATTTGGAGCGCTTCCCCATCAGGCAGGCATACGGAACCCTCTCCGTGCCTATAATTAAAAGAAATTGCGGCCGTTACGTTAATCATACTGCTGATTGTCTGCTGAAGCGGTTAGGGTTTGCTCCCCCGCACCAGGAAGTCCTTCCCGAGCGTTGGACCCACAGCAGTCGGCAGCACCTGGCGATGGACGTCGAAAGCACATGTGTCCCCCAGAAAGGCCTCTGGGTGCCGGGTCTCTCGGTCTATCTCAGCAGACTGCAGATCGCATGGGGACGGCGCGCCCCGCCGCCGCGGGATCATGCAGCAGGGCGCCACCAGAGCATGGGCTTTTCTGGTCAGGTGGCTACGCCCTCACCTGCTCTTCCAGGTGTCAGGTGATCGTAGAAGGACACCAGCCCCTGGGGGGTGGAGTCGATATTAGAGGCTCAATCTGTCACTTTAAGCAAATCGAAAAATGATCTCACGTCAGTTTGCCTCGCTGGATGTTTACGGCGAGTTCCCACTGGACTCGACAGTGTTCGGGTTGCGAGTGAGGCTCCTTAGCGCGCTGCATCTTAACGCAAGCCTTCACCACGCCGTTCACCGCGACAGCTCGTTTCAAAATGCGGCCGGCATTGGGGTTAAAGACAAAACCGTAACCTGACACTGGAGTCCTCAGCTTAAGTAACCTTCCAAGGGTACAACATCAAGGCCCTTCTTGGGATTTGAGCCAGTCCCTACCTGCCGCCCGCTTTGTTGGAGTGTAACCGTATAACTTCTACTAGTCCAAAAAAAAAAATACCCAGTGTGATTTCTTGCGACGCAGCGTGCAGAGGGGATGTCGCATTTCTTGCGACAGTGATGCAGAGGGGACAAAGCAGAAGACAATGAGGGAAAAAAGCTTTATTGTTCATAAGGGAGGGCGAGGAGTTTGGCCTGAGCTCACTACCATGGGCCACGGCTCAAATAAAGGTCACCGCCCGGATCGCTGCCGGCCTGAGGAAAACGGAACGGAGCTGGAGAGCAGCACGAACTGCAGAACGTTTCATGAGAACCAAAAACAGTCTGGATTTCAGGTCCTGAGATTCGGGGTTAGAGGGCCCCGATCTCACATCTAAACATATCGAACTAAGCAGCACCCCCTACAGGGAGCTATGAGGAGAGTGTCTGAAGGCCATTCTTACCCATCTATAGGCCCCAAAGATTAAGTATGAAGTCGTCATCTTCTTCTCCAACCTTCTCATCACCTGCTCATCGTGCATGGCCGCTCCACCCTGGCTACAACTTTTCACTTCTCAAGCCCCGGGGTGGGTGGATAGAGAGTGGGTGCCCCTGCCCCACCCCCCTTCGCCCGACGCCCGCCTGGCCCGACCCGCTCTGCCATGAAAGGCCCAGCAACCACAGCGATGTGAAATAATGAGGAGTCTAAATTAAGTGCCCTCTCATTCCCAGCATTTCATGGTTTGGTTAAAAGCTGGGCAGCAGATGATTCACGTTTTATAAGACTGTGCCCTGTGGCGGCCGCTCCACTCCTCACTGCCCCGTCTGGCCTCCCACCCCTCTGCCTCCCCCCCCCCCCACTCAATGAGCCCACTGGGGTGACTGGAGGCAGTTCAGGTCCCCCAATAAACATAACATCTTATCAGCTGGTTTCGAATGTTCTACTGGATAGCTTAACCAGTCAGTATTATTTACCACTCAATCCACTGGTCTGCTTCTGGAATGGATCCCTACCCCACACCCATGGGTCTACTAGTGAGTAATGCAGACCAGTATAGTTGCCCAAAAGCCCTCTGGAAGCCCCCCCAACTCAATTACACCATGCCAAGGTCATTTCCATTCTCCCACGTCATATGGCGTCTCACCCCTGGGGGTCAGAGGGCATGATGTGAACCAGGTCCACGTGCTTCCGGCTGGCCGGGCGTCTGTTTGGGCTGCGCGGGCGTCTGTTTGGGCTGCGCGGGCGTCTGCTGGGGCTGCGCTGGCTGCTGCACGGTGCTCTGAGAGGCAGCCCAGTGACCTCCTGGCTGTTCTCCCAGCTCAGGCACAGCAGATGAAAACACGGGACAAAAATACAGGCTCCCCAGCCCAAAGGGCCCATTACACCCCAGCAGCAAGATGTCTGAGGGTTTCGGAAAAAAAGAAATACACTAAAATGGCCAAAAAGACTGAAGGGAGGAAGGGAAAAAAAACGGAAGGAAGACAGGAATGACGTTTCTCTAAATGAGTCCGACAGCGCGCGCGGTCTCGACCGCCGTTGTTTATCATTTCCTCGCCATGGCCACCATAGGCCTGGCAGCAGGGTCCAGGAAAACCAGGGGGACGCAAGGGCCCAGAGGTGCTCACGTGGGGGACCAGCGGACTGGAACACAGAGCTGGGGCTGCCTGCACTGCCCCTTCTGGTAACTCATATACCTATGAAAAGTAAAGAAGCTTTCAGCTGGTAGTGACACTACACAGCCGATGATTTCCATGCCCGTGGACGACATGATCTGCACGTCTACAAGTGAAATATCTAGACTTCCTTGAATTGCAAACCTTCGGAACAACAGGTGTACAATAAGGATGAGTTTAGGCTATGAGAGCTCCCTCTACTGGCCTAGTGCTGCATAGCACTGCATGTGATCCATCATTCAGCTTTCGGGGAAACTCAGACAAAGACCTAGTCACTCGTCCCTGAACTTTTCTTCTATTGAATGCGACTCACAGTTTGGGTTCAAACCCCCCCACTGGGCTCAATGGGACATGATGGAGTTTGGACAAGCTAGGTGCCTCATAAACATTGTGTAACCAGGGCTGGGAATTTCAGGTTATCAGAGTAATTGCTCCGAGGACAAAGGACAAACAGAAAGAAGAAAGAAGGACTAAAAGAAGAAAAAACAGACACAGAAATGTAGCTACCGCTTTCTGGCTCGTTGCTGTCTTGGCACAATGGACGGGAATGGTTATGCAGAGCTGCTGGATTCTCCTATCAGAGCTGAGACAGGAAATGCTATCTCCTATTTCCTGCGCTCATCTGCATGTCAGTGCCAATGCTAATCACCCTTCACCTTCACCTGAGTGCTTCAGTGGTTCTAGATTTCACTGTCAGTCAGGTTTAATGAGAACCCCAGTGTTTATCGGCACCCCCCAGGAACCTGCAACACCCCAACGTTAAAACCTCCTCCCCAATGATGCATCTGCATGCTAGCACAAGTCTGCCAGCTGATCTGGAGTTACAGACACACACACACGGCCACAGACCCTTAAAGGGACTTTCGCAATTCCTCAGTTGGCTGTACGGTTCATGCGGTGAACCTGTCACCTGGCGGGCTAAGAACTAGCAGACAGCCACCCCCGACAGAGCCACGGGGTCCCGCGTGACCCAGCTGACTGCAGCCCAGCGTGCTGGCAAGACGGACACAGACGCCCGACCCAGCCGGTACAGGAGGGGAGTGGGCGTGGCCAGCTGGCGGTTTGGAGGAGGAATGGGAAGCATGCTACCACTGTGGTGCTGGTTGGACCTGTGGGCTCTCGGTTTTCAAAGCCACTGCTGTCCAGACCACATCTCTCCATCCCTCCATCCATCTCTCTCTCTTTCCTCCTTCCTTTCTCTCTCACTAACCATTCCAACTATAAAATGTTCCCTAAGTAAGGCCTGCTCCACCCTTCCCAACAGCATGCATCGATGCAACACCCCCATCTACTCCCACACCACGCCAAATAAAAAAGGCAGTAAAGCCTCTTCTGCAGCTCTGTCCGGAATAAACACGCGGTTTTCTGTCCCTGCTCACTGGCACTGCCAGAGTCAGCCAGTAACTGCCTTTTGCTTCAAGCCCTTTGCTGAAGGTGACGATCTGTAAAAAGGTGATAGAAAATAAGGAAGGTGTAAGAAAGTCTGTCGCCTGGTGTCTGTTCAGCGCCGTCCCCGGTGTCCCGTTTGTCCTCTGCTCCTTAGTGCACCTTCCTGAGTCGGGCGCCAGATGGTGAGAGTTTTCAAAACAAATTACTGTCCGAATATAAATGCTCCTGAGATTGATTAGACCTGACATCCTGTGCAAGGTATAATGTATTATAATATATTAATGCAACCTCTCACCGTGTCTGCTTTATAAATGTTGTCTCAGGCTGAAAAATAAACACGCCAATAGAGGACTCCTCATCAGCCTTTAAAAAATGTAACTCAAGGCAAAGCACTACACTGAAACAATACTAGGCAAACAAACATTTATCAACTCAAGGACCGTTGGTTCATGGTAAATTACCCTGAATACCAGTACTCCAGAATGGGGGTGAACTACAAACTGACAGCCTTGACGAGGGGTCTTTGGGTGACGCTATCGGCTGATTTTTGGACTTGATAAAGGTAGGGGATGTGTGAAGTGACTCTTCTTGTGTGCAAGTACATGGTGCGTGTCCCAGAACTCCTACACAAAAACAAATGTTCACTTTAGAGGGAAAAAAAAGATAGCAAGAGCTTTGAGCACATCCTGACTCACCCACCTTTTAATCACCCCATACCGTGATTTCTGGTTCCACTGGTCACCGCTAAAACGCCGTTTTGGATTTGTATCGACACTGAACGGCCTTCACAGATAACAGGCAGCACTCACTATCCTGTCTGCTGGAATGTCTCACGAGTGTTAGTTTTACTTAAGATAGTTTTTGCGGTTAAATACGGGTGTTCTCTACACTTTGTGTTCTTGCGGCTGCTATCCCTGTTTACTGAATGACGCCCATATACTGAATACAGGCAGGGCGGCCCCGCTTAAAATTCCTCCCACTTGTATATAGTGAGCAATTAGCCATTATGAGTAAAAATCACTGTGAGGTAAAGGTTATCCTGCTCAAACTGAACTTGGATACCAAGCTTAGGACAATTGTGTCCAATCAGAGGGCTGTTTTATCAATATCAACAGAAACACTAGGCCGAATTCTGGAAATATGGTTTCCATGTTGAAAATCAGTCAGCCAGCTGGCATTTTTGTAAAGTTGTCAGATGACTGACATTTCACAGCCCACTTGAATATGACAAACTGCCTGTGACTGGGATAGGGGTTACAGGGTACAATAAATTACCCAAAATCAACAACTGTTCGGCAATGTAATTTATCTCCCTTACAGATATTAAGTGGGGTGCTGGTGGGCTACATTTCAATATATTGACGTGATCAAAATCATAGGGAAAACAAAAAAAATGACTATCTTGTAAACTGATTCGCAGGCCGGAGTGGGAACTCCTTTAGTCCTTTAGCACCACCTGCTGGCCATAAACAGGAAGACAGCAAACACTGGTGAAGTGTCACCTGAGAAAACGCCAACTGAAATTTCTCTAAAAATCAGACATGATTCAGACTTCAGCTATATTAACTATTTTATGGTGTGGATTATGTTATATAAAACTATACAGCAAGGGTGGCCAATCTTATCCAGAAATGGACGTTGTGTATGCAGTAGTGATAGCCAACTGAAGCTTCATGAACCATTTGCTGTATTTTCTGACACCACTAGATGGCACTCTCTATTCAAAAAGGGCTCAATGCATACCCCAAAGCAAGCCAAGAGCACCATGTAGTGGGTGGTTAAAAAAAAACAGAAAATGAAGCTTCATTTGGCCGTCACTTGCATGCAGTGTTTTGCTGAAACTCCCTAATTATATTACTAATAAGAGGACTGATTGGCTGAAGAGTCCTCACACCTGGGTTTGAACAGCTGACCTGCAGGTTATCCTAAAAACCTGCATACACACCGGCCCTTTGAGGATAAGATTGGCCACCTCCATACTACAGGAATGTTTAAGCAATAACCAAATTCTGACCTTTATTCTTTACAGTACCTGTCACGCCATCGGGGGCTGGACCGAGCAGGTGTGACGAGATGGCAACTAATCAGTCTCCTAACATAAACCCCGCAGCAAGACCAGCACAACGCGAAGTATTGCGCTCATGATTGATGCCTCTACCAAGCGTTACTCTGTCTCTTGTCTACCCGGTAACCCGTACCCTGTCTGTCTGCCTTGCGTGCGTTCCCTAACTCTCTTCTTTACCTCCCCAGCCCAGATCCCGACCTTGACCTGCCTCCCCAGCCTACCCCGGCCGTGTTTGTCCTCCCTTCCCTTGTGTGGTCGTGTCCTGTGTATTTACGTCAGACAGACCTACCCGGATTGCACCCTCGGACCGTACCACGACCTTGATTATCGCCTGCCCATCAAACCACCGTCGCCTCGCATTCCCCTCCCGGGGAATCGTCCCCTGCCCCGGGGGCTGGAGCTCTCCTGCCTGCACCCCCTGGTGTCCTCGCTCTCCCTGCATTCAACCCTTCCCATTAAAGCCTTACCTTATACCCGCACTTCTGGATCCTGGTGTGTTTGTGTGCCCCGGCATAACAACCGTGACAGTACCAAATTTAATTACCAATTTAAAAAATACTCCATCAAATGTTAATAATTATAAATATTATTCATTTAACAAAATAATTTTTCAAAATAACAGATGAGCACCACAGGGAGTGTTATAGCAGTGTTCCCCTCGGGGTCCCGCAGACAGTTTAAGGTTTTGTCATTCAACAATTCGTGGTTTAGGTGGAGTGGATATTCAAAAAAATCCCATGCTATGGGCTAGCGTGTGTGATTGTTTGCAAGGCAACATGCATTTTTGTTGCGACTTTACAATAAATAGGTCATTAAATCACGCGCATACGGAACTTACTAGTTACTGTAATAATTTACTGTGGACACTAGGTGGCGATATTAGGTTTCTAATGAGGCCGTCTATAAGTAACGCTACAAAATACAGACACAGGGGCAGCATATTACGCCATCTCTATGCTACATTTGATTGGCTGAAAGTCCCCCGAAACCTTGACGGGCTAATCAATTAGAAGATGGATGGGTGGCCAACTGTTAACGTAGATTAGACACACTCCTGATATATTATTGTCATGAATAGAAGACAACGTTTGCTCCTTCCTGCTGTACTGCTTCAGTATCAGTTTCAAAGAAATATCGTTGTAAATTTGCAGTAATAAACGTAAAAGTAAAAAAGTAAAATGCAGTAATAAACATGAGTAAAAATCACGTGAACACCAAGATTATTTGATTGATCATAACTAAATTGTGCTCCAGATTGCATTTTCCGTAATATTTAACTGTGAAGTACAGTGGTGGAAACAGCTAGCTTCACTGTGATTTAACACATTTACAACTGGTTCCTATTTGAAATGTCTATACCATGCACGGTTTGCAGGACGTCTGACCGTTTTTGTTTAAAAATTGGAATTTTAATTAATAATCCCATAAAAAATCACTGCCATAAACATTCTAATCCAGGCTATATTGATCCTGCGATCAATTGACTCTCTCCGTGTCGGAACTCAGATTAAGACGTCATGAAATACGTCACTACAGTAAGGTTGAATATCGTCCCCGTGTGATGACGACATTGAAGTCACTATTTTGCCAATAACACTGACGACAGTGTTTCCTTATTTGATCATACTGTGATTGTATTTATATGTAACTATTTGACCCACATTCTACCCATTACAGAAACTGTAGAAAGAGCTCAGTGTAATATGTTTCTTATCTTGTCCCAAATAAAACTGACGTTTAACTTGCCCTCATTCTGTCCGCATTTTTTGACGCAACATGGCGATCGGCGTGTTTCCCAACCATGCCCAAAGAGAGTAGGGTCACAATAACCTGGTGATGCAACGAGGCGTTCAATTAATTTGCACAAATCCATGTTAATTTTAAACAATATTTTTTCAAGCACATTTGATATTCCGCAGCCGATTTTGTTCAAGGCAAAATTTCTGGGTTGCGCTTTATAACGGTTCGGTCAGTTTGGCTTCGTTTCAGTCTATCTGTGGGAAATAAGGTATGAACAGGTACTTGAACCGTGAGGGTTGCCAGTTGTGTAAAACTGTAATTTGTTCGTTTATTTTTAAAGATGACGGCGCGTCGGTGCTGATCCGGATAAGCAGTCCGGTGACCCCGCCCAGCCGTCCTCCGGCGCTCCTCGCAGCGCCTTTTGTCCCTCCTTTTGGAGGGAGACTTGCATGCGTCTCCGAGATTAAAGCGCCTTTCTCTTATTTCCAACAGGTACGTACAAATCTGTTGGTTGCGTGCGGGAGCCTTTAATTAAATATCGTATAGCTGTTACTGTGAGTGCATGGGTATGGATGCAAATAGGAGGATCTGAGGCGAGAGAGAGCCAAAGTCCGGGACTGCCTGCTCCAGCGTGGCTGTACCTTTCTGGTTTGGCTCTGTGCTGCTGCGATCGCTCCCCGGCATTGGGGATCCGCAGCGTTAGGGGATTTCGGGGACGTTTGCAATAGACCAGAAGCGCCTTAAAGATACTTTCCGGAAGCGGACGTAGAGTAACGGGTAGGAAAGATTTCACGTGACGCTCCATCTGGAATTTGCATTTAGTGAGCTTTTTAAAGCGTGCCTTTTAACAACCTGATCTTTTCCCAGTTTAATCAGTTGGTTTCAATTAATTGTATTAGAAACACTGTTTGCTACGGGGTTTTCATTACTGGTTTTGTTCCCGTTCATTCCTTTGCCATATAGTGATTAGGCTCCCATGCAGGACATCCATTCCATCACTCCTGTCTATCAGTAAATAAATTGCATAAAATTACATCAATAGCGCATTGTTCGGCGTTTTAAAGTCAGTAATAACGATTCGTTCATTTTATAAATCGTGTGCGATAGGGGTAAGGAAGGATTGGCGTAAACACGCCTCCCTTGTATCTCTATCCATCTTCCAGCGCTTGTTTGATTTGCTTCATTGTGTTACACTGGGCTCCCTTAAACGCCACGCTGCTTACGGATTTATGTTGGGTTAAGTTGGTTCAGACCTCGCGAATCTTTACATGAGGCTGAGTTAGTCAGGCAGTCCGCACCCTGGTTAACCACCATCTGCAGGTTAACCACCATCTGCAGGTTAAGGGCAAAGAGAGGTGATCGCGTGACCCGGCACGAGTGACTGGAGAAATAATCCTGCCGAAATTCAAGGTCTCACGCCGCATATTTCTCCCGATTCATGCCGGTTCATTAAGTAATGCGAACATAGTTATTGGAGGTGTGAATGCACCTGGCGGGGCGAGCCGAGTTGGGAGGGTTTCTAAGAGATCTCCCTGCGTTTGGGATTGCGGTTTTCACACCTCGGTGCCGTTTATGTAAGGACGCTTTTTTCAGATGAACCTTGCGAAGGTAAAGCACCTGACTGGTGATTGTTACCTTTGCTCCGTAGGCTTGTGCGGTGTCTTGTTTACTAACCCGTACAGACATTACGCCGTGTTTTAATGGTATTTCCAAAAGTAACGCTGTTCCGATATTTTGAAATCTCGGTAGCCTATGACAAATTTATCCAAATGACATCTTATGTCGGTAAGATGTCAGAATAGCGCAGTATGTGCCAAACTTCCCGTTTTCTCTCGCTGTGTGACGGTTTGCTCCTGCATGCATTTCTCTTTGCAGTCGTTGCATTAAAACTCATGCTTATGTTTCACGTTTTAAGTTTTGTCATAGACACTCTGTGCCGCTATGTATTAATGCTTTTTTCCATCTACTCAATAGATTGTGCTCAAAAATTGAAAAGGGACCTAGTAGAAAGTAAGGTAATAAATAAAAAATGGCAAGAAAATTAACAATGATGTGAAAGGAAAGGAAGGCTATCATTTTTATCTACATTCATCTATAGTCCCCTGACATTCCCACCGTCTAGTAGAGACGACGGCTGGTATTCGGGTAACAGAGGAGGTGCAGTGTGGTCAGGCTAGCAGTCTGTTAGCGCTGGAAGCTTCCCCTTAAGTGCCATGGTGACCTGTGATCGTCACAACCCGTCTCACTCCACATCTCTTCCTATTCCAGGTGATGTGAGCCACCTCTCAGCTTCTGTCTTGGATCCACGCTACTTCAGCTTCCCCCCCCCACCCCCCATGGGCTGGGCAGGATGTAATACCTCTGAGGAGCTCCCCTCTTCATTTACCCCGATCCAGGTGTGAGTGTTGGGGGGGGCGCAGGATGTTTGAGGTGAAGCCCATGAGTTTGGAGAAGGACTCCAGTGCTGGCAAGGGTGAGCACAGGGACAGGGGGACGTCACACGCACCTCCAGTCTGGGGACAGGGGGACGTCACACGCACCTCCAGTCTGGGGACAGGG
>JABFEB020000035.1:19764995-19776150 GCA_019775895.2 Stomatorhinus ivindoensis | reverse complement strand
GGGTGGGGATGCTGTAAAGCGCTTTGAGATGATGTGAAGTCATGAAAATGCGCTATACAAAAATAAATTTGTTGTTTTGTTGTTGTTGTTGTTATTTCTGAAGTGGTTCTGAGCTGGCAGAAACTGGATTTGACAACTGCATTAACCTGTTTGTCAAACTTGAGATCAAACACTCTACACACTTAAAGCTATACATCAGGTACACTTTTTGTGCAGTTTTAAAAAATATTTTGTAAGTTCAGGGCCTCATAAGTCCAACAGCCCTTTGAATAACACCACGTTTGATATTTTTCATATGAAGGCAGATAAACAGTACTTTACCATGTGAAATTTTTTATCCTTCCTCCCACATATCTTTCTTGAGGCTCAAAAATATATTTTAAAAATAAATAAATGACAGAGCTCTGGGCGAATGTCACCCGCCCCTGGAGCCTTTGACTTGCCTTGAAGAGTGTTTGACTCCTTCGGTGGCCTCAGCCCTACAGACAGGCAGGTCCCCCCCTCCAACTCCTCCAGCTCTACTTCCCCCGAGGAAGATGCCTCAGTGAGATTTAGGAGATCCCTGAAATATTCCTTCTACCGCCTGACATTATCCCCAGTTGAGATGAACAGTTCTCGATCCCCGCTGTAGCAGCATGGGTGAGGCCCTGCTCCCCCCCCCCCCCCCACAAGTCGCCTGATGGTTTGCTGGAATCTTGCTGGAAGACCTTCCAGAAGTCCCTCTCCATAGGCTCATCAAACTTCTCCCACACCTGGGTTTTTTGCCTCTGCAAAGCTGTCAGCTGCTTCAGGAGTTCCTCAAGCTAACCAAGCTCGGAAGGAGGAGTCCTTCAGCCTGACACCACCGGGTTTAGGAATTGCCGCCACCTTGGGCACCAACAGCTTCACAGCCACAGTAAACGACACTCGGAGCCGCCAAGTCAAAGGGAAGTGATCGTCTCATCCATCAGGGTAAATCGCAATGCACCGGCACCAAACCGAGGGGCTATTAGTAAGCCCATCCCTGCCTGGTGCCTCTCCCCATGGGCAACTCCGGAGCGGAATAGAGTCCAGCCCCTCTCCAAGTCTTTGGTTCCAGATCCCAAGTTGAGCCCAACTATATCTAGTCGGTATCTCTACCTCCCGCTCCTTTCCCACCAGAGAGCCGATTTTGGTAACCGACGATGGGTCCGTCAAAGCCCCCGACATCACAGGTCTTTGGATCATAGGGGCGTACAAACCCCTCCACCACAATGAAGTGGCCGTTCATGGCGGAGGAGATGAACTCTGACCCTGTAAAAAGAAACTTGGACAAATGCAAAAAATTTTGACCATGACATGAGAAACGACTCCTGAGCTTCATACGGAGCTGTCGCCATGACCTGAAAATATAATATTAAAACAGTTACAGCCCATACCAAACACTGTGTAATTCCTTTTTTGGGCTACTGGTGGTGTAGAAAAGACACTATATCTAAGGGAAAATTAAAAAAAAAAAAAAAAAACAATTCTGAGTTCTGGGTGGTATGTGTGATTCACTTCCCAAATTTCATCCAAATCAAAAATGGTGACACGAAGGCCATTCACTGAACTGAATAACCCACGGAAGTAGAGGTAATTTAAATATAAATTTAAATGTATTCATCTAAATTAACATACAAATATTCCGAAATTTTCTTCGTTCTCTTCACAAAGTAGTGTTTGGCGTTGAAGTCTGTTTTTTTTATGACCGTTTTGCTGATCTGCTCTTCACTGTCGATACCAGTGTTTTTACCTGCTTCACACACGTTTGTTGACCTTTCACTCTGGTATTCTGAAACACTTGAGTTTCCCAGACATCTATTTTTTTTTTTATTGTTCTTTTTTTCAGGTGAAAATGGGCAGGAAGTGTCATTGGGTGCAGGGCCACAGAACTCCACTGACGAGGTGAGCTGATTTACAGATAAATTGCATAATATTCATATCAACAATACTGCAGGACTCCCGCTGCAGGCATTGTTCAGTTTGAGAGGGAGGCGTGACTGTGTGTCTTAATACCATAGAATGAAGTTTATGACATGAGTCATCGACCACGTGGATACTGTCTCATCATAAACAACCACGACTTTGAGGAGGCCAGGAAGAACAGTTTTGATCTGAAAAATCGTCGAGGGACCGAGCATGATGAGAGTAGGGTCTATTGTGTTCATATATATATGCGTATATCTGGTTTCCAAAGAGGCAAAGGAATCCTTGGCAGATGGGCCAATATTGAGAAGAACATTCAGAAGGAGCATGTGTTTTGTAACATTCTAACATAATTTAACAGCTAATATATACATCAATAACAAGCATAGTGATATCGTTAGACTGTTTTTATCATATATTATTTGTTGTTAATGTGTGTTAAGGTATACTTACATGCTGCATATAAATGTTCTATGAATGCATTATGAAGGTGCAGTTAATGTAAAGCGTTACCAAATAGATACTATATCATGGACGTTTTTGTGTTTGTATTGACACAGAATAATTCGCAGAGGGTCTCTTGTGTGCTCTGTTGTGTTAACTGTGCCACGCTTGTTTGCTTCTCTCTGCGATCTCAGGCAGCCTCAGTAAGATCTTCCACAAACTGCACTTTAAAATCGAAGTACGAAGAGACCAGACCCAGGCTGCAGTTCTTCAGCTAGCGAAGGAGTTTGGGCAGCTGGACCACAAAGAGATGGACGCCTTCGTGTGCTGCGTGCTGTCCCACGGCGAGCTGGGCGCGGTGTACGGCACGGACGGCCAGCTGGTCACCATCCGCAGTATCACTCGGCCCTTCACTAGCAGCCAGTGTACGTCGCTGGCAAGGAAACCCAAGCTATTCTTCATTCAGGCGTGCCAGGGCAAGAAGATGCAGCAGGCCGTCAGTATCCAGTCCGACGGGACGGAGGACCACTGCGAAGCGGACGAAGGCTGCATCGTCCCAGACGCCATTCCTGACACCATCCCCGATGAGTCGGACCTCCTCCTGAGCATGGCCACGGTGGAAGAATTCAAATCCTTCCGCAGTATTTTCCATGGCTCCATCTTCATTCAGGAGCTTTGCCGTCAGCTTCGGGCAGGCTGTGACAGGTTAGAGCACAGAGCGAAGTCGGCCAAATAAGAGCTAACCAGCAGTTTCCTTTGACAGTACAGGCCTTTGTTACGACAATTAGATGTTGAGCTAATGGGGAGTTTTTTGTCTCTGTGTCATGGCAGGAACGAAGACATCCTGACCATCCTGACCCGGGTGAATCGTGAAGTGAGCAGCGGAGAATATCTACGGGGAAAACAGATGCCGGAGCCCAGATACACGCTGACGAAGAAGCTGATCCTTCCGTTCAGCTGAGAGACTGCTTGCCTTGTGTGGCTTCACCGGCTCCCTCCTCATCCTCTCTGGAGACCCTAGTATAAAGTTCTAAGGCAAGGAATGCGTGTGTCATATAGATCAGAATCAGGATTAGGCGACTTCCGCCGTAAAACGATGATGACTCGAGTGAAGCAACGCTTGGAAACGCTAAGTAAAGTGGATATACGGTGTCAGGAGACAGAAGGCTTTGAAATCCCTGGGGGGCGGGGCTTGCTGTACTCTGCATATCGCTTCCTGATGTAACCCAAAAGGAGCCAGTAAAATTACAGGTGGAAAGAGGGTTAATTCAGGTGCTGATTGGCAGCATACAATACTCCCTTTGCATTATGGGGATTTGAAGCTTCATGTCTCCATGATTATCATTGCCAGTAACAATAGTGTCTGCATCATGCATGGGCAAGCCTGTTTCTTCAAAGTAAGCAACCTTATAAACAATGTGCTTATTCCGGTTAGACGTGATTAGACAAGCTTCAGCTTGACTTGGCTTCTGGGTGAAGATTTACTTTTCAAATTCTGTTTGTTGCATAAATTTATATGTATGTATAGGGAATGTGTAATGGAATTGGTGATGATTTTACAAAGACTTCAAATGCCTAAGAACCAGACTCAGGAAGCAGCCTTTACCGAGCAAATATTTATTTCATAAGAATGAAACTTTACATAAATGTCCGCGTTATTACTAACAAAAGACAACAATAAAGAAAGCCCTGAACCTAAACCATGCTAACTTTATAAAAAACACTTTATAAAGCAACTATGTATTTTTACTGTGGGGGAAAAAAAAGCAATAAAGGTGGCATGAATGTAGTATGTACTTGGTGTCCTTTGTTGAGAATGCTGGGGGTCATTGGTGAGGAGTCCCCTGGACACTTCGGTCTTATTCAGGCACCCTGAACACCAGCCTATGCCTCAGGGTGTATTTTGGCTCTGGGATCTGTTTGGCCAGGCAGACTTCCCCGTTGTGCCTCACGTTCGCTTCCATCTTGCTCACCTCCTCGTTGACCCTGGTGAGGATGGTAAGAATATCCTCACCCCTGGAAAGAACGGAATACAGAACAGGAATGTTTACTGGGATCAAAATTAATTCCATCCATCTTGCATATCGGCTGACCCAGTACTGAATCATTGTAAACATGGAGTTTTTATCATGAAGGACAGGCCATGAGTCAGGGGATGTCCCGAAAGGAATCCCAGGACATCCAATCGCACCCACAGTCTGGGGTGTAGAAGAGAGTTTATATTGGGGAATAATATAAATGCAAAATTCTATTTGGTAACACTTAACTTGGGGGGGCAGAAGTAACTTGTTGATTCAGTTACTATGCAAGTCAGGAATAAATACAGTGGTCATGGTTATAGTGATCAACCACTTATATGGATCAAAAAGCATGGGACAGATATCATTCCTGTACAAATACTGTTTACATATTTTTCTTATAATAAGTAGCCTGCTTTCAGTGTTCATTTTGGGTCTTTTTATATATGACAACATATGGAAAAAAAGAAAACTGCAGTAATACTTTTTTATTTGTTATTTTTTACTTTACTTTGATAGCCCTACTTTGCCTTGCTGTAGCCCATCTGGCTAGCTACCTAAACACGACAGGTAAAGGAAAGTCATTTTCTCCCAATGACAAATATAGACTCATCAAATCTTATGGTAAACTGCCAAAAATGAGCCAATGAGATGCAGCAGCAAAACCACAATGACATATTTTAAGTACAGTACTGTATTATAGCATATTTGAGTTACTAAGTTAGCTAACACTTAGTTTCTGGCTAATTGTTACATTAAGTAAGAGCATATTACTACATCTATTATATTATTTGTGTCTACTCAAGTGTTGCGGTCTATAAATTTGGGGGGGCGGCAAAAGAAGCAGAGTTAAATATTGGGGTATATACCGCCCCCCAAGTTTCAATGCCCCTGCATACAGTTAAGTACTAAGGGTTATAGAGACACATTAACCCTTTCACGCATGGTGGTCACTACAGTGTACAGCTATTCAACAGCCATTAAACTGGAAATGCACGTCTCAATGGTATAACTGCATATCAACCACTACAGTGGACATGTAAATAACTTTTTTAAGAAATGCATGTTGAAAAAAAATAGTTTACAGCTGTTTTTTCACCCCCCCCCCCCCCAGAGAAGTAAAACAACATAGGAAAGAAAATCCTGACTCAGGTTGTCATAATTCATGCATGAAAGGATTAACAAGAACTGCCTTTTATATGACTGGGAGGAAGCCTGAAAAACGCAGCTAAAAATGTAATCTTACACAGCTGGGGGTGGGAATCAAACCCCTGACCCACAGGTATAAGGCCACAGTGCCACCCACTACACTACCCCTCAGCCAGACAATGCAGCGCTGAAATACTCTCTACTTCACAACATAATCACTGTTTAATGTCTGGATACCTGTGACTGTATCTGAGTCTTGTTTTATTAAGAAATGAAACATAGAAGTAATAAGTTTGCATAACTCAGGCTTAATACAGTTCATAAAACATTCAAACTTTGCTGTAATCTGTGCGCAACATTGATGCATTTTTTATATTATGGGTTTTCATGCGAATTGTCAACATTCTATTGACAACCCAACCTAAGCAGTAAGTGCAGAGTTTTGAGTGGTGATGAGTGTGAGGACTGGGCGGGTAAGCGGGGCTGACCTGGGGCATCCCTGCTCCAGCATCGTGCACAGAGTCTGGATGTACCAGCTCCCGTCCTCGCGGCTTCTCAGAGAGACGCAATGCTGTACGGTGGCCATGCCGACGAGGAAGTCAGCATCACACGGGATGGTGCCGCCTGGACCTCCGGCGGACTCGGTCTCGAGGTCCATGAGGTCCACGTCACATCCTGCCGGCACGGCATCCTGCATGTGCGACCCCTGGCAGGCTTGGATGAAGAACACCTTTGGCTTGCCGTTTAGAGTGTGGCAGCTCGCCGCTCTGAATGGCTGCAAGATCTCACTGAGGCCGAGCACCTTGCCGTCCCGGCCGTAAACGCCCTGCTGGGTCCCGTGACTCAGAACACAGCACACGAAGCACTGGCCACGAGCCTGCTGTCCAAAATCCCTTAGACGGCCCCGCATCTCCTCCGCTGATTGGTCCACAACTATTTCTACCTTAAAACCCAACCAATCAAACACCTCACGCAACCGATCTGTCGAATGACAAAAAGGAACAGACAAATGTCATTGGTGGTTATTCTCTTTGCCACATGAGGAAACTTCATATAAAAATAAATGTAATCTTAGGAAAAGTTACCACTATACTTCTCATGTGACTGTTGCCATGACAGACTCTGATAGTATATACACAGCAAGCCGAAACACAAAGCAGCTTGCGATCATTTATCAGCTGGTTTGAAAACACGAACCGGCATCCTTCTGCGATCCATCTCTTCTCTTCAGATTTGATGTTATGAACTTCTCATTGTTGAAGATTACGCATAGTCCTCTGGGATTGCTTGTCATTGGGTATTCACTGATCTGTGGGCAATGACAGAGAGCAGACCAGTAAATGAAATTTATACTAAACACTCATAGTCTGGTGAAGTGTGAACAAAGTAATGCAACCATTTGAGAATATATCATTAAGTTGTACCTCGGGGAATTCCTGATTATCTTGCCTGTGGACGTTAGGGCAAAAAAGACGCTTCAGGTCGGGGAACGTTTTCTGGACATCATCTGTCTGAAGAAGCGTCAGGAAACTGCAGCATGTATCCTCGCCCTTATTCATAATTTTATCCAGAATGTCTATCACGGTCTCCTCATCAGATTGCCTTTTGCTTTTAATAATGTTGTACTCCCGCTTCGTGATTAGCGCATCCTCTTCCAAATGTTGCAAGATGTAACCGGGGTCAGACACTAACACTTCAATTAGATCCGTTTTATTTCCCCTGATATTTTGCATGGCGCCGTTCCGATGCACATCGAGATCCTGCGCAGAGGAAAATGTCAACATTACGCATAGTTAATGCAAGTTAATCAAAGTATCTGCATGTCAGTGTGGGTCGTAGAAACCTCCGTTAATTGCAGTCGACTAACACCCTCAAAAGCCCCCCCACCAATAAAAACGATGATTTGAATCGCTTAGTGATGACCGACCTTTACTACACATTTCTCACGCAGGCTATTTGTTAGTTACATTATAATTACCTTAAACTGGCTGATATTGATGTTCCTGCACCGAAATCGTAGCAGACAAAACAGTGAAGCCTTTGTAACTGAAGGTGGATCGTCTTGCTTTCACTTTTATTCTTCTCGACCTCACAAAAAAGTCCTACACGATCATAAAACATTAATCTAAAATATCGATACCTTAAAAGTCGTAACTGGCATATCCGCTTTAATCTGAAGTATGATTATGCACTGAATAATGCATTGTATTATTTGCAAAATGAATAATGAACGCACACCCAGTGCGTGAGACCCGCAGTGGCCATATTTGTTACGGATGGATGAGATATACCAGTTACGGTCGAGCATTGCATTAATCCGCACAACTGTTTGATCTGTTACATGCTTGTAGGCGATTATTTTCTCCTTTACAGTAATACAGAACTTTAACCCGATAGGTCTACACTAAAACCTGTTCATGGAATTTTTATTTATCATTATTTATTTATGTATCATTTATTCTTTGAGAGAACACATTTACGTTTGCGTTTAAATCAAACAACCAAGCGAAAGTTACTTTTTAAATGTGTATTTTAAATTAGAGACACTTACGAAATTTGTTCAAGCTACCCGCGCTTTGCCGAAGCACGGTCAAACCACCCGCGCTATAAATGTGGGGTGCACGCATAGACATAACATTACGGGATAAGCTCAAAGCGATCGCGTATAAGAAATGGGTGAATATTCATATGTACAGGATGTACTTAAATAATTTCTTACTTTCCCATACTGCATAAGTGTATAAACAAGTCATGTACCACTTTGAAATCCATGCCACTATACGCGTTTGTTTGTGCGATGCATGTTTGACAGGTCATTTCTCAGAATTTTCGAAAAGGGTATAAACGAGTCTTATACTTTCTGAAAGGTAAGGTCCAGAACTATTTTCATATAATATCTGGTCAACATTTACTGTACCATTTTTAAGAACACACACTTTGAATTTGTTATTTTGTGATACATGAGCCAAGTTTGACAGACCATTTCTTAAAATTTTCCCTTATTGTATAAAAAAAAGTCTTATAGCTTCTGAACGGAGAGGTCCCAACCTAATTTTGAACAGAATTTGGTCAAATTTTATTGTACCATTTTCAAGAAAACACTGACATCCATGGTTTTATGCACATTTGACAGCCCTTGATTTTCCAATAATGCATCATCAAGTAGGGATACCAGTGGAATTCTGGAGATCTTCAAAATCACCCTTCCACCGCCTGACTATATCCCCAGATCAACAGCTCTAGATCCCCGCTGTAACAGCATGGGTCAGGCCCTGCTCCCCCCACAAGTCTCCTGGGGGTTTTGCTAGAACCTTTTCGAGGGCGACCGAAACTCCTTCTCTGTGGCCTCACCAAGCCGCTTTGCGCTTGGCCTGCGGGGGACCTGTTCGCTGCTTCCTGAGCCCCACGAGCTACACCAGCTCGGAAGGACTCCTTCTTCAGCCTGACAGCTCCCTTTACCGCCAGCATCCACCAGCAGGTTAAGGGATTGCACACCGACGACCTCACAGCCGCAATATGGCACCGCAGCCTCAGCAATGGAGTCCCTGAATAATTATATCTCCGGGACAGGGGTCTCCGGCAGACGTTCCCAGCAAACCCTCACTATGCGTTGGGTTCTACCAGGTCTATCTGGCATCTACTCAGTCAGAGCCCGTCCCCACAGCTTGAGGTCAGGGAGGCGGCCCCGTCGTTCAACGTGGTGAACTCCAGCTCACTAGCACTGAACTGGGGGGGGTTATATGCAGACCCACTTCTGCCCAGCGCCTCTCACCATGGGCAACTTCAGAGTGGAATAGAGTCCAGCCCCTTTCCAAGAGTTTGGTTCCAGAGCCCAAGCCTGAGTCAGTACCTTCCTACCTGCCGTACCAGCGCAGGCTCCATTCCCACCAAAGAGCCCCCAGGAGGACAGACCCGTGTTCTCTCGTCGGGCAATGCCGCTCGCCTTCAAGCTCCCACCCCAGGCTAGGCTACAGGGTAAGGCCCTGCTCTCCCCAGTCCAGCCAGGGTAACAAGGTGCCTTATTAACACGTTTCAAAGTGCATTTTTCAAATGTTACAGTAAAACTTGACCAAATCTTGACTGGGACCTTGTCTTTCAGATACACCATGACTTGTTTATATATAATGGGAAAATTCTGAAATATGGCATGTCAGACTTGGCTTTAAAGATATGAATTTCAAAGTACATTTTCTTGAAAATAGTATAGTAAATGTTGACCAAATTTTGTCTGAAAGTAGCCTAGGACTTTAGCCTTCAGAAAGTATGAGTTGTTTATATACATTATGTTAAAGTAAGAAATTAATTGTATTTAAGTACTGTACATCCTATACTTCGTACATATGAGTATAATTCAGTAAAGAATCCAGATTATTTTCCTAAACGCGATCTGATACCGTAATGTCATGTAAATGCGCGCACCACACATTTAAAACGCAGATAGCGTATGCTGGCTTTGTTTCTATGTTCCAATAGCTACACGATCATGCTTACGTCTTTGCCACACGCACAGCAGCAGCAAACTGTACCACGGAAGCATGGTGGACCCTTGTGTGACTAAAATGAAATTAGTTATTTACTTAAACAGTATTTAAACAATAACCAATTATTCACTTTAGAAGTAAACCCGTGTAATGACTCACCTGCCGAGGACACTCGAAGCAGTTCGATCTCTTCATCTAGCGTTTTTTTTCGCGTATTACCTACATCTCGCTTCCTTTTCCGTGTTATTAAAGAACGAACAATTAATGCGTCAGTCCTTAAAACTACGATAACATACAGACGAATGTATTTGGGAAGTGTTCAGTTTGACACTGTATGGACGACGATCCAATACCACCGACTTCCCTTCGAAATGCTTTGAATAGACCGTCCCAGCGTGCAGTGCCACTTGCATTGTATTGTTCCGTTGTCCTGGAAACATGCCTTATTATGCATGGCCGAAGAGGCTCGTATTAAGTAGGATAATATTGTTATTAACTTTATATTTTAACGATGATGCTGCGCTAGGGTGTTTGAAACAATGATGCCAAAATATGGACTTGACAGTAAGACAATGCTAATTGAGTGTAACGGTTTTCTAACTTGACAAGTAGGTAGTTTTACAAGTATGTGTTTTATGTAGCCCACAGAGATACATGTATGCTACATTTTCCTGCAGTCACAAGTACTGTATCTTTTAAAATGATCATTTCTACCTGGTTCTGGGTACCGATCATATGATGGAAATGAAAACAACTGGTAAGTGTAGCGTTTCTGGCTTCTGACACAATCCGTCATTTTATGTAATTATTTTTCCAAAACATTGGTATTGAGAATACGTGCGCACTATATGCACGATACTTTTGTAATTTTAACGACAATGGCTTCTTTAATAATTACTTCTAAAACGGTAGTTATCAGGCAGGCCTATCGTAACTCTCACGGAATCTGAAATTTTGTATTTTTCTCAGGGCTTAAATTTTCAGTTTAGTACATAAACGAAATACCAGGGGCCTCATTTATCAACCGTTCGTAGAAACTGTCCTAAATTCTATCCTACGCATGAAATTTAGAATGTTCATAAGTACAAAAAAAATCCGGATTTATCAAACGTGCGGAGGCCAGTCGTACGCATGTTT
>JABFEB020000035.1:19740415-19752977 GCA_019775895.2 Stomatorhinus ivindoensis | reverse complement strand
TATATTATTTATTTATATATATATATATATATATATATATATATATATATACATATACACACACACACACACACAATATACATATATATACACACTATATATATATATATATATATGATGCAAGAGTTACAACAGAAAGCTATATATACATCTGATTTTATAACTATTTGTTTCGTACAGAAGCACCACTACAGAATCTGAGCCCCAAGAATCCATAACATATCTGGCCATATCAATCCAGACCAATCCATTCATGTTCCTCCCCCTTTATGGAGCCCCTGGTTGTATATTTATTACATACTTATTATATGTTCATTCTTTTCTGTTTAGTTCTTTTTATTGTTATTAAATTTTTATGCTGCCATTGGCCACCTTTCCAGTGGATTACAGTTTGTTTACCTTGCATGTGACATAAAACCCCTTAAATTCTGGCATTCCTACAATTCAGAGCTGATTAAGGCAAATCCTGGTAGTATTTTAGTCATTTGTCTCTCTACCCATTAACTTTGACCTAAAAGAGGGAGTTAAAATGGAGTGAAGAATCTTAGTGTTTGTGATATTAATTACTTCCACCCTCTAGGAGAGGAGATCACGTTCGAAAGAAGATGGTAAACGACCACGTTTGCCAACAACTTATTATGAGCAGTGAATATTGTTTTTACTGCTTTGTGAGACAATATTCCCTCTCTGCTCCAAATGGTTCTAAGTAGAAACATTCAGCATTTCTGCTCAGCCTGGGATGAATCATTTCATATATTTATCGAGTATGGCAGGGTCAAGAGAAGATAAACCACAGCAGAAAACATTAAAATATGACTGGCACCCTTAAGAGGAAAGAAAAACACAGTAATGTCCACCAATGAGTAAAATATTAGTCATTTATTCATGGCTACCTTCCATCTGAACACAGACGTGATGCACTGTGGACACGTAGGATGGCAGTCGACACAGAACCAAACACGGGCAGTTGTCCTTACAGCCACAGAACGTGTCACTGTGGTCCGTGAAAGTCACCCAAACGCATCCCAGGTGAAATGTCGAATAAAAAAAAAAATCCACTTGGTTTTCCGGCACGTAAATAATGACTCGTATATTTTGGACGGATGTTAAGTTCTTTCACTTAAGAAATTCCATCATTGTCATTGTCATCATTAATATTTTATTTAAAGCTAAAAAGATGTGTCTGTGGCCAAGCATATAAAAGATTGCCTTAGTATTAGTCATTTAAAAATGGTTTATCACTATTATGATCATATTTAACCCTTAAGTTTTGTGCAATACATTTCTTTGCATAGTAAATAAAAGTTTAAATGATTATTAGCTCTCATGCACCTACCTTGTAGCATCGTCCTTTGCATATCTGGGACTTTCTTAATAAGACTGGAAGCCAAGTATTATGTTTACATGCAGTGCGCTACCAGAACTGCTAGGGGAGGCCAAGCCAATACAGCGGGTTTGCAACAAGGGCTCTTAGTGGGATGGGCATGTGACTGGGGAGGGAACCCCCACCACCCCAACACACATCCGCATTTCCACCCATGGAGGGGATGTGGTCTATGTAGGGCAACGGCGGACGTTAGCCAATTCTTTGGCTTTCTGCCACTGTTGTAGGCAATCAGGGATGCCAGTGGCAGGATTCATAGAACCCCCTCCCTCAAAACTACTGCCCACAAATTTACCCCCCTCCCCCAGACAATCTGGCATGATGTGATTTGCTCGGTCTGACCTTTGACCTTGACCTCTGTGCCTTATCAGATCCCTCCCTCCACCCTGAAAGAATTTGTTTATATCCCCCTGGAGACATTTTATAGTTGCCAGTCTGTCTGTCAGTTGACTATCGATTCGGTTCAGTTGTATTTTTTTTTTTTATGCAGCCAGACACACCCGCTAGACAACATGCTAAAACAAAGGAGAGCGGCTGACGTCAATTCAGGATGATATGTTTGGAGCTGGACTTGTTTTGCGGTTTATATACAATCTTAGCTATGTTTAGTGGTATGGTGAGCCAAAAGGCATGAAGGAAGCACCCTGATTCAACCCCCCCGCCCATCGCCGGGGGGAGGATGGCTTGGCACCATTTACTGCCTTTTTAAGGTGCTCTTTTCTTTTCATTGCTTTTTTTTTTACTCTACACTTTCTTTATTCTATGTTTTTTTTTTTTGTTTGCTATTTTTGCTTCTGGTAGTTTCCTCAGCCATGCAGCGTCCCTCAATGTGCGCAGGGGTCCAGACCAGAAAACATGCCTAACAATGGAGTGCTGTGGACATTCCCTCCCCCACCTGCCCCCGGACACTTCTGGGAAGTCTGAAGGGGGAATTCCGTCGGCGCTGAAGGAGCAGAGGTTGGTGAGGCGTTGGGGAAGGATCGAGAGGCAAGAATCTATGGTCAGCAGTTAGTGTTCATTTTTTTTTTTTTTTGTTGTTGTTGTTCAAGTAAAACTAATGCCAAAGTCAGCAGCATGTAACGCAGTCCAGCCATGGGCTGTGAAAGCGACCCTGGAAATCCTTCTTGGGGAATCCTCTTCCATCTTTAGATGCCACCAGCGGAGGGGTCAAATCCACGCTTCTTGACAGTCCTTGTTATGGTGGTTGGGGGGTGGGGGCAAAGAGATTCTCTTGGTCAACACAGTTCATCGCGCATAAGCCAGTGCACCATCCCCGCCCATGCATCCCAGCATTCTCTGGGATGTCACATGCACGGCCCAACATCGACCTAGCCACACCCCCAGGGACGTAACCAATTTCAAGATCAAACCCTGATCCTGACTAAAAGATATGTCTACATTTGGGCAGGACTTAGGAGGCCCCTCCCAGAGACGGGGGGATGTTTTCTCAGAAGAGCATCTGAAGTATAATGATCTTGATCAAATGAGCTGAAAAACGTGGAAATCCAGCCCATCAGCATTTTTTGATGAAAGACTAGGTGTCTCATTTATAAAGCATTCTTGTTTTGGATACTGCAGGCAGTCAGAAATCTAAAAGTGCCAGCACAACCGTCTGCTGCTTCATTCCACATAATAATAATAATAATTGCAGAGTTATGCCATTAGAGCTTTGTGGTGAGATGGCCCCAATTTTACCAGATGCGTATTTCACAAAAACTGATAGTTAAGTACCAAGTTAGGACACTCATTTTTCTGAGAGTCACAATTCTTCTGGATCTGACAGGAGTAACATATATGCCTACAACTGTCCTACCCCCCACTGAAGTGCCCTCACCCTTTCTAAAAATAAAAAATTGGACATACCTGAAATAAAATGCTTATTACTCTTGAACCACTTGTACTACATAGATCAACATGGTCTGGTTCAAATCCTGATAATAACAAACTGTTTATGGATCAGAAACCGATTTCTAAAAGTGCTGCTTACAGGAATAAAATAAAAGTTTAATAAATAAAAGTTTTTTTTCCCTAGTTAATGACCTGCACTACAATTGTTTTTAAGCCTGTTGCATCGTCAGTGACACGATCGTTTTGTCGCCTTTGATTTTGATCTTGAAAACTGTAGATAAATGTGCAACTAAATGCCTTACCTGTGTTTAATTGTTCTTTTTTCTGCTTTCCATTTCTGGCTTAATATCCCGCTTTTAAAAAGGCTGCACTGTCCTTCTGTGTCATTTCTGTAATATTAATAGTTTCTTTTTTTTTTTTACATCTATTTATACTCTCCATATTTCTTTTCATATCTTGCAATTGTGATGCTTGTGCCATAAAAAACTTGTTCGTATTATAAGCACAGTATTGTTTGTTTTGAATATTCCTCAAGGCTCGGCCTAATTAGACAATTTGGGCTCCATTATATGCTGATGAAATTACTTAGGGGGCGTTTCCAAGGTGGAGCTCTAAAACCGTTCAGCTACGCACAATTTCACGATCATCTGCGATTCATAGATCAAGAGTGGCGTACACACATTTTTTTTTTTGTGCGTACATTCTTACATTTTTATAATCTTTTTATAAATGAGACCCCAGCTCTGCTACCGCTAGGCCGGAATGGCCCAGATCCCACTGACCTGGCTGCCGTTCAACACCACACTTGGAAGAGGGGTGGGATACGTCATGTTTCACCCCCCACCCCCCAGGAGGGAAAGAGAATACCATCCAGGAATTATTGTGGTAAGGAATGGCAGAAGACATAACAGGACAACACATACAGCAATAGGGAGATCAACAAAAACGACCTGTCCAGAATGTGGCTCGATGTCGGGCATCCAGCAGGCCAATCATGCATATGTACCAATAGGAGGCGAGCATGAGACACAACCAACACTGTGATTGGGCAGTCTAGCGGAGGCGAGCGGGGATGGGCAGTCATGCAGTGTAGTGCGCCGTGTCTGTACCGGGTCGAAGCAGGCAGCGGTGGCAACTCATGCCGTGTCCGGGGGTCCTGCCCTGCGCTAGGGCGGAGCCTGGAGCATCCACGTGGGGGGCGTGGCCATGACACAAAGGCTGCCGCCCACCAATCGGGACGGAGCCTCCCTACGCGCCCTCACCCTCTGACAATATCGGATCGGGAGAAAGATCATGGCAGGTGGCACAGGTGGCGAGCACGCCGAGGCGGAGCCCAGCCTTTGTGTGATGCGCTGACCTCGCGCAATCTAGTCCGCATGCAGCGTTTAGCACGGGCTTGAAGCAAGATGCTCCGGTGCCTGCAGGATTTATTCTTGCTAACCATCAAGAATGTTTTGCATCACAGTCTGACCTTGCAATAGAAACCATCCTTACCGCTACAGTCACATCAGACCATACCAACAGATTCATGTTATTTCAAACCACACATGGACTGCAAATGTGTGGTGATGCACTTATTAGTAAAGTAGGTGAAGGTGGCCCTGCCAAAACTTTTCTCTGCACAAAGACAGATGAGGAGAAACAGGTGAGCAATAATTGAAACATCACTGCATCTTCCTTCCCTGTCTTGTCACCTGCCCTTACCTGCCTCTCTGAGGTTGTCTTCCTCTGGCCTATTTTATCATTTTATCTTTCTGTAACCTACCCTGAACACACCTCCATCTTTCTGTAACCTAAAGTTAATATGCACAGCTACCCTCAACACACTGCCATCTTTCTGTAAGCTAAATTTAATATGCACAGCTACCCTCAACACACCGCCATCTTTCTGTAAGCTAAAGCTAATATGCACAGCTACCCTGAACACACCACCATCTTTCTGTAACCTAAAGTTAATATGCACAGCTACCCTCAACACACTGCCATCTTTCTGTAAGCTAAATTTAATATGCACAGCTACCCTCAACACACCGCCATCTTTCTGTAAGCTAAAGCTAATATGCACAGCTACCCTGAACACACCACCATCTTTCTGTAAGCTAAAGCTAATATGCACAGCTACCCTGAACACACCACCATCTTTCTGTAAGCTAAAGCTAATATGTAAGCTTTCTGTAAGCTAACCCTAACCTATCCTTCATCAGTTAACTTGCTGCCTCTCCGAAGTTTTTATATGGCTGAAAGCTCAGTAACTATCTTGCTTCTATTGATGTTCCTTCATAGTACCTGGGGTTTTTCCTGTTTGCTTTTTCCAGAACCCACACCGTCCATTTCCAGCATAACAACTCTGAAACAGGCCTGTACATTATGTACCATGTATATATTTACGACAACCTAATCTCCCTCCTTTTGACAAAGAAAACTAACCCTCTAAATAAAAAAGGAACAAATTTAAACAAGTTCACTCAGATCCATTTGGTAGCTCTTTTGTGGTTTTAATGATAAGTAATGACAATAAGCTGTTCAGTTCCGATGAAGGAGTTATCGGTGAAGCATGCACGTAAAGCTTTGAGCTGATCAGCCTAGTCAGTTTGAGGTTCTGCTACAGGTAAACATTGTTTTAGGTCTCCTCATCCCATGCTGCTCTTTGGGCGCGTCCTTTGAGTTCCACCCCAGATCCCCAGTTCAGTGACGCTGGGTCGCACCCGGCTTGCAGTCTGAAACCGGTCACGGTGTCGGACCCGCATGGGCCGCCGACGTGCTCTCTGTCAGCCCCCTGTTCTGCGTCTCCATATACCTCCCGCCCACATCTACAACCCCCCCCCCCCATCCCCGCCCGGCTCACTGTAGCAGGAACTCAAAGCTCTGGTGTGCTTGTGTGGAGACAGGAGTGATGCTGTCGTCATAGCAACAGAAGGTGCACGGCATTGTGTTGGTTTTTTTTTTTTTGCTTACTTAAAGCCCCATCCTGTCCCCCCCAGCACAATGGCCGCAACCAGGATGGCTCCCGCGATGGAGCCAATTATAAGATTGGTGGCGCTAGGACCTGCGAAAGGTTACGGGGAAAGAAACATGAGAACTGGACTGGGACTCCGGGGTCATTTTTACACAGAAATAAATCACTGCAGAAATAGCTACGCAACTCAAATTGCAAACAAACAAAAAACATCCAAGGCCTCAGGCCAGAAGTGGACTATTTTTTTTAAATTTGTCATGGAGTAAGGGGGCACTTCAGGGTCACCATGGCTGCGTTTTGCTGACGAATCGGGCAGAGTGACGGCGAGCCCCACAGGTGTAAGGCTGACTGCTGCACAGCTAACCAGCCTGGGGAGCCGTCCTCGTGCGGCACGGATAACCCTTGTGGAAAGCAGTTTCCGTGCGGCACGGATAACCCGCGAGCAGAGAGCCGGCCTCGTGGCAACAACCAGATCACTCAGCAACAGGGGGTCAGTGTTCATCTATAACTGAACAACTCCGAACATGGTTGGCACCATGGGCGTAAATTACAGGGGGGATGGGGGGGATTGTAACCCCCCTCAAAAACCAGAACCAGCTAATACAATCCCCCTAATAATCATGTCTCCCGCAAAAAGGGTGTTGACCTCAAAGCCCCAGTGTTCAAACCAAAGTTACGCCCATGGTTGGCACTATGCTAACCAGATGCAATTCCAAGAGGAGACACAAGGGGAGCTCAAGAGCCCTCTGACGTATAGGCTACACCGAGTCTAATTCCACTCTCTGACTTTTATACGTGCCCCACATACCTCAAAGTTAAACATACCATTAGCAACGATAACAAGACACATGAGACACCGGTCAACCATGTGACACTGGCACCTCCACTCATGTGACATTTATACGGTCACCACAGCGGGTCATGTGACCGCCCCCACATACAGAAGCACTACAAGAGGGAGAGCTGTGAAAGGGAGAAAAAATGCTTCCCCACCCTGTGCCCCCAAAAATCCCCCCCAAGGCCAGTATGGTCCCTGCCACTGGCTCCATCTGTCCCCTGCACAGGGGGAGAAGCATCACTGAACAGGGCACGTCGGCAGCACCTGGCAACCCCGAGCATCTGTGGTGCTGGGCTCCCCGTCGCCATGGCAACTCTGAAACACACCCCATGCCTCCTCCCCCTCTTCACCCCACCTGTGTCAATCCCTCCCCCAGACCAACATCTCCCAGCTGGCTCCCCCCAGCTCCAGAAAATCACCACTGCAGACACATACAAAAAAATGCACAGTACATTTAGTCCAGAATGACCTGCGATCTGCATCCATTTATACAGCTGAAAATGTCACCGGGGAAAATTCAGGGTTAGCAGCTGTTTTTAAAGGTAAAGCAGAAGAACCCCCTCAGTCCAGGTCTTTACCCCGAAGTCTTCTCATTTTACATCTTAGTATTAACAGTGTCATGGGAAAGCTTGAATACATGCCCCCTGCCCTCAACTTCCCCAGGTTGACCCTCTCCTCCCACGTGCATGTGTGTGAGGAGAGATCTGTAGGGCAGGGCTTTCATACCAACCCTTGTAAAGCCATAGATTTCACCGTAACAGGTGGCTCCTACCGGAGGCTTTGGTTACATGTGGGGAAAACACATGATGCCCTCAAAAACAAATCATCAGCTTAGCATGGAGAAAAGTGCCCTGCGCTCTGGGACCCCGACATAGGCGCTGGTGGGAACAGTTAGCTGCTCACACTGCGCCTTGCAGGGATGTGAGGTGGCTGCCCCTGATTTGACAGTGACATCGCAGTGGCTGGCCAATAGGAACAAGCGTAATGTGCAACATGCCCGCTGGGGGCGGCGGCGGCTGTAATGGAAGGGAACAGACCCTTCGGTCCTTCATCCTCGCTGGGCGGGGGCTCCTTGGGGGGGTCGGGCATGCTGCAGTCAGTCCCTGCCCAGGTGGCGTCACAGGTGCAGGTCGCCTCGTTATTGCACACCTGGGGGGAGGAGAGGCAGGTGTGAGGGGGGCGGAGCAGCAACGAGGACATGGCGGCCCCACGCATGGACATACCCCGCTACTCTCGACCAATCATGCCTGGTTAGGCAGCTACGTGGGAGGGACAAATGTAAACACACCCAATGGGCAGGACAGCCCAACAACCTCAAAAAATCTCATTTGAGCGGTCCTAACTACTTACATGGGTGGAGCACAGCTGGCCATTATTAGAAGAGCTTAACACACACCTGAGGCAGAGCACACCTGGTCAGATGGGAATGGGCAGAGCTCTACTCACCCAGTGGGCGGAGCATGCCTGGATATGGGCGTACGGCAGGGCCCTACTCACCCAGTGGGCGGAGCATGCCTGGATATGGGCGTATGGCAGAGCCCTAGTCACCCAGTGGGCGGAGCATGCCTCTATATGGGCGTATGGCAGAGCCCTACTCACCACATGGGTGGAGCTCATCTGGACACGCACCAAATGGCCTGAGCTTTACTAACCCCATGGGCGGAGCACACCAGGCCGTTGGAGCCGCTAGGGCAGGCACTCATGTTGAATGACTGGATGGGCAGACACTTGCGGTCAAGGCACATCATGGAAGGCCCGCACGGCGTCCCGTCCTCCACATAGCCGAGGTCACTCTCGTCGTCTAGAAGCACATGTCCGCCACTGGTGGGCGGGGCATAAATGAGGGGAGTAGCAGTGGAGGAGAACGGAAGTGGAGCTGGCGCCCCCTGGTGGGAGTTACTGGTGCTGCACGGTGGCAGCTGGTCAGGGTCTCACCTGCAGTCCACCAGCTTGCCCTGGTGATTGAAGGAGGTGGGGGTGATGTCACCCTTCAAGACACCGATGCGGGGGGCACGACCGACGTTGGCGCAGAGAAGGTACCCACAAAACACATCACTGCGGCAAAAACGAGGGAGAGTCATGGGGACAGAGAGAGAGAGAGAGAGAGGCTGAGACTGGGAGAAGTGTAGGGGAAATGAAGGTAAAACAAACAGAAAAGGAGATTTTCATGTGGAATTTCTGCTGTGTTATTCCTTTGGGGATAAACAGGTGCAAATGTGTGATTAATCAGCCCCAGGTGTGCGGATCAAGCTGCTGACTGGGTGAATGGATGGAAGGAATTTAATTAATTTCCAAGCCTGGAAATGGCTGCACCTTCCTTAATTCTGCACAACCCCCCCTGTCCCTCCCCACCACTGTAGGCACAAGAGGCTTCTCCGAGTGTCATCGGGTGTTCTGAGAGGCCGACGTGACATTTACAGGGACGCAATGGAGTCGCCATTAGCATGGGCGGCACTGCGCCCCTGACTGGGCTCTGTGGGGTGCCTGGCGCCCCCCAGAGGAAGGGCTCGCTCACTGCTTGCCGCACTGCACCCAGCTGTCTCCATCCTTCCCGCAGTTCCCCTTCTCCGTCCCCTCCGTGTTCAGCTTCTCGTAGCAGAACTTTTCCGACGAGCCAGACTCTGCAGGGAAGAAGGACGCGGGCGAGTTACAGCCCCACCCATCAGGAGGACAGCTCACATCACTGGCTCCAACTGATCTCTGGCTTACAGTTAAACTCGCCTGCCGCAGTGAGGGGATTACGACCTGATGCCCTGAGGTGTATATATCTCAGGAGCCGGGTAAGCTAGGGCAGGAACCCATGGGGGGCCCGGGAAAGGGGTCAGATGCAGCACTGTACTCACTGGAGCCCCAGACGTATTTGCACTGAGTCTCCCTGGTTTTGCACTCCCCGCCATAACAGCGACCCTGTGGAAGTCAGACAGGCGCTCTTCAGACCTCCAGCAGTCGACAGGCATTGTGACCCCAGAACTGTACTGTATTATACATCGTGAGATATTCACCACAGCATCTGACCTGCCGAATTACCCACCTGGTTCACCTGGCACATGTAGCCATCTTGCTTGTGCAGATTGGGGGGGCACTGCGGAAGGGACAGCACATCGGTCAGCAGGCATTTAATGGGGTGGGGCGCGGGGGCTGACAGCACAAGGCGGAGGACTGACCTGGCCTGAATCACCAGTACACGTCTCAGAGATGTCGCAGTCGTTCACTGCAAAGCGGCAGGTGTAGCCCCGAGGGTAGAGCTGACAGAGAGGGGAAACGGTGCGTGTGCGTGAAAGGGAAGAGCGCGGGGCTATAGAGACCCCTCCCCAAAGAACATTCCCATTGTAAGTATGACATCCATCACCCTGAATGTGCATGCTGGTGTTAAGGGAGCGGCGTCTACTACACACACACACACACACACACACACACACACACATACATACACATAAGGGTACATGCAGTGACACACGCACACAGACATACACTGACACGCATAATAACATGCACAGCAACACACTGATAAGTACACACTGACACACACAGATACACATCCACTCACACACACAGACACACTGACACACGGAAATATATACAGACACACACAGATACACACAGACATGCATACGCAAACACACTCTGAAACACAATGACAGACACAGACACACACATTACCAAGCAGGTGTTATTGCAGCAGGGGCCGTCACTGCAGTGTGCGCCATTAGACAGGGAGCACTTTTTGCAGCACTCTTTGTAGCACTCCTAACAAACACACATACACAGTAAATACACAGACATTTCAGGCACTCGGTCACATGCAGGCAGTAGTGCCTTACTCACCGCCCGCGCTCCGCAGTCGCACTCCTCCCCCAGCTCCACGTACCCGTTTCCACACTCGGTGACCTCAAAGAGCTGCCGGCACAGGACAGTAGCGTGCATTCAGAGGCGCATCCCTTGCGACGGCGCCCCCCGTCGGCCGGCACGACGTGGCAGCATGCTCACCTTGGTTGGCTTGTTGAAGAGACAGGACCCTCCGCCCTTCAGGAGGAACTCCCTGTAGTCGGAGATGCTGCACTTGGAGAACTTGCGCGGGTGCTGCACCCTGGGGGGGTGGAGAGGAGCAAGCTGGAACCACATGGCCACCGTATGCCAGGCCTCAGTGCCAGCCACACCAGCTTGGGTTTTAGCTGCGCGGGAGAAGTCCTCACAGGCCAAGGTGGCATGGATGCTAAGCATGTGACGATGCGTGGTATCCTGTCACGGCTGCATGCTAACAATCCCTGGATGCTAAGATCTGCTAACCAGTGACCTCCATTGATAATAAATATATAAACTAATAAATAATTATGCGGATACACATAATAATACGGGCATGTTAAAATTGCTTTGCAGAGTTGATGGAGGGCTTTGTTGCCCCAGGAAATGTCGGGGGTGACGTTGGGGCTTTCACATGTAGATGGAGGTCAAGACCCAACCTGTGCCCCCCCAAGCAGGTGAGAGATGGTACTGAACCCTGACACCGCTGTTATTGCAATCCGGGGGCTGCGTAACCCTGTCATCAAAGGGGGGAGGAGGGGAGGCGTGTCTCACCCCATGTTATTAACGGTACACTTCTTCCTGCAGGGGGGGGTACGGCAGTGACAGCCATTGGGGCAAAGGGTTGTGTGTGTGTGTGTGGGGCGGTTATGTATATATTACATTGTGGGGACCAAATGTCCTCACAATGTGATAAAAACCTATTTTTTGAAGTTGTGGGGTTATTTTGGACTGTGACTGCAATCAAAAAACTAAAAATGCTAAAAGACTTGTCTTTGCTTTGGTTACTTATGGTTAGGGGTTAGGGCTGACACCATTGGCATTAGGGTTTTACCCAAAGAAACGAATGGATGGTCCCCACTAATATATGAATACAGACACACGTGTGTGTGTGTGTGCGTGCGTATGTATGTGTGTGCGTGGAGAGAGACACTTTACCCAGTATCCTCCATAATGCAGCCATTCCACACCTCCAAACAGCCACACTCCTCTATGAGAGAGAGAGAGAGAGAGAGAGAGAGAGAGAGGGATAGAAGTTCAGGGGGAATCATTCCCATCTGCCCTTTCCTGAACTCCCGCGACAGATGAACACACTCTGCAACACTCATTTGGACAACCCCATTACCTGTTGGATGACTAAAAATCACACTCCTTAATGACATAATTAAACATAAAACATCTGCATATTTATGATTCTGTTTAATTATAAACCATGCTGTGGTGAAAGAAAGGGCCATGTTAATATGCTCTGGACGTATCAAGCAGAACGGGTCACTGTCATGCTGCATTCCGGAATGATTCACTAGCAGAACGGCGAAGCTGTGCGTACCATATGCTGCCAGCACTCGGGGACTGGCGCCTGCCTGAGCGTGTTGTGCGTGCGTGAGTGCGTGAGCACGAGTGAGTGCATGAGCGTGAGCGAGTGGCTGAGTGTGAGTGAGTGGCTGAGTGTGAGCGAGTGGCTGAGTGTGAGCGAGTGGCTGAGTTTGAGTGAGTGGCTGAGTGTGAGCGAGTG
>JABFEB020000035.1:19717127-19728533 GCA_019775895.2 Stomatorhinus ivindoensis | reverse complement strand
ATTAACAGGAAGTCACCTTTACTCTCTGACAGGAAGTAGTCCACACTACATTAACAGGAAGTCACCTTTACTCTCTGACAGGAAGTAGTCCACACTACATTAACAGGAAGTCACCTTTACTCTCTGTCAGGAAGTAGTCCACACTACATTAACAGGAAGTCACCTTTACTCTCTGACAGGAAGAAGTCCACACTACATTAACAGGAAGTCACCTTTACTCTCTGACAGGAAGTAGTCCACACTACCTTAACAGGAAGTCACCTTTACTCTCTGACAGGAAGTAGTCCACAGTACATTAACAGGAAGTCACCTTTACTCTCTGACAGGAAGTAGTCTACATGCATTGTAAGAAGACATCCAAACTTTTCAAAAAGTGATCTACATCATCTATACCACCCAATATAAAGACGTCTACACCATTGTCAACCTGTCTATGCTGATCCTTTCATGAATAAGTTAAGGTAGATTGTCAGCGTGGTTGTATGTAAATGCATACGAGGTTTGTGCGTGTACATGGGGATCCAGGAGGATGATGGCCAGGCTGAGAGTGTGTATATCCATGTCTTGCTGATATCTCAGATCTCCAGTGGCGTCCAGATGCTGCTCAGGCTGAATCCCAACTGAGAAATACCCTGGTTACACAGTAATTAAGGCACGTCTTTCGTCTGGAATGACTGTGATTAAGGCATCCCATGACTGAGCTAATGTCAACTATTACAGCAAGATCATCAACCCCTATAACCACTGTCTCCCCCACTTTCCAAGAGCATCCAATCCCCCATGGTCTCTATCCTATAAATTAGTCTTTTAAATTCCTTCTAAAGCAAGAGTTCATGTTTCATCAACGTGATTGGAGGCTTTGCACCTCTCTTGCAAAATATCCTAGTTTTCATCACAATTGTCAACATAATTTCCCACAAAAAGAAATATGTCTTTGAGAGGAGACTGCCCTACATTACTATATTTAGACTGGCCAATACCCATCCATCTTCCAACTGCTTATTCAGTTCATGGTTGGAGGGGGGAGCTTGGAGCCTATCCCAGAATTCAGAGGGTGCAGGGCAGGGATACACCCTGGACAGGATGTTACACCAATGCAAGGAACACACATGCCAAAATGCATGTTTTGGGCCCTCAGAAGCAATTACAGAAACAGGGGAACATAAAAATACCATGCCAACTACATACCCAGCCCTAATGCCACCCTAGAGGTGTCAGGGAAGAGTGCAGTGCTATCAGTCTCAGGCTTCAGTTTGTAGAATTTGTGCAGAACTGAAACCTGAAAAAAATCTTTTTAAATTGAGGGCTTCCTGATTTAGGAATATTTTAGCCTGGATCTGCTTTAAATTTCCCAGATAAAGATGAAAGGACGTGTAGTCATCAGCCTAGCATGTAAATTTTCCGGATAAACATGTCAGGACGTGTAGTCATGAGCCTAGCATGTAAATTTCCTGGATAAACATGACAGGACGTGTAGTCATGAGCCTAGCATGTAAAATTCCCGGATAAACATGACAGGACGTGTAGTCATGAGCTTGGCATGTAAAATTCCAAGGAACCAACATGACCTGCCTCACGAACCACCTCAGAGTTACACCCATAAACCGGGTATAATACCTGAAAAATAAGTAGACTGATTTTTACCATGTAAAACTTGATTTAGAGTAAAAGATTTAGAACAAATATAGGAAAACATGCAGAAAGCTGTACTAATCCCAGTTTGACCATGGTATCAGCAGGGAAATGACCGCAACTCACTGATAAGGCCAAATCATTCATTCATCCATCCATCCATTATCTATACCCACTTATTCTACTGAGTCGCAGGGGGGCCAGAGCCTATCCTGGAAGCAATGAGCACAAGGCAGGGAACAACCCTGGACTGGGGGCCAGCCCATCACAGAGCACACCCACACACCATTCACTCACACAGGCACACCTACGGGCAATTCAGCAACACCAATCAGCCTCAGCATGTTTTTGGACTGTGGGGGGAAACCGGAGTGCCTGGAGAAAACCCCACGACGACAAGGGGGGAACATGCAAACTCCACACACATGGAACCCAGACAGAGACTTGAACTCAGGTCCCAGAGGAGTGAGGCAATAGTGCTAACCACTGCACCACCATGCCGCCCCAGGCCAAACCAGTCCCTTAATAAATTTAAATTACAAATTTAACAGAAAGAGTCTTTTTCAGTAATTCAGTGGTTCTAATAATGAAAGAGAGTGGTTTCCTCCATAAGACAAACCACAGCATGGTTTTCAGGGTGGTCAAGGCAGCCTGGCGTTTCCGTAGGTCTTCTCTGTTTTGCACTGTCCTACACAACCACGCCGGAGCAGCCATTTTCTTCTCTAGAATTGGCACTATTTGAATCCCTGTCCAGACTTCAGAGGAACCTAGCGGGCCGCATTCATTTCAGCCCACTGCATTATGGGATGTCGTCCATATGCCACCCAGCAGTAGAGAGTCTGGGTTCCTTAAGTAACGTCTCTGTTCCACCTTATAATCATCCACCGTATATTTATTAGTCTCCCATGATGGGTTGAGTGCAGCGATGTTGTGTCGTCACTCCAGAGTTGTTGGGCATGGAATCAACATCCGTGTTTCATGTGCTGCCTTCCATAAATGTGGGATCTGTGTAGTGGGAAACCCGACGTGCTACTCAGGTGAATTGTTATTCCATTATGAAATTACAGCACCACCCAATAGCCCGGATTCCTGCAACCACGGGCTGGATGAACAGTGAACCGGAAATGAGAATTGGGAAGGCGTTCTATTGTCACATACTAGTTCTTAATGTCACATACTAGCTGACCTTTTGCATTATCTGACATTTCAGTAGTGACGTTAACATGGCCCATCTCTAACACACGCCGTATTCCAGGCCCTCTTACTGAGGACAGGAGGACACAGAAATGCCCACACATGTGAAATGAAAAATCACTCACAGACCACAAATGGATAAGTGGCCTGGTAAACTACGCTATTCAGCTCCAAGACATTCAAGAGTTCGTATAGTACATCATCACATCACTGAGAACAGGCACATTCACACACACTATTTTACAGCAATGCACTGACAACATTATTTAAAGATGCAACTTGAATTCTCTCAGTATTTCCAGATTGCTAACTTCTTAATGAGAAAGAAAAAAAATAGCAGTGGACCACTTTGTGACAAGCTTGCTTAAAAATATGCTAAACTCAGCAAAATCTTATTATCTGCTTGATTGAAAAAAAGACCTGACTCACGCCACAACGCCTTTGCTGAGGAAGATGCCACCATCTGGAACACGTTGTTTGAAGCTGTTATACAGCTTTGTTGTTCAGCAGAGCTTAGAGACACATATACTGCCATTACATTTGTTAATAATGAAATCAGTCAGTGGATTACTAAAATAAGTCAAACAACAAGGACCCACAAATGGGACCAGTCATCACCACTAACCACTTGCATCACCACTTGCAGGGCTCTTCAAAGTGGCGCTCAATTCCAGATCCAGGCCTTGTTTTCAGTTCTCCCAGGCAGTTAGTTTGATAATATCTGATTCTGATTGGACAGAGGCTTCACACCTGGCTCATAGGTAAAGGAAGGTGGGAACAAACAGGACTTGGACCTGGAACACCGTGATTTGAATAAGCCTGATTCTAAAGCATCGATGGTGATCTGCCCATGATGATTGTAGAGTAGCGCCCACAGAGAGACAATTACTGAAGCCGATGTGCCCAAAACAATCAAACAATTGTCTTTAGCGTCATGTTCATAACAATTGTGCATTGAATTTTAGCCGGAAACAAAACTTTGACAGGAAGACGAGGCTCGACCCAAACAGCACTTACTTATTTAAAGACAGGTCCAGTATAAGCCTGGAACCAAAGGCCTCGATCTGGTAGCTGGCTTGGGCTAGGTGGACCACCTAGAATACAGACAATAGGTCAATGAAAAGACAAAGCGTTCAGCACTAGAACACCAACAAAATAGCAAAATAAGATCATTTATTATGAAGACATGCATTGTTATTAAGATTAATAGTTATTTTATTTCCCATAATTCACTTGGCAAGAGCAAATAGAAACCTGGAACGCATCTTAGACAATGTATATGTTTATACGGCTTGTCAATAACACAAACAGATCGCTGTCGGTCTGATGAGGGAAATCTTTGCGTGCTGTCACCATTGTCATCATACAGCCTAAAAATAGCAGGAGCAGCCAACAGGAGCGATGCACGCTCAAACAGGCCAATGGTGTTGTGCGGCTGGGCTGGGGGGGCTACAAATCATAGACGTGGCAATGAGAAAAGACATTTGGGTAAATTTCATGCATGGGGTGTCAGCTGGCCTGGAACATTTTCTGAATGGATCTCTTGGCTTGTAGCATCAGTGTAATGGTCATAAAAGATGTATGATTCAAGAACACATTTGCCTGTCTTGGCAGGGGTAGGGTTTGCTGTAATATGGTAGATAAGGACCATCTGGTCCTATCAATGCCCCCTGATCTTTTCTGCCCCCGCAAAGCACTGACAAATATGGCCTGGTGAGGCTCTCTTAGGCGTAGACCATCATGTAAACTAGAGTAGAGACCTAAAACGGTGTTGGGGGTGTTCGGGCAATGTGCTCTAACAATTAGACTTCTCTGATGGTGACTGATCCACATCTAAGAGATTCTCTGTCCATATCTCCTTTGCTGCCACAAAACCCAGTAAAAGGGTACCAGGAAGAGGGCACCTTTGAAAAGCAGGGGACCCCAAGGGATTAGAGACAGCTGGGGGAGCAACTGAGGGTCTGCTGTCTTTCTGAGAAATAAAATCAGATGAAAGGACTATGAAGGTCACTGCTGAGGTGATGGGGGTGGGGGGTGGCATCCTGCGACAGGCCACCTGCCTATCTCAGCACAGCGTGGGACTGTGTGCGGAGCAATGCAGAGTACCACCCACAGCAGAGAGGATGTGCCAGGACAGAGGTCAGCATGGACTCCCGGGTAGCGGCAGTTTCATCCCCAGAGAGAGGTGTCTAACTCTGACACCACTGCTGGCTTCTCCCTGACAGGCATCATGCCAAAATGCAGACTAGCCAGCCACTGTGCCGTTACTGCCGCAGAGTGTGGCTTCCACACAGAATGACTGCCCCAGCAGCAGTTGAGTCTACCACTGACCTGTCCATCTGTGCCTTGGTTCTTTGCCCTAGTGTCTAAATCGTGGTAGGTGCTCTCCGATTCTTCGTTAAGGTAGTAGATGAGTCGGGAGGGGTAAATGATCTCATGTTCGGACGGGTGCTGTGTGCGGTTATCGGTGTCCGTTGCTGCAGTCCGCTGCTCCCACCCCAGCGTCTCAAACACCGCATCCTTTATCGCCTCATTCTCTACTGCCGGGGGAACTGCGGAAAACAAAAAGCGACCGCGTTCTTTTTTAGACCTTGTACGTTCTTTTCGTGAAAAGAAATGTTTCTTTTTAGTATATAAGGATTGATAAAATTTTGGTAGCGGCTCCGGTTTCCATCACTGCAACACACGCCTTTACGTTGCATTGTAATGCATCAAAACACGGGTACATGAGGTCGTCTAGCTCACACACTGAAACCCATATCATGGGCTATATTGCAGAATAAATCCCGACAAGACGGATTTGCATGACGTGAATTTCGGGTGACACCAGAAACCGATGACATTGACACAAAACTGATTGCGGCGATTATTTAATCGTTAACTTATTAAGCAAAGCGGTTACTTTAAGTCAGTCGTTATGTGAACACAAGAGTAACTACTTGCGTTTTTATGTTATAATTAACCGCACACCGAAATAAATTCTGGATCCTTGAAATTACTGCTGTAATATTTTCTATCAAAAGAGACCAGCTCAGTTCCTAATGCAGCGTGTCTTGTCGCTTGAACAACTTACTGTCAATGTCAACGCTAAAGGATTCATTCTTTTTGAGGCATCAATATTTTAAAAGATTTCTAAAATGCTCTCTAAGTTTGCAGCTAGAATATGAGACAATATGCTAGAATTGTAATTATACTGCACTTTCACCTGTTCTTCATTTGCGTAACACACAGAAAACACGAAAGTCGTTTCTAATCAATAAAACAACAACTGAAAATGCATAACAATTTGTCAAAGTTAGAACAGTGATTCTCCTTACTTTAAAAACCAGAATAATATTTCACATACCGGTAGAAGCATAACCGAATGGGTGCAACCAGAACCCAAGGATGCTCACAAGCAGATTTGGAAGCAAAGTCAGAAGCATGATTCATAGCTGATGGTTAAGAAAAGCTTGATATTAACATGTCAACGCAGCGATCGGTCTGTGGTCCATCCTTATGGCAGAGAAGTTGTTTATGAGAAACCCTTCCTCAGTCCTGCGGGAAGAGAGGGGACTCCTGCAAGGGAGGGGATGAAGGTGGGCGGGGGCTTTGATGGAAGGCAGCGGTTAGACACCGAGATCAACAAGCCAACTAATCCTGACGCTGCAACGGCGCAAGTGCAGAAAGCATTCGCCACCCACCCCTTTCCCTCCGTTCCTATTACTCGCTCCCGTCTTACAAACGCATTATCATATCCATTTGCACCTCTGGGCGCAGCCTGTGGGTGGCGCGCCCGCTCGTCCTCTAAGGAGAATGAGGTCATACCGGACCGGCTCCGCGGCCCGTGGGAATATCACTGTCAGGGCAGTTACAGCCGCAGCTAGTGTTAAACCCACACCGTCATAAACAAAACCGAGCGTGCGTCTGATGTTAACCAGAAAATCATTCTCCGAGCGTCTGAATGAATCCAGGAAGTATCTAGCACAGTACTGAATGCATGTGTGCATGACAAAAACAAAAATAAATGAAAACAGAATGCTTTGGTATATAATACAGTGTAATGAGATGTCGCACTTTACAACGTAATGTGAATTACAAAATATCTGCTTATGAAGTAAATTCAGCTAATATTATCCAGAGTATGTAGACACCATGCAGGATGCGTAGGTGTCAGCTGTATGGGCTGATTTTTGCAGTCACTGTGGGGGACGCGGGGGCATACTGGCAGTGTACTGACCTTATTTGCAGGTAGATGCCAAGCCAGCATTCTTGCAAATCCATTCAGCATAAAAATGGACATGACACCCATCCACAGCTCGAGCTTTTTTCTCACACTAATTTTCACACCCAGCAGGAGATCTAAGCTTAGCTCTGTCACCTGCCCAAAGCTCTCTGCAGTCCAGCCTCTATCTACCACCCGCTACTGGATTCAAAAAAGGGCAAAAAAAGCAGTTTCTCACTATATCATGGTCACTTGTTTGAAAACATGTGAACTGTACCCATCCAAATTGCTTGCAGAGGTGATGCACTTGTCACAAGTAGCTTCTGGGTGACAAAAGGGGAAATTCAAGCACATGGAAATCCAGAGAGAATACAAGCTCAGGTCCAGAAAGTTAAAACCCATGCTAAGGTTTTGTTTCAACCAACAATTGAATGTTCTGTGGCTCTTTCTACTCAACTGGCTGAGAAAAAAATTCTTGGAGTGGATTTTTACATTACTGGTTATAGGACAGACAGGTACACTGTGCGCACAGGCTAGCAGCAGGCTCCTAGCTAACCCTGAGAGAGCTCTCTGCCAGCCATGAATGAGGGACACCATATACCCCAGAGAAATTACTTAGCCAGTCCGTGAGGCCCAGATGCCAAAGACATGAACTAGACTTTGGTTTTCACTGGAAAAGGCAGCAAAATACACTGGGAACTATTGGTGCTTTTCCACTGGCGAACAGGAACCAGGCCATACTCAACCCGTAACACAAAGAGAAACTAGTTACAGCACAGTTCCAGCTTGCTTCGATTTTTTTCACTGAAGAAGGATCGGCTCAGTAAGGGCATCGCTGGACTTACAGCAGCAGTGACGTAAAACTGAAGAGACGCTTATTTACCGTCCACACGGTGTACATCAGGATTTATTATGTGCTAGTTTCCCCTAGCACATTTGTGAGAAACTTTGTGTTGTTAGCATTAGATGCTAGCAGAATTAGCATTACAAATCCATTCCATTCAGCTGTTCTATAGTGCTTTTCCCAAGTAGGCGGTTGGAAATTTTCAACTTCCGAATAATTGGGAAAGCATCAATACATTACTTACATCATATTACTAAATAAAGAATATGCCCTTTTTTCCTTCAGATAATCAATGCATATCGACGCAGATTACTAGCATCTCCGTGCAGGTGTTGGTGACAGAACCAGCTCAGTTTGGTCACGTTTTTGAGCAAACCCATCAAGACGATGTCAGCACGTGTAGGAGTCGGGTACGGCTCACATGATCTACAATGGAAAACCGTGTCCGTGCGGTACGGCCCAGTTCTTGGCGGCGCTGGAAAAGATCCAAACACCGAGAACACAGGCCTGGCAAGCAATCCTGCTGAACGAGACCCCCCCCACTGTAACACACTTTACACTAAGCATGTAAAACGAATTCACAATTATCAAACGGACAACCTCAGAGAAAAATATTTATTATAAACTTAAAAAATAACCTGATTAATTGTAAAAAAACAAAAAATAAAAGTTTATATTCCCCTCTAGAGCTACACCCTGTGCAAAACATTACCATTTTTCAATGAGGATATACATCAGCATCTTTTAGTCACTCCTTTCCTCTTTTTTCATATAGCTTTCATAGGGCTGAATGACAGTGACTCCACAGTACCATTGGCTTTAGTGCATTAAGTAGTGTGATTCCCCACAGGGGAAGGTAGCTACAGTCAGCCTTGGGCGGTCCTATCTCTTCACTCGCTTTCTCAGTTTCTGAGGACACAAGGGTGCAGAGAGGTGCCTGCTGGAGGATCTAGTCAGGGTTCCAGTGCTTTTTTTCTGCATGTCTGGGGTTCGAGAGGAGGTCCTCACTGAGTTTTTAGTTCTCGCCGGCTTCTTCTTGGCGACTCTTTGTGGCCCCTCCCTGCGCTGGGGGGCACTCTGGGCCTTTGCTTTCGGCAGGAAAGCCTTGGGTGGGGGCTTCCTGCGTTCCCCTGGCTTAGACTGTCGCCCCGTTCCACAGGGCTTCATGGGGAGTTCGGTCATCTGTCCTCTCCTGGTCGTCAATCTTGTCGAGACTTTTCTAGGTCTGTAAGGAGGCGAGGGACTTTCTGCAGGATTTAAAGACTTCTCTTTCAGACACTCTACTCCAGGCCTGTGCCCTTCACGTCTATGGCCCCTCCTTGGAGCATGCTGAATGCCCTCGAGAGACTCAGTGGGAAGTCCCCTAGCGGTGCTATCAGTAGATGGAGCAGGAGTGAGGGCCCTGGGCAGAAAACGACCACTGCCTGATAAGGAGGAGCGGCTGAAGAGCGCCCTCCGGCTAGACGCAGAGGAGCCCAGCTCAGAAGCCCCGATACTCTCCAGACAGGAACCTGAGGTAGAGGCGCAGAAGTCTGGCATGCTGCTGCCCCGACATTTCGAAGAGTTCTGAGGCTCTTTCTGCTCCACAGACTGCTTCTCCTTGTTAATGTCTGGGCTGAGGCTCCTGAACAGTTGCCGAACGTGTGGGAGCATTTTGGGTCTGCCGATGACCATTCCCTTGGGTGGAGTCTTAAGGATCCTGTTGGTCAGTGGGTCATAGTACTTCAGCGGGGTCTTTTTGTACTTGTACTTTAATGCAGTTTCACTCTCTGAGGATTTCCGTTTCCGACCAACTTTCCTGATGGTGAGGGGCTTCAAGGGGCCTGGACCAGAGTCAGGGGAAGACAGGACGTATACCACTGTTTTGGGTTGCAAAGGGCTCATGATTTTGCTGTATGATTCTGGCAATTTTAATGCACATAGTCTGGTCTTCATGTCAGGTGTCCTTTCTATGCTAAGGTTTTGTGGGACCTCACATCCAATTGTGGACATAGACTTTTCCGAGATTCTGCTTTTGACAACAGGTCCGGACAGTGTGGTGGTCTGGGTGCCGTGACTGACCTTCACTACCTGACAACGGGAGGCCAGTCTCCATGTCCTGCGGCCTGCCTTCTTTTGGAACCCCTTGTCACAGAAGGTGTCGTCTTCAGGATGGTCCACGAGGGGAATAATATCCCCACTTGCCTTCACATCCTCTGTCAAAGGCCCCTCCTTTCCCTTTGGTTTATTTCTCCCCTTTCCGTATTTTGCAAGGGACTCACTTTCAAAGTAACATCGGAAGCGTCCTTCTCTGAATTCTCGTACCATGGACTCAATCTTCAAGTCATCTTCATACATAACCTGGGACCATGTCTTTCCAACAAAGGACTGAGGTACATGTGGCAATGCAGGTAGAACTTTCCCATCAGTCTCCTCTCTCATTCTTCCTGGTCCCACTTTGCTGCTCTCTTCTTCTTCAGGAAGAAGGTTTAGTGCATTGTCTAACTGACTTGTGTACTTCTGGTCCTCCAAATTTATATGCACCTCCATGAGATAACCGAGATCTTTCACGTCAGGCTTGGCCACTTCCGACACAGTCTGAGCAGGGACATCCCATTCCAGACTAGTTCCAGAATCAGAAAAATCCGGGTTGGTGATTGAGCCTAGACTCAAACGGAAGCTGTCCTTTTCTCCCTGATGCTCATTATCACTGAATCCATAACAGTACTTCAGAATCACCGCTTCTATCACATTTTCTACCGTTTCAGAATGGTCACTAAGGGGAGCTTCAACCCTGGAGATACCCTGCAGGCTGGGCTGCACTGATGGCCCCTCAGCTGGCCTCCTGGCCTCTAGTTTCTGTGGAGGATCTAGCCTGGATTTACTAGCCCAGGGAGCCAGCGGACTGGATGAAGCAGAGTCATTTTTATTTCTCCGTCGATCTGTCTTCCTGTGAGCTTTTCGATGAAGAGGACCAGGTAAGTTAACCGGTTGGCTGACGGTTGGTACTTGGGAGCTATGAGCACACACTGGGGCTGTGGATGCAGTTGGTGGGGGAAGGACATGCGTAAAACTAGTCCCGTGTAAAAAGCCCTTTATAGGGGAGTGTTTGCTGATCGGTTTTCGGTTTTGGCCCAACTTCTTATCTCCATCTGACGACCTACTTGTGCGTGAAGGTACAAGAGTATCTGTAGCGACATCACTCCTGGTCTCTTGTGAGCCCTTCTCTCGAAAGCCGCCCGTATCTTCTACAAATAGGAAACGGCAGGAGTCATCATCAGTGCTGAGCATCTCCTCACGGGTGCCGACCGTGTCCCCGTCATCCTCCAGCACACAGCACAAATCAGAGAGTTCCTCCCTTGGGACCAGAGGGCTGTTCAGGGATGGGAGATCAGCGTGCGTAGGCCTGTGAAGACAAGATAACAGGTCAACTGGCCCGTGGAGGCCAATAATCAAAATAATTAAGGAGAGATGATAGCAAGTAACATTTAACCCCTCCATCCATTGACCAAACTCCTGGTAAGGGTTGTGGGGGGGGGGGGGGGGGGGCCGG
>JABFEB020000035.1:19687982-19717027 GCA_019775895.2 Stomatorhinus ivindoensis | reverse complement strand
CCCCAGGAGTCCACCCCCAAGCAGCAGAGGGCACAAGGCAGGGGTAAAACCTGAATGTAATGCCAGTCCATCACAGGGCACATACATGCCCAAACTATACTGTCAGCTACATATATTTAAAACATTTTAACACGCAGGCTATCAACAACTCTCCTTTTAGACTAAAGGTGAGAATGTATATCATCTGAACCATTAACACCCCCTCCCCAAAATGTTCTGCCACTTTGGAAAACGGAAAATCACACAGACCAGACCTACGTGTGAACCATCTGGCTGCGAGATACCGGCTGAACCTGCTGAACCACTTGGAGACGGTACAAGTGACCGGGACTGATGACAACCTAGCCCTAGGCGTCTTCCTGACATGCCACTATCCATTACAAAAATCCTTTAACACTATATAAAAAAAACGAATGTCTTCATTCCGTTATTTCACACACAGCCAAACAAAGAATTTGACTGTAAAATGTCAATAAAACTTTTACAATATCATAATGGGCCTTTTTACAGACAGGCCAATTCAGAGATTGGCAGACTAATATAAAATGTAATTTCCCAAAATGTCCTTGCTGGCATCTAATTCCAAACAAGGATCGAAATGTTGGCTGCTTCTCCGGTCATCAAACGAGGCTTAGGGACCATCTCACAGCTGTCAGTCACACGACATTAAACCCAGCGAGGGATCAGGCTTGGGAACTTAAAATATCACATCCATGTGGTACTTGGAAAACAATCTTTGAAATTCTACACAATTAATTATTATTGATAAACTAAGAATTCTGAGATTTTCAAAATTACTTCGATGAAACTATGAGCTATAAGTTTCACATAATTTTATAAGTGGGTGAAAAAATAAGTACACAAGTCTAATAAAATTCAGAGAAATTGAATAGACTGCTTAACCTCAGCAGATAACTGGACACCAAGCTGTCTTGTCTCAGTTTCAGGTGTAAATCAGGCACCAGAACAAACATTCCGGAAGGCGGCATGGTTCGCCTCTGCACCGGTTAAGCAGTTATGTAGCATGGATGGATGAAAGACAGTGGCACACATGGAGCACGGCTGTCAGTCACACACCCTGGGAGTCCATGACCAGGTTTAGCAGACAATGGCACCGTTACTCACGTGACGTCGTTGTAGTGGTCTGGGTGATGCTGAAGGACATCCTGCAGGAATCGCTCCATGAGGCTTCCAGTCGGCGCACATGTTCGGCTTCCCCTCACCACCTCCCTGTGTCTGGAGCTCAGGATGTGCTACGGGAATGCCAAGGCACGCGAAACTCTCACGCCCGGAAAACAGCAAGTCAGACCTCCCCAAACGCTCACCTCTCACGTCCTGATTGGTCTCTCTTAGCTTGCTATCTGCTAGAGGTCTTCAGAATTTAAAAACCGAGTACTAGCTAGAAGATACCTATGAGATCCCATCAAACCCCACAGCGCCAGCATATTGACATTTATATATGACATTTATTGGTCCCCATCAAACCCGTGAGCACCAGAGTATCTACGAGATCTCAATCCCAATATGACATCTACAGGATCTCATCAAACCTAAGATCACTTCAAGAACATGGGGTTCCTACAAGTCAGAAAGCCTAACTGTTCCAGTTCTGAAAGATCAGAAAATAAAGTGCGCTTCATCTTCTTGACGTTGCTGTGTGCAGGGTATCAGGCTTCTCCTAAGCCTTCAGACTGCAAAAACCCCCCCTGCTCCCTGAGAAAAGAACCAAAACTCATCCCTTCAGACTGCAGTCAGCCCAGATGTCTCCACACGGATATTTGCGGCTATTTCTGCTGCTCAAACTGCTCCTCTCATTATAAAACCCTTCACCTCTGCTTGGGCACATTGTAAGGTGAGCAAAGAACTCGGCTGGGAAGTTCAGAGTCTGGTACCTGTTCCACATTGTCGTAGATGACCTGACACAAGCCGCAGAAGCCCTGCCTTTGGGGGACACCAGAGGGACCAGGGACAGGCTGCTCAGCTGCGCTGCTCCTGAGACTGAGAGGAGCCGAAGTATTATGGAACATCCTAAAGGCAACAACCCTCAAATGTCACTGACACATAGGAGGAACCAGACAGAGCAGGGCCCAGCGAGGGCCCGGGTTCTACATATATAACATGGGCCCAATCCTATCACCAGGCACCCACATCATTCAATTAACAGAATCCTGCAAGAAATTGACGACCCCCCCCCACCCCACCCGGGCACAGATCGTGAACTCACCCGCTGGTCCTCTCTTGCTTACCGACAGTCTCAGGCTGGCCTCGATGTGCCTCTGCCAACAAAAAACCACAGGGCACACTTTAGGCACATACCATCACCTAGGATTTAAGAGGAGCAGAAAAGCCCTTCTAAACATCTGACTTGCAAGTCAGCAATTCCATGCCTGACTGTAGTCAGCAACTCTGGTGAAGGCTAGTTTCTCAAATGCTCTGCTGTAGCATTTTTCTTCTTTTCCCCTCACTCTGTCCTCCCCTCTCTTACCTTGACCGGAGGGAGCGGACCGCCCCTCAGCAGGCATCGTCTTATCATGCATCTGAGAAAACACAATACCATGAGCGTAACCATTAATGTTGCAGTGACTGAGTTTCTTTCATTGTGACTGCATGTACTATTAGGGATAAATAATCAATCACGGGGTTGGTCTTAAATACTCTGTTAAGACATCAGGTCAAATGCAGTCTTACAGAAAGAGTTCAGTCTAGGGCAGAACATTGTTTAATGCTACTTCACTTCTTTTTCCCTAAAGAAAATATGGAATACAATATGTAGTCAGTTTAAAGATGGCAGTCTTGCTAAATACTTACATTTCCGGCAACAGTTGGTATGGAATTCACAATGAGTCAGGGTATTGTGTCGTCACAGACTGGCCAATCATAGCGCAGAGAATCATCCCCAAACACCAGCATTTCTTAGAAGTCTCAAGATGATTTCCACTATCAAATCTTCAATAAAAGAAAAAAAATCCTAGTGGTTATTATGCGAAAACAGCAAAAATAACATCAACAGTGGCATTACACCCATTATCTATATCCGCAGGTTGTGGGAACCAATTCTATAAATCTCCTAAAAGTATCATGCCCATACAGAATTACAAGCCAACCATGTTTTGGCTAAAAACAGCCAAATCTGATATATCCATACTGTATACAAATGAAAGCAACTTCACTACAATAAGGAACTGAGTAGTAATGTGATTATTAAATTTACATTACAGAAATTCTCAACTGAATCCGATGGTTGCTCTATTTTAGTAGCGGTGTTTAATGTTGCAGCAAAACGAATAAAAAAAAAAGACACTAAAAATCCCAGCAATTAGTCAAGGATTGACTTTATACACAAAGTTCAATCAAATTAAATCACGGATGAAGTATAAATTACGGCGTACTATGTATCTACCATAAAGATGCAGTTATACGTTTGTTTCAAAGTGGTATCATTGCAAAAACGTAGTGACGATACGACGCCACGCTGTCAACTGGACGTTTACGTACAATACACATCCGTGTATCTCGATGTTAACATATATAAAAATTATGAATACAGCTCTAATACTTTATGGGTGTTCCAGTAAGCACGACTACCGCTATTTAACAAGATATTAAAAACAGCAAGCAAAGCAGTATACAAACGCTAGTGAAATGCAAAACGTGAGTTAATTTATTCCGACAACACGCTACTTGTGGAAGTTAAATGCAATGCAAACGTGCCGATTTGCGCTTCGCAATCAGTAGAAAAACAATGCTTTACTGGCGTTTTATTCCTGCATCGAGAAATCGTATTATACTCCATAGCCGCCTAGTTTTTGACGCTATCCGATTTGCTTTACGGGCCTGACACTCTTACCGCGAATAGACACGTGACTAGGCTTCTGAGCCGCTTCCGCTATGACGACGACGCTGATTGGCTGCCACAAAAGAGGAGCTAACAGCTAACTAGCTAGGCCTGTCCAAAAAGCGAATACACACTCAGGTCCATAAACACCAAAATACAATCAGCGTCCACTAGCCTGAAGATGAAAAATATCCGTGACGCTAGTTCCCGTAACCGCAGAAGAGCTGGATAGGCGAGCAGCTAGCCCCTCTGTGCAGCTAGTTACGCGTGTTTCCACCTATCAGGCCCACGGACAACCACCGGTAGGTTGTAGCGAAACAAGAACCGAGCTAGTTAGTGTGCGTTGAGTAGACGCGCAATAATCACGACAACCATCGCAGATGGTGCCGCTTTGTCGCATCCGATTGGCTCGCACCTGGTCGCGATAGCCGGTCTAGTCAGAACCTGTCGGCGCCGTGTTTAAGTTCGCCGACCTTTTCCCTCCCGCGGTGGCTGACGTCAGCGCGCGCGACGCGCCTCGTCTCCCGGCATAAAGATGGCTGCCGCCATGATACACTGCTTGGAAGCAGACGTAGCTTGAATATTTATACATGCACTTTTAAGGGTTGGTGGGGATATTATACCAGTTTCCGCTTGGGGGTACAGCTCGAACAAACGAAAGGATCAGCTGGAGGATGCAATGAGCGGAAGCATTTCCAAGTTTCGCTTGGGACTTGGAAAGCGTGATTTCCTTCTGTCTCGTTAGTATACAAATTCCTAAATTAACACTATATAATCATGGCGTTTGGACTAGAATATCGCATTCTGTGCGAAAATGAGATTCCAGCAGGCGCAACATTTGTGCATTGAACCCAGCCGACGTCTTGGTTACGAGCGTCGAAGACAAGTTACATTTTCATTCGGGGCAAAGGAATTTCACACAAGATGCAACACCAGCAAACCAGTATTTATAGTAGTGCTTTTATTACTGTACACAATTTGTTACACAATCTGAGAGTCACGGACAACAAAGTCCTAATCTGATTACCTGCCACCAATCAGCGGACTCTACACCCATTTATTAATGCACAAGTGCAATCCACCGCAAGGCCAAATTTATCATTGCGTTACAGCATATGAAGTATACAAGGAAAACAAAGCTCCAGTTAAATCACAATAATTCCCAACCTCGTCACATCTCCAATGGAAGATTAAAAATCCACAAACGGAGCTGTAAACAGGCAGCTTGTCAATTAAATGTAACAGTTGACAATCTATCCACCACATAATGCAGATACATACAACGATTGCTTCGGCAGGAGAACGCCCTCTTGGACTGCATTGAAGCCCACGGTCACGTTTAGGGTAGTCACTCTGGGAAGACCACGAGGGGAATGCAGTTAGCGTACGTACACCATCAGCAGCACACACTGCAGAAGACATTGGCTAATCAGACTGTAGAGAGATGTGCATCACGCTCTCAGGCGAAAGATGGTGAAATAAATCATCACTTAGCCTCAAACTGCACGATGTTGCACAGCAGAAAAGGCAGTCCTTACCTGGCCTATTTCAGGCTGCTCTGACTCGGGACATCACGACAGATGACATGACCTAGTGGGGCAAGTTTCAGGTGGTGGGCAAAGTCTACCTCATGCCATACGCTATGTCATATCCTGTGTGGTGGGGAGAAAAAACAAATATGCAGTTTACACACAAGTTACAATTCATTACTTAACTCAAATATCATTTAAGCTGTGAAATAGCTATACATGAAAAAATATGTTGCTCATATTTGCAAACCTACTACCGAAATGGAGAACAGACGGTCGTCGTCAGGCCTAAGCCAACGTTTAGGTAGCAAAACATCAATACATTTCTTTCGACATATTTAGACGCATTTCTGCATAGTTTTGTCCACATCGGGAACCTGAATTTTATACGGGTTCTATTTTCAACTTAATCATCATTGGACTCAATCGCACCTAAAGGCTAGCTTTAAGTGACTACTAACATTTTCACAGGTAAAGAATTCAGAAGAGTAAAGCACCTACCACTTGATAACGGTCATAGCCGAAGCAGCAGTCGGGGATCTTCGGCTGATCTGATAATTCACCGTGGCCCATTGTAAGCCCACGTGCTAACTCGCGCCCTATTTACCGCAACACACTACTTCTCATAACGGGGGAAAGAGGGCGACTGGTTTAAATCAGATCATTTATAGGGAAGCAGACTGGCTCCTCCTCACACGTAATAGTTACTATCCAATGAAATGGCGAGAGCTGGCAAATGTATTTGCTCAGAATGGGAAATAAAACAAAGCATCGCGTTTTTATTAAAATTACAAACAAGGTGGTATATAAGACTAAAACAGAAGAAGTTTAGCTTTTACATGACAAGTTTTTTTTCTCAGAAAACTACTAAGCATGCACGATATTGATTGAAGGTTGCCGTTGTGACTCATCCAGAACTGTAGCAGTACACATAACGCTAATAACGTAACAAATAAGAGATTAACATATTTTCGAACGCTTAAACAATTAACTTTTGATTAACTTAACAAATACAACTTAATTGCAAACCAAATGCAACCAAATTAGATACAACCTGCACAATAACTGACCGGAAGTTACGAAACAGAAAGGTGAAAGGTAATAAGTGACTAACACATTTTGTATATTTTAATGATTTTTGATACAACCGACTAGGTACATTTAATTTAATTTCATTTAGATTTTTATTTTTACTTATTTAGGTGGAAGTTAAAGGGCCGAGGGCGTTCGGCTGCTTCCGTCACCCCGTCCGGTTATACCCGAAGTCGCCATTGCCGTGTGACGTAGAGTCGCTGCTCTAGTCCAGAAGGCCAAGTAGCGACGAGGTAAAATATATTATGAGTCTGCTTTAGATTGTATTTCTTATAAAGCACAGAATTCCATTTGAGTTGCATGCGTTGTTTAGTATGTAAGTGCTGTTTTCTATAGTGACTGAGCAAATGTGACCTAAACTAGTTACCAGTGATATGACTCCGTGCTCTCCGTGTCCTTGACTTGCTAGCAAGTTGTAGTGAGATACCAGATCTGAAGCTTATGATTTGATTATGCACTATAGAGAACACTTTTCGTGAGGCTCTTCTAAATGTAGTTAAAATTTATAAGTTGTTAACTAGCAACCCGAGTCTTGTTGATTTATGGTTTATGTTACCCATCTCTAGCCATTTGTGTGCAGTGGATGATCTTGTCAACATTGCAGGCAAGCAGTGATATCTGTATATAAGAATTTAATTGTAATAAAAGTAAATGAGTAAAAGAGATGCCATGTAACCTGCGTTTGTTTATGCGTCCGTCCCATACAAAAGAAGCTTCCATATCAAGAAGAAGTGAACAGTGCTGTCGCATGCTGCATTTGAGAAGCATGCAGTGTTCCTCATCTTGACTGAAACGTAGCTCTTGTTGATTTACAGAACTGGCTCACAGGTCGCGACTTGAAATGCATAATTGCTGGATGTTGACTGGCCAGCTGGTCACTGATCGGCTTATTTCTAAAAATGGGACGGTTTATACGCGCCGGGCTTTGATCTGGAACAGAAGCTTGTAGGGTGATGGAACAGATTTGCCTTGATCGATGTTAAGGGGACCTCGTTTCTTAGAAATGCTTGTTCTGCGCGATTAATAAGGTAAAATAGCCTTGTATGCAATGGAGTCATGGTTTCCAATGCCCAGGTAGCGTCATGCTGCGATTGCCGGCCGTTACCCGCGCGCTGTCCGGTGTCGCCTCCTCCAAGGGGTTTGCGGCGGCCACCAGCAATGGTATGTTTCCTCTTTTATGTATTTATTTGTATGTGATCGTTTTTAGGTAATGCGTTTGGTCTGTCCCTTCTCAGCATGTTGTTCTAGCAGATAAGCTCTAAAGAAGGTCTCATAACGGTGCATTAGGCTGTAATAGGCTCGATATGCCTGGTGGCTATTAGGAATGCTGCCAGGTCTGGTTAAGTAGTTAAGTATGAGACTGTGCTAACAGTCTTGTCTAACCAATATCAAAAATTACTCGTTTTTCCTTTCCCTGTCATTTCAGCTGTTTCAAAGTATTATTGGTACAAAATCAGACAGCAGTAGATGTTCGCTGTATTTACTGTAGAAATAAATTTCAGCCTGCTATGTTAAAAGATGGAACTTACGGATGGCATAGCATTAAGAAGGTTTCGAGAAACTGGGCCCTGATCTATTTCATGTATGTTACAGTCCGCACAGCTGCTACCGCAGCCAGCAACCTGGTGGAGGTGTTCGTGGATGGAAAACCTGTTATGGTAGAGCCAGGCACCACAGTGCTGCAGGTGACCAAACCTCTGAAATATTTGTGCTGCTTGTTTAGTATTTAATTTCTTTAAAGCTTAAAGGAGGGAGTAATGTTGCATATTTCACCGCAAGACAGCAGTACCAAGGCAGGGTTTGGATGTGTTTTGTGGCTTAACTTGAAATACTCTCGTCTTAATACTTGTGAGAAAATCTGTGTGTTCTGAAACATTGAGTGGCTTCTCTTGATGTCACACAGGTCTGCGAGAAGGTCGGGGTGCAGATACCGCGATTCTGCTACCACGAGCGTCTCTCCGTGGCCGGGAACTGCCGCATGTGCCTGGTGGAGATCGAAAAGGCCCCAAAGGTGTGGATCGCCGGAGCAAACGTTCCACTGCATCACGGATGTGCTTTCAGTTTGAATCTTTAAATCTCACTCCAGATTTTTCTTCCTACTTTTTTGCCATAGTACTGCACAGGCACATAATATATTGTTTGATGATAAATCACAGTACAAATTTATGATGATTCGAATCGTGGAAATAAAAATTAAGAAATGAACTAATATAGCTCAGGATATTATTAGGCAATGTAATCTCTTAATTTTTCTTAGCTGTAACTTGGCCTGCCCCCCCCCCCCCTACCAGCACCCAGCCAACCTGCAAAAATAGCACCATGGAATGGTTATTAAGAAAGCACTATTTGTTAGTAACTTTATTTCGTTTTTAATAAAAGCAATATTTCAGTTGAAAAACTGCTATATTTTACTCCAACCTTTACAAATTTTTGTAAATAATTATTGGTGGTTATTAAGAAAATGAAACAAGTTTTTTTTTAATTTAATTAAAGGCATATTTAAGTTGATAAAAAATAGAAAATAGATGTGTTTTTGGGTAATAAAATTTTCCTTTTTCTCAAATACCGTGGGAAGATTGAATCATGAATCGAACTGAAATGTGAATTAGGTGAATTGTTACATGCCTAACACTACAGCATAACTACGCACAACTAGTAGGGAAAATGTAACACAATCAGTTCACCTGTGACACTGGCAACTGCACATCTGTAACACCCATGTAGCCTGAGTGAATTCCGCACTCCGGTGTGGTTTCGTCCTGGTGATGCTCAGGACTTGGGTGACTGGTGAGGAATGAACAATTCCGTTTTTGTTTGGTGATGACTTTATGTTGTGATCTGCTAGCCGGTGGCTGCCTGCGCCATGCCTGTCATGAAGGGCTGGAACATTCTTACCAACTCGGAGAAAACCAAGAAAGCAAGGTGTGCTTGTTATGGTGTCAGTGATATTTATTTTCCTATGTTTGTTTTCATATTAAAGTAAAATGCTAGTCTTGCCTGCTGCTGCTTGAGGACACGTCAGCCAGCAGTGTTCTTCATTTTCTACATTTGTGACAATGTTTTTGACCTTAGGGAGGGTGTGATGGAATTTCTGTTGGCCAATCACCCTCTGGACTGCCCCATTTGTGACCAGGGAGGAGAGTGCGACCTTCAGGTAAACATGAGGCGGTGGGAGACTTAACCCACAGAAAATCTGGTTCTGGTAGAGTCTACTGGTAGAACAGGGAGTGGTCCACGAGGGTTTTTTCGTGCAGAGAGCCAGGCAGCTTCAACAATTGAGGAAAGTATACATTACAGAACTTTCTGGAATGTATATCTTAAAAATATGCTAATTTTATGATTTTGGCATTACGATAATTGGTGTAGTTCTATGCAGTGTAGCTTGGATGTTACAAAAGACTCATAACTGGAAGTAAGTATTGTTTTTTGTTTTAACAGAAATGAGTCTTCTGAGCTCTTGTATTCAGTCTCTTTGGATTGTGTGGCTCAGTGGCCAAAGGAAATTGCTGCCTTAAGCTCCTTTTGCATCCTTTGCTGGGGTTAGGATCAGTCCATGATGTTCGGTAGCGACCGGAGCCGGTTCACAGAGGGGAAGAGGGCTGTGGAGGACAAAAACATCGGGCCCCTCATTAAGACCATCATGACCCGCTGTATCCAGTGCACACGCTGCATTCGGTGAGCCGCATGGGTGGGGGGGCGTGAACGCCATCCAGCCTGTCCATGGCGGCCACATGATCATGGCTAGCTTCCAGCCGTACTGTACGGGAGAGCTAATGCCGGCCCGTCCCCCTGGTAGCCTCGATCGCAGGGTAGGAACCGTTTCTTTCTCTTTCATAGGTTCGCCAGTGAAGTTGCAGGTGTGGATGATTTGGGGACCTCAGGACGGGGCAACGAGATGCAAGTGGGCACTTATGTGGAAAAGATGTTCATGTCCGAGATGTCGGGGAACGTGATCGACATCTGTCCCGTCGGGGCCCTGACTTCTAAACCCTATGCGTTCACCGCCCGGCCCTGGGAGACCAGGTATTCCATTCCACTCGCTCTGATGGCATCTCCATCATGGAACGCCGAGTTATCTTTTTGGATGGAGGACGGGCAGGTGACTCCAAGATCTTTCTGCTTATAGGAAGACTGAATCGATCGATGTCCTGGATGCGGTGGGGAGTAATATTGTGGTGAGCACAAGGGGGGGGGAGGTAATGAGGATCCTGCCACGCCTCAACGAGGACGTCAACGAGGAGTGGATCTCGGACAAAACGCGGTGAGGCCGCGGTAACCCTTCGCTCGGCAGAACCCTGCAGCCCGCTGTGTGGCCGCTGGCAGATCCACCTCACACCCTTCCCACCCACAGCTTCGCGTACGACGGGCTGAAGCGTCAGCGCCTCACTCAGCCCATGGTGAAGGACGCCTCGGGGCAGCTGGTGTCCACCGGCTGGGAGGACGTCTTGACGCGAGTTGCTGGCGTGGTATGAGTCTCTCCAGGCAGACCAACACACCTACGCTGCTGAAAGTCGATACACACTCATTGCAGTGGTGCAGCCAGATATTCTGTGATCAGATTGCCGGCGTTTTGTTGAACTGATAGCTAATGTTTGTGTTCGGTTTTGGGTGAGGGGAGAGAGAGGCCTTAATCTAAGTCAGAGTAACTGTCTAACCCCAGATTTTGTAAATACAAAGAACAGGAAGTTGGAACAGAACATATGATGGTAGTTTGAGTCCTGAGGGATGTACTACGAAGTGAGTTTGCTGCCTTAGTGAGGTTTCTTGAGGCTGTCTTTGGGTATTACGAAGTTTAGCTCCCTTTTACATGGCATGTATCATCATGGTGATTTCCTCTCCGTGCCTGACCTGTTTCACGCAGGTTTAAGTGTAGGCTTTCAGATTAAAACAGGGTTACCCTAACCCTAATGCTAACCCTCCTTTGCACCAAAAACATGGCCGATATAAGTGCTGAACTTTGACTAAATAGTCAGGATAAGCTGTACCACTTATTTGCATTTCCATCCAATACCAAGAAATACTAAGGTTCTGTTTTTATTTTTGTACCCCAGTACAGGTATTTGATACTGGTCCATTGCTAGGAACAGATTAAATTTGCTAGGGGGCAAGGGGGTGCTGACAATGAATAAAAAATGCTTGAGGGGGTATTGCTTACCTGTTGCATCTCAAATGGTGGATCTTAGTTGGCACCTTTAGTTTGCATGCGCAGACAAATCCCAAGTCAGTTACTGAGTTGATAACCAGTACTGTTTAAAATTCTACTCAGGGTTTGTCGAACTTGCCTCGAAGTGCACCTCAGTCTTCTGTTGGCAGATACTATGATTTTTTTTAATTCTGTGTTGCCTACATTTCTGTTTGGTGCTCTGGGGTGACTGCAGTCCCATAATCTAGCTTTTCCTTCTTTGAACTGCAGCTCCAGGGAGTGCAGGGGAAGGACGTGGCAGCCATTGCTGGCAGCCTGGTTGATGCGGAGGCGCTGGTTGCCTTGAAGGACCTGCTGAACCGGCTGAATAGTGACAGCCTGTGCACTGAGGAGCTATTCCCTACGGCTGGGGCTGGGTACGCAGTAGGGATCAAGGCAACATGATATGGGGCGTGGTTTCAGGTTAGGTTCCCATTAACGTAGGTGCCGGTTCTGTTGGCAGGTCTGACCTGCGATCAAACTACTTGCTGAACACTGGCATCAGCGGCATCGAAGAGGCGGACCTGCTGCTTTTGGTTGGCACTAACCCTCGCTATGAGGCGCCTCTGTTCAATGCTCGTGTTAGAAAGAGGTGGGTCCGTCTGACCAAAAAAAAAAAAAGTAAGACTAATTTTGCACATTATGTGACTTATTTTCTGGTCCCCCGTCGCAGCTGGCTTCATAACGATCTGCAGGTGGCGCTGGTGGGACATCAAGTGGATCTCAGCTACACCTATGAACACCTTGGGGATTCTGCTCGGGTGTTGCAGGAGATTGCTGCTGGGACACACCCCTTCTGCCAGGTAGTTGGCAAATTATTATTTTCTAAATCCCCTTCACTGCTCATGGAATAATGGGTAATCCATGAGCGATTTGCCATGCTTACTGCTGATCCCTGACAGTCTCAGTTCCCTTCCTGACCTCATCTTCTCTTGCCCCAGATTCTGGCAAAGGCAAAGCACCCCGTAGTGGTAGTGGGCAGCGCGTGCCTCCAAAGAGGTGATGGCCCTGCGCTCCATGCTTTGGTGTCCAGCATTGCCCAGAATGCCCGGGCCAGCAGCGGTGTGCAGGACAGCTGGAAGGTTCTCAATGTCCTTCACAGGTAACTTCTTAGCTTCATGAACCATTTGCTATAATTTCTGACACCACTAGATGGTGCTGACTATTCAGAAAAAGGGCTCGGTGCATGCCGCAAAGAAAAAGCGTATCATCTAGTGGGGTCAAAAAATACAGAAAAAAATACAGACTTCATTTGGTCACAGCGGTGATGGGACAAGTGAGGCATTGAGACAAGTAACCAGTGAGAGCTGGAATAATCCAGTCAATGATCCGCCTCCTGCGTGATTGACAGGGTGGCCAGTCAGGTTGCTGCACTGGACCTGGGCTACAAACCTGGTGTAGAAGCCATCAGGAAAAACCCACCCAAGGTGCTGTTTTTGCTTGGAGCAGACGCCGGCTGTATCACTCGACAGGACCTGCCAAAAAACAGCTTCATCATCTACCAGGGTCTGCATTCTTTTTGCTCCTTTATTGTTAAAGTCTTTTAGTAATGAGTGACTAGATCAGGGGTCTCAACTCTGGTCCTGGAGAGCTACTATCCAGTAGGTTTTCTGTCCCACTTGGCTTCTGATGGGCCACACCTGTTCCTGGTATTTACCTGAGAACAGGTGTCTCATCAGAAGCCGAGTATGATGGAAAATCTACTGGATGGTAGCTCTCCAGGACTGGAGTTGGAGAGCCCTGGTCTAGATTATATATTAAGAGTACCTATGTTGGGAAGGGTGTTCTAAAAATAAACAGAATTTAAAGATTGTCTTTTAATTCATGGATACAACTAAATGCAGCTGAATAATGGGGCTAAACGACAGCTATGTTTTCAGTGTTCATCGATCATCAGCCAGATCTTTTATTTAGGGGAAGCTAGACTCCAGAGTTTACCTAGCTAACTATGCGTGTTCCTGGGTCTAGGCCATCACGGAGACATGGGGGCGCCCATGGCTGACATCATCCTGCCTGGAGCGGCATACACGGAGAAATGTGCAACGTATGTGAACACTGAGGGGCGGGCCCAGCAGACCAGGGTGGCAGTGACCCCACCCGGCATTGCCAGGGAGGACTGGACGATCATCAGGGCCATTTCAGAAGTATGCCGCCATCCTTTGCTTGGTGCTCAATCTACGAACATTCCCAAAGATGGTTTGCTTGGATGGACTGCTGGTGTGGGTATGTCCAGTCAGCTCCCAGTGACGTGACTTTGTTTGCAGCTGGTTGGTGTAACGCTCCCCTATGACACTCTCAACGGGGTGCGTGACAGGCTAGCTGAGGTGTCACCCAACCTGGTGCGCTATGACGACGTGGAGGAAGCCAATTATTTCAAGCAGGCAAACGATCTGTCAAAGGTCAGTTTGGTACCCATGAGCTCCAATAGGTTTGATTAGAGAGCTCTTAGAAGACTTTCGTTATTAATCATGTTCTATTTTGAATGCTCTTCCTGCCACACCCATGGCTCCCTTTAAAAGAGGCTTTTAAGAGAGCATTGGATAGAGAGGGTACAAATATATCTTTATTAAAACGTCATTAAAAACATAAAAAGTCATTTATACATGCCAAATATTAATTTAGTCTCCAAATTTATGAGTCAGTCAGTCCAGTATTTCATTGCGCAAGAAGAACATTGAGTTCCAGTCTGAAGGTCTGCCCGCTCGTTTGTTTATACGATGATTTTGCTCCGATTCCTGATGGTTGTATGAAGGCTGCCCTGCACCTGCTCCAAACCTTCTGCTCTACGTTATTGAGAACTGCTTATTTGCTTGTGCGCCTCTTCACATCCCTTTACTTTCTTTCTAGGCTGTCAACCAGACACTCTTGTCTGAGGCCCTGGTGCCTCCACAGCTCACAGTGAAGGACTTCTACATGACCGGTAGGCTCAGGCCCTCTGTGAACGCCAGCCCCCGATTCTGAGAACGTGGCTCGTATTGCTGACGCACTGTGACCCTTGTCCTCAGACCCCATCAGCAGAGCCTCCCAAACCATGGCCAAATGCGTGAAGGCTGTGACTGAGGGAGCACAGGCTGTTGAGGAGCCATCCATCTGCTGAGGCGAAGTCCTGTGGTCCAACAGAAATCCGTGGGGGTCCCTCACCGGTTACTCCACTCCCCTGTCGAGCTGTGCACAAGTCTAGCACGGCTCATGACATTTCACCTTAAGTTAAACCTGATTTGTGGTGCAGACCTACATTGAGTGACATTATCTTCATGAGTGTAGTGCACTACTGCACTGAAGATATGAGATGCGTATATGTAACAAAGATTAAATGGTATGAATAAAAATGTACAATGCAAGCTATTTTGTTTTCTTCAAAGCATGCATATTTTTATACGATTCAGCTGTATATAAATTTATAGTAATTTGGTAGAGCGATCAAGGATTCTTGGCATTATTTACACATTAATGAAGTAATAAGATTTTCAAAATATCCTTGGGTAACTTAAGGTAATATTCTGTGAAAATGATCAGTTAATGATTATTAACCTTAGAATAACCATTTAATACTTTGCTTTTGTTAAATGCCATTGCTAATAAGTGTAAAACAAATAATCGAATGATTCAGAGTGAATGTAAGGCGCTAATCAAACAATATGCAAAGAAAAAGATAGTGGAGATTTAAGATTATTGTGGTGAAGAGGCGCAACAAATGTTGAAAAGTTGTGTTAAGACGAACAAGGGGCTACGGGGGGTTTTGTAAAAAATGTTTTGAATTTTTCTTTGCACTTTTGGTATGGTGTTTTTTGGAGAGAATTAAAATGGTAACTTAAAATCAGTTACGGTTTACTGACGATGCCATGCCACGAGTAATACTGAAAAGTATACGTGATCGGCCCAAGTGAGAGACTGTACGCAGAGGACTGAGAATCCCCACTGACAAATACACTGAAAACATGCAAGCAGACAGAGAAGGGACGGGAGCCCCGCGTCCTCTCATCATTTTGTCTAAACAAGTTAAACGTGCTTGCGCCCCAAACAGGTTACCTTTTCAAATAGTGTTTAACAAATGCATGAAGGAGGACAAAGTCCCGAAAGTTGCCAGTTTCACAATTGCAATGCATTCTCTCCGGTTTAGTGTAAAGTTAAATTTCCAATATGGTAGGAGAGGTTGTTGTTGTACAGTCGGCTGTTGTCATGTCCCCGCAGTGCCGGTAGTGGTGCTGTAAGGAGAGTCTGCTGATGACCGAACTAAAACCCCAACAAGCTCTATACTGCTATTTTTTGTTGCAGATAAACTACATTTATTTGAATCATGGATCCCAGCAAAAACATTCACGGATAGAAAAAGGCTCGTTTAAATTAAAAATACCGAAAATCAGTGCATATATAGCCCGGTTATTTATAATTAGCATTTCCAGACTCCGTCCGGAGTGGATATTATATACTGCACATACCAATTGAAGGTAAGCCGACATGCCGCGAAGCCTGGGGCTCGAGTGGAAGAGGAAGCGGGGAGCCTTGCCAGTCAAGGCCGCTGACGGGGCTACGCGAGGCCGTGGGATGCCAAGGTCCCGCAGGCCGCCGTTAACGTTTAATCTTGCAGGTTTATTTTACTTTCACTTTCATATTTTCGTGTAACGTGCGTTCCGTAAATATTAAAATGCAATTTAAAAATATTTTTACGCGATTGTAGTACTTAAGCAACGAATAATACTGCTTTTTGTTGTTTTAAAAGCCCGTTTGGAGGGCCTTATCGACGTTCCCTTTGTTTGATGCTTTATTTTAAAAATATCTTTATCCAGCCGCCACGCGAACTTGTTTTTTAAGTCATTAGTGGAGTATTTTCGCATTCGGCTATTCGAGTTGCGCTAAGATGGACTTAGTAAGTAATTTATATGGCTTTTTATGTTCGGTTTCTGGGGCTAAGTGCTTTGTGTACTTTTTAATAGCCGTGCTTCCTTGTTGCTCGCCTTAAACCCTTGCCAGTGCGCAACGTTTTTTTTTTTGGCTATTTCCTTAATATTACCACTTCTTCAAGTTACGTCCCGTTTGTAGTTATTCGTGTATTTTAATGAAATTTGCGAGTCGCCCGGGTATCTCAGTCTTTGTCGCCGTTTTGAAAGTTGCCTGTGCAGCTAGATCGACACTTTGTCCGGCGCACCAGCGCTTGCTTTTCCACACCGACACCGTCAAATCGTTATATTCCTTACTGGTAGCACTGTGCCTGTAGTGAACGTGATATAGTTTAAAATAGAATAGAGTATTTTCTCCAATGTAGCCGAACGCCTAGCATTTCAACCGGGACCCTCTTGATCGCCTCATTATTTAAGATCAATATTGCACTATTGGTAATGGGTTGGTGATGTACACTGTCATTCAGTTAACATCAGAGGAGATTCATGTAACAGGTGGTAACTGCATCAATCCAGATACATTTACAGGGCATAACCAACCAACCAACTACCCCTCTAGCTGTTTCTAAGTTTGCTTGGTCAAGTTTAGCTGGTAACGATTAGACCGTTTAGGGCGTTATTGACATTTTATACTGGAAGCTGTTATCACCAGTGGTATTAATGATTGAAATTCACGCTGACGATCGGTGTGCTTTTAGTCGCATATTTTAACAATCAGAAATTTATAGTAAATCGCCTGTAAGTATCAGTATAGTGTGAATAATACTGCCGATTCCCGCCCCTGTTTAGGTCAGTACTCCTTACGCGGTTTGACACTCGGTGGGATCACAGTTCTCCGTTACATCCACGTGTTACTGTGTTTTGATGCCGTGAGTGTCTGAGCATGCAGTGCCAGCGATCAGGCTGGATGATGGATTTTTTACTACTCTGATTTACAGTATATTTATTGACATTGTGAATGCTGCATACTCCACTTGACTTCCAATAAGTCAAGTAGCAAATCAAGCGCTCCATTGCTGCATATAGGCGTTACACTGTATCATGTACAAGTTTAACAAATTCAGTTTGTTTAATGGAAATTGTTTGGATATTTCATACAGTTAGTGTATTTTGGCAAAAATAACAGTAGCAGTGGTACAGGTGAGTGTGAGGGATTTAGAGATTCGTGGTTCAGTGGAGACGGATTTTCTGGTTTATAGATTTTTACATTTTTCCATACTGTGGAAGATTTTTGTTTTCATGAGTTGCATGGATTGGCTGCTTTGCCAAGTCACACATAAGCCAGACTTAAGGGCGATTAAGCCTTGATTCAAACACAGCATGTAAATTGTCAGTGTGGCTGAGCATGTAGCTAAACATTTACTGTGCCTTGTGACAGCGTCTGCCTTAGACAGGCTTTAATTTGTTCCCTTTTTGCACCCCTATCAAATGCCCATTATGTTAGGACATATATAATGACTTTTGGAAAGTAACACGTTTAACATGATAATGCACAAAATGATGGTTCAGTACAAATATTGTCTAATTAAGGAAAATAGTCTCAGGCTCAGCAGGGCAGGAGCGCTTGTTTGGACAACTTCTAAAAATATTATCAGTATTCACACAGGCTGTGAAACATTAATTATCCCAGAGAGCTGGGCTTAACCGATTTTCCCGCCATGTCCGGTTGCTTGCAGCGCCACTCGGTGGCCACGCGGCACGCAGCGGGAAGTTGACCTTTCCCGCTTCTCCCATCAGCTGATGTTCTCAAGGACCAGAGTCACGTGATGTTTGAAGGCAAACACATACACTTCTCGGAGGTGGACAATAAGCCACTGTGCTCGTACAGCCCAAAGCTGTGCAAGCAGCGCAGGCTCAACGGCTACGCCTTCTGTATCCGCCATGTCCTGGAGGACAAGACCGCCCCGTTCAAGCAGTGCGAGTATGTGGCTAAGTACAACAGCCAGAGGTGCACCAACCCCATCCCCAAATCTGAGGACCGCAGGTAAGCGCTACGTCCACAGCTGTGGTCTTTCTTTCCGTGCCTTTCCTGTGCCCTGCAGTTCCTCGTTCAGTGGTCGCATCTTTCCCCGCGTCCCATATCTTGATCGCCTCATGTGTTTTGTGCTGTCAGGTACTGCAACAGCCACCTGCAGGTCCTGGGCTTCATCCCCAAGAAGGAGCGAAAGAAGAAGCAGGACGTGTTGGACGAGATGCGCGGGCGGCCCCACCTGGAGGCCGTGGCTCTCAACATCACGGTGCCACCACTGGCTCTGAGGACAACCAACGGGCTAGATGAGCCGCCGCCCTCCCCGACCCGTGGCCGCTTCTTGGCTCCTTCCGAGCTGGAGCTCCTGGACCCGTTCGCCTTCCACGAAGACGAGACAGATGGGGAAGAGGGAGCTGCCTCACGCAAGGGCTCCGCGGTCAGGAAGAGGCTGCAGAGCAGGCTAGCGCTTGACCCAGCGCTACGGTTGTGTAACTCAAACACCCTTTTGCCCCCACCAGAGCGCTTTAGCCCCTCCCCTCGACCGTGCCAGCCACCACCCTGCTCGTCCTCCCCCCTTCTTCCCGCCCTCCCGTCTCAGCAACCTGAGCGCTCATACCTAACTGCCCCCAGCTGCCCCACGCCCCCACAGGGTGTGTCATGCAAGGCGGCCCCACCTCCACAGGTTGGCCCCTCTCCAGCCAGTGGCAACGCCCCCACACAGCCCACAGGCCCCGCCCCCAGCAGAAAGACCACACCCACTACCACACCCACTGCCACGCCCTTGCCGCCTGGCAGCCAGGACAGTCCACAGAGGCGTGTGGTGGTGATGCACCCCGTGGAGTTCTCCCCTCCGCCCACCTGCCTGGTGCGAATTCGGCACCTGGTGCAGCTCTGCTCGAAGAGACACCGGCAGCACGGCGACCTCTTCCCTCACCTAGGTATGGAACCCACTCTGTCTTCCTCTTGTCCTCCTAACGCCACAGCATGCTCAGCAGGGTGTACTAATTCAGGGATTATTTTTATTCGTTCTTTCCTGTTCCCTTCTTTTGCTCTGTGACCCTCATTTCATAAGGCGGTCAGGTGAAACCTTGCAGGACATTTTAGGAGATTGTTACTCCTTTGTAAATGAAACCAAATAAGGGAAATGAAAGAACAGTCCGTCACATAAAGTTTGGCTCAGGCTGAATCTACCTGATGTAGTCTGAATCAGCCTAATTGATGTAAGTATATGGTGCTGGGCATCCCACAGGCGTTAGCGACGGTCAGGCTAATGCTGAGTGTGCAGCGTCCGTTCTTTTGCGCGCAGGATTAGACTGGTCCGAGGACAGCACGGATGACGAGGAGGTGGAGATGGAGAGAATTCTGTCGTACGAGTGCTCCCGGAGGGCACAGGAGCGACACCTGCAGGACGAGTATGTGATGTGCAAGTGAAAAGAATACGCCGAGGGCTGCTGTACTGCTCTCCTTCCTCTCCTCTTTAACTGGATCTCTTGTCGTGAACCCTGCCCTCACCCTGCAGCTCAGACGAAGATGCCGACAGTCCCCGCACTGCCAGGCTGGTCCGACTGTGTAGCTTCCTGCAGCAGAAATACAAGCTCCTCTGCCGACAGGAGCGAGCCGCCATGCGCCAGAAGAGATACCGTTATGCCTTCCGCAAAGCCCTACTGCAGGCAGCTAGCAAGGACCCGGACTGTACTGGCCGCCTCATCCAGGAGCTGCGCAGTGCCTCCCGTGCACCAACCAGGTATGTTATACCCGGAGTGCTTAATGCCTCAGGTTTTGGGGAAATGAGAAATTCAACCCATTTCCTGTTAAATAATTGGGTTAAAGCCATTATTGAAGCAGATACCAGTTTACCCTGTGGTATTAGAGCTCCTCTAGTGGTGTGATGTAGAACTGCAGTTGTCGGAGGGACAACACTCTGAGGGATGGCTCTGTGTCTTCACAGCACCAGGATGCCATCTGCGCCGCCAAGTCCAGAGTCTGGATGCTGCACGGGCAGCACCGGGGGCCAGGCCTGCCACGGGAGGGCGCTGCCCTTCACCCGGCACTGCTTCCAGCGTATCCTTTTTAGTTACCCATGGCATTCTGGGAAAACCCGACAGGGCAAGTGGCACACCTGTCAGCCTGGGTGTTTATGAGTAACTAGCAATGGTGGGTCGATAGTAGGAGAGGTGCGAATGTCTGAGGTGCCCTCCTGCACCCAGGTTCAAGTGCGTGACCTTCTTTCCAGAAAGTTCTATGCCCTTGATTGCCCCCTACAGATATCCTGTTGAACCGCTCGCAGCAGCTCTTCTGCAGCTGCACTGCCAAGTTCGCCGACGGCCAGCAGTGCCCCGTGCCCGTGTTTGATATCACGCACCAGACGCCGCTCTGCGAGGAGCACGCCAAGAAGATGGTGAGCCTCCCCGCCCGCTCGCGCCTGAGCTTGCGTGCAGGATGAGGGTGCTGCTTCACGTGTCGTCCCTAACCCTCCCAGGATAACTTTCTGCGGGGCGACAGTAACCGGCGCATCCAGCACCAACAGCAGCGGAAACCGCGCAAGAAGAGCAAGCCCCCCGCGCTCACCAAGAAACACAAGAAGAAGAGGCGGAGAGGGCCCCGGCGGCCGCAGAAGCCCATCCCCCCCGCCGTGCCCCAGGGCAACCTGGGAATGCCCTCCAGCCTCTCATTGCCCTCACAAGCTGCCAGTATCAGGTACACAGTCAGCGCCCTCTGGTGCCTCTCCTTAGATTACACTTATTTTTAATACCAAAATCAATATATTTATCGGTTTGATGTGTATTTAAAGCTTTTATTGATGGGATCTAATAATTTTCCTGTTTCTGTACAAACAGATTTAGTATCTCGAGGTAGAACGTCTAGGTCCTTGTGTAGAGTTTTGTCTTCCAGTTCCAGTCATATAGTTTTTTTTTTATATAAGTGTGTGTGTGTATATATATATATATATGTATATATGTGTGTGCATGGGTATATATATGTATATATGTGTGTATATATAATGTATATTTTTCCTTTTTGCGGTAGGAGTCCATCGACTCCGGACCTGAGTGCAGATGAGCTTCCAGATGACATCACCAATGACATCACAGACATTCCAAATGACCTCGAGCTAAACCAGGAGGACTTCTCGGACGTGCTGCCCAGGCTTCCGGATGACCTGCAGGACTTCGATCTGTTCGAAGGTATCATCGTCGTCCTTAATCACGTATCGATTCTAATAGTCCGTCCATCAGTTATCGCTCCCATTTTGCTGGTCGGTTGGTTTCTTGCTCGGCCGGGCAAAGTCTGTTACTGGGTCATTCAGTATCTTGGCTTAATTGGTCACTTTCTGACGCTTCCTCGTGGGGAGGGTAATCAGCTGCAGCCGCAGTGCCTGTAAACCGCGGTGACCTCCCCGATTCCTGACGTGTGTGTCTGTCAGGCAAGAACGGCGAGCTGCTCCCCACCACAGAGGAGGCGGAGGAGCTCGTCCGGGCCCTCCAGGCCATGGGCTCCTACCCGGACTCGCTGGTGTGCCTGAGCTCCATGGGGGAGCTGTCCCAGACTGACGGACCGGACCAGCGCTCCATGGCCACGTTCGCCGGGCCCGGGACGCCGGGCGGGGGCATGGGCGACCTTCTGAACGGACGCCTCCCCGCCGAGAATTTCACCAGCCTGGAGCTGGACGACAACCTCCTGCACTCGGCTGGGGGCCCTTTCCCGCCGGCGCCTTCGCTCCAGGCTCCACCCGTCCCGCCCGTGCCGACCCTGACCGCCGCCATCAGGGGTGCCGCCCCCTCCCCTGCTGGGCTCCTGACGGACCGGACGTTTCCGGGTCACCCCTCCCACCTCCTGGCCAAGGCTGAGGCCCCGCTGGCCACCCCCCCGCACTATGGCAGCGAGCATGTGTCCTCACCCTACAGCGAGCACATCTCGCCCCCCCGGCCCGGGCCCTTCCAGACAGAGCCGCCCCTGCTGCTGGAGGTCCCCCTCAGCGGCGTGCCGTGTCCCACCCGCTCGCCCTGGAGCAGCCTGCCTCTCTCCCTGACTGACCCCACGCACTTTGGCAGTCTGGTTGGCCCCGAGGGCCACCTGATGTCCACATCCCTGTCCACGCCCCCCTCCAGCACACATTCGGCTAGCATCCAGCCCACGGCCGCCCTCTCCGCTCTCCCCCCGGGCGGCCTGACGGGCCTGACTGTTCCCGCCCCCTCCTCATCTGCCGCTTCCTCATCCTCCACCTCTTTCCATGACCTCGTGACCTCCGGTCAGCCCAAGCAGCAGCTCCCCCAGTTCAGCGCCGTCTTCGGTCATCAGCTGGTGTCACACAGCGGCATTCCCAAGGACGTGCAGCCCAGCCACAGCTCTACAGCTCCCCCTACAGGTTTCTCCATCGCCAGCGCCACCGCGGCCAGTGCCAACAACACGGCGCCCCCCTTCAGCAAGCAGTGACCTGGGAGTGTGGGGAGTGCAGGAAGCAGAGGACCAGGTGAGAGCAGAGGAGCTGCAGTTTAAATGCTTTTGCCCCCCCCCCCCTTCAGTGTAAATGCTACAACTTCCCTCCACAAGAGCTGTCGTGTTGGTCACGTGATACACAATATTTCCCCTTCTTGTGTGTTCGCAGCTCCGGAGCGCCATCAGCCGCAGGGAGGCCAGAGAGGGACGTTGTCCGAGAGAGATAATCCCCGCCCTGCTGGCTGGAGCGGCCCTGCCTCATTTGGTGAGCTGCTGATCCGTTCTTCAGGTCTTCGGATCACAGCTCTCTCGGCCTGCCCCACCCAAGTCTGCGACCCACCTAGCTAGCACGGCGTAGTCGACCAGCCTGACGCGGGCTGTGTGACCCCTTGGAGGGCTCCCACAGCACCCGCCCCTCCCTCGCCTGCTACGCCGTTAGGGATTCACAAGCCTGATGACTGACTGTGCCGGGGGCTGCTCTCGAGGTCACGCCGTTTCTATCAGACTCAGAAACTCAAGCTCCGAGGTCTGAGCGGCCGCACTCTGACTGCGGATTCCTTCTGGGCTCTTGGTTGGATGCCAGAGTTTCAAGCAATAACCTGTCATTATTATTTTTTTATCAGAGTATTTCAGCACATAGTATTGGCACCGCCTCTGTATTCATCTTCACCAATTAACCATTCATAGCAGACTTAGAGTGCTGGGCCTGTTTATCCTCATAAAACCCTAAAGAGAGATTTGTGGAATATCATGAAAACTGAATGTCTGGCAAAGAGCAGATGGTCAGTCGGGTCAGGGAGCTCATCCGTGGTTGGGAAGGAGAAGTATGTAATACCTGAAAAAAATGCAAAAAGTTCTACCCTGTCAGTGAAGGTGGTAAAACATCCATTGGTTCAAAGTGTCCCAAATCTTTTCAGTGGTGCTCTTTCAGTCTCAGTGCAAAAGCGGCCTTTCACAGGACAGCCTGGATCGTGAACTACCTGCGTCCCAGCGAGTGGGGGGTGGGTCTACGCTTCAGGAACTCCAACGACGTCGTGCACCATTGTGCCCGAGATGCCCGGTTAAGCGGCTTGGGAGCCACAGGGGTCCTTCTTAGAGACTGTAATTCAGGGAGCATCACAGGCGTCTTGTGTAGTGGGAGCGGAATCGTGTCCTGGGGCTCAGGGGGTTAGGGGAGGGCCCAGCTCTCACTGGCCTTGAGGCCCTGTGCACGGGGGACGAGGTGACCCGTGTCATACTGCTGTCTGACTGGAGGCTTCCGTCCCATTAGGCGTCCGGATGTTAAAACAGGTGGGAAGTCAAAAAGAAATTACCTGGTGTAACTGCTCCAACTGCTTTATCGATGGTTTTATTACAGCACTAAACATGGGTTTTGGTAGCGTTTTTTAGAAACTGGAATATTATAACTATTGTTATAAGTATTTAATATATTTATAGAGTAGCGGTCTCAACATTGGGTTTTATTGGTGAGTCAAAATGAGTGATATGGAATGAGAATTGAAAACTTATTTGCAAATTATAACTGATGGAGCCAGTGTTTTGTGGAGTATCTGTGAGCTTTTTAATAGCTATCAGAATCATCTCGTGATGGTTTTGTTTTCTCCACAGGCTGAATGGATGCAGTAGGCTGTGTGTTGTGGAATTTGTGTCACTTTCTATTGAGCAACTTTAATTAAGTAGCTGTGAGTATCTATGATGGCTTGGTGCACTTTTTGATAGCTATTAAAGTCCACACAGCAGTTGCCGCCGAACAGCTGGACTGAGTATGGGGGGGGGGTGGATAGAAGCTGTCGCCCATCAACCAAACGTGCTTAATTTTTTGGGTCGCTTTTCCAGACTCTTACTTGAGGACGTCCTTAAGCACTGATATGAAATTTGCAAACCTGAGACTAATGCAAACTCAGACACTTAGCCTTGGCTAATGCTAACTTAGACTCTTAGCCTTGGCTAATGCTAACTCAGACTCTTGGCTTTTGCGATAGAAGGCACTGTACCTGCAGCCTTGGAATTAGTACAGGAGCAGCAAAACTACACCCTCTTGGCTGTGGTCAGCCATCATTGGCTCTCAGGATCATTAATCCCCCTCCCCAGCTCTGACCTTTGACCTTTGTTAGGACATGCCCCCTCTTTGACCTTGTCAGGACAGACCCAGCTGTGGGGAAGGGCCTCCCCAAATCTTAGGGATCATGAAGCCCAAAGTATGGATGGATTTTAATGTTCTGAGTCCCATTTTTGACTGGTGTTATCTTTCCTAGCAGTACAGAGTTCTGCCAGCCAGGATTTATAGCTGTGTGTTTTTGCTCAAGTAGGGAGGAGAACCCCCCCCCCCCAAATATCAGAAGGAGAAAATTCTTCTACAGCTCTAAAGGTTCTGGTTACCAGCCGAGATCCAGAGTGGCAGACAAATTCCTATACATTGAATGTACTGTATTACTGTTTTTAAGGATAATAGGATGAGCTAATAATCTAGTCACCTTTTGTTATTTGTCCTTAAGTTAAGGTATTTTTTGTATACAAAGGTTTACATTTTTATGTATATTTTTCTTGTGTACAAATTATGTAATATGTGTAAAAACACTGTATGTAATATCTGTATATAGTGTGGCAAAGATCTTTGTTTTTGAATGTATGAATAAAAACTCGCTGTGAGGTATTTGCTGACTGGTCAGTGCTGATTTGACCATATTTGTATTTAAGGGATAATCAGTCGTAGCCTTAACAAGGCTTCAGTACCCATTTCACTCGCATATGCAGACGGTGTGCGAACGTGAAAAAATGTTTAGGCGCACTGGTGCGAGTTACTTGTAACATCGCCCAAGATAAACCGAAACATCCAAATGCAATCTGAGTGAGTCACACGTCACCATATGTGCATATAAGTACATGCCGGTTGCATTTCACGCTATAATTGGCTGCTTCAGAACCAGCACGCACCTCTGCTTTATGATAGAGATAAAACGTTCCCTCAAATTTGGACGGTGAAGCAGGCATGTACAGAAAATACATTTTTTCAAGTTTTGAGTGGAGCGGCATGTCCTAAATTTTAAGGACATACACTGCTTGGCCAAAAAAGGTAGACATTTAAATTTATATCAGCAAATACTTAAAAGCCAATGACTGGATCATTATTACAGCTCAGCAACGTCAAGCAGCAATAAAGTGAAGTCAGCTGAGTACCTGAATCTACTGATAAGGGTTAGACCTCCATCCATCATCAGTGGATGATTTCTTCCCTGTTGCTATGGGCATATTCCAGCACAAGAATGCCAAGATTCATTGGGTTCAAATTGTCAAAGAGTGGTTCAGGGAGCATGAGGAATCATTTTCACGCATGACTTGGTCACCACGGAGATATGACCTTAACCTCATTGCACGTCTTTGGGATGTGCTGAAGGAGGCTCGGTGAGAATTGAATGCAAATCTGGATTAAAATAAAGGGTGCGATGTTGCATAAGCTTGTGGAAACAATGCCATGAGAAATGTCTACCATAACCAAAGCTAAAGGCGGTCCAATGAAAAATTCAAATGGAAACTTTTTTTATTTGGCTGGGCTATGTATATATTATAATATATTAAGTACACGTAATCGCTATTCCGGTTGGGTATAGGCAGTGAAATTTCGAAGAGATAAAAAAAGTGTCATATGTAATGTTTTCTGATATTTATTTTATAATTGTCGGAGTAACAACGCAAACAGAATAATAAGCCGAAAACAGTGCATGTTGCAGTTAATTTCAAATAAAATGCAGGGTTGCCAAATTTGGTCAGCTGGCTGGAGTGAGATTTTCAGTCTGCACAAACATGCATATGCATTTACTTGTTTGGAACAGTTTTATCACCTTGTAAATAGTCTGTGGGGTTTGCAAAGTACCCCAACGATTTTCATGTTGCTAATTTTAGGTAAATAATAACGTGTTACGCCAGATGCGTTATAGTTGGCAACCTTGAATACGTACGTTTTTCTTATTTCTATATTAAAAAACATTATACCTTTCTTAAAAAAACGTAACTTTAAAAAAAAAAGTCAATTACGTATACTTAACCAACATTTTGTAAAATACAAAAAAACAAGATAAACACATAAACCGGTTACATGCACTATATGTATAAAGCATGACAAAGCCAAAATTGGAGTATAAGATCAAGCAAATTTGGGATTTTTCTATTTTATCCTATTTTGTTGGCAGTACTGCAGCCTGTCCAGTAGGTGGTAGCAGAGCCTATTTATTCTTCTGGAAAAAGGAACTTGCATGCGATTGCAGAAACGCCTTAGACACGATTTAGCTTCGCAAGCTAGAAACGGCACTACCATTTTCTTATGTGAATGAAGACAATAGGCTGTGTAGTAATATCAAGCAAGGAACGGGAATAACATGGTATTAAATGGCATTTTAAAATGAAACTATTGCATTGGTATAGAATATCTTGTAGGAAACAATTCCATTTGAAGAGTGATGCAGAGTTCTACAGTTAGTTGACTACATTTCTGAGCTATGCTTGTTGCAGTTGCACACAGCCAATGAGCAGTGTGTAGCTTGTGGGGTTACAGGAGGTTACTGGTTCAAATCCCACACCTGGGAGGGGCGCGTCATTTTATTTTTGCACCCTTGAACCCAGCTGATTTGGAAGACTGACTAACCCTACTCTCTGAGGCTCAATTGCATGGCACTTTCGACGTCTGATACTTGTAAATATCAAATTATATACTATGTTGGGTTATGAGATGTACTTCACTTACAATTAAAGTGGTTTGCTTACGGGGCGTCATGGTGGCGCAGTGGTTAGCACTCAAACCCCTGGGACACGGGTTCAAGTCTCTGCCTGCGTTGTGTGTGTGTGTGTCTGTGTGGAGTTTGCATGTTCTCCCCATGTTGTCTTGGGGTATCCTCTGGGAACACTGGCTTCCCCCCCACTGTCCAAAAACACGCTGAGGTTAATTGCCCATAGGTATGCATGTGTGAGTGACTGGTGTATGAGTGTACCCTACAACGGGTTGGCTCCTCAGTTTCAGAAAATGGATGGTTTGCTCACCAAATAGCGGTAGGATGGTAAACTTGTCTAATGAGCATTGGCCAAGAAAGCAGGCTCACATTCTATACCACTGAATCTGCAACTCCAACCACCAGAGGGCACTAAACAACCTGTCTTGAATATTTGAGAGTCCAGAGAAGACAACAGAGCAGCTTGTGTAAATTAGAATTTTATTTTTCCTCAGTCACTTAAGCTTACAAGGGTTTAAATACCTTTGTGTTTTTAATGACATGAGCAAGGAGTATATGTGACTAAACTGTCGGCAATGTTACAGAAAGAAATCAACTTCTGTAATATGTAATCCTATCATAGATGACCAGATTTAAAATTTACTCTGAACTACAATAGTTTTTCTTTTACAGTTATAAAAATATTGTATTTATCCTTTGATTCCATACAATATACCTGTGCTGAATGCATCCTGACAACCTATTTTATTGCCATACTTGCAAAGGTACATTAGCAATCATGTATGAAACGACATAACATTGCAGCCTTGAGTACCAGTTTTAAATACTAAAAAGCTTCAAAGTGCAAAAGAATAAAAATCAACTGAACAGTCTTCACAAGGTGCATTTACAGCTACCGAAAAGGGCTCATGGAAAAGAATGGCACTTTTTCTGAGAGACTACAGGGTGACAGGAATTATCGGATAGACTGGTATCCGGTACTTAAACACAGAACACCTCTGGGAGGACCTGAGCCTGCTTTTTAATGGGATTGGGGGGGGGGGGGTGTTCCTACCTGTCTGCATGACCAAAAGAAAACCAAAATCGACCACATCTCTGTCTGCATCAGAGTATAGCATCCTCCTGGGATAGATTACCTTGCTCACATTGAAAAGGGTGAAACATTCCCCTAAATGAAAATGAATCATCACGCAGCACATCATAGAAATTACCTTAGTGTGGGGTGTTGATTAAAGTTACTGCTGTAAACGATACTTGATACCAATGAAAGATGGCGAGTCAGACAGAATACGTTAAGTTACACAGCTTTGAGTTTGAAGCAGGTCTCTGCATACACAGCAAATGTGACATATACCGAGCCTGGCGTCCTCTAACCTGCACAG
>JABFEB020000035.1:19650788-19681581 GCA_019775895.2 Stomatorhinus ivindoensis | reverse complement strand
CCTCACAGAGACTCACTCCTCACAGAGACTCACTCCTCACAGAGACTCACTCCTCACAGAGACTCACTCCTCACAGAGACTCACTCCTCACAGACAGCACGTCGGCGCACGCTGACGTGCGTCAGCATCTCACCGACGGGACGTGACAGGAAATACGAGACCCGTCATCGTTTCGCAACAAAAAAACAGTGGACAAACTTGAGGAAAACGTGATTATTAAGAATAGCTCACTGAACATCACGCCAACTTCCTTTGAAGCTGAACAGAAAAGAGCATTTTTGAAAATTGCATATCTAAACAATCATCTCACTTCAAAAGATTGGAAGGGGTGCGAAAAACTGCCCCGATGTCAAAAGAATAAATAATCCTCCCACATTCAGACACGTCAACTCAAGCTTGTGGGGCTAACATGGCCAGATTATGCACCTTTAATGTCTCTGTGTATCTTCTTCTCGGAGTGCAGGTATTCAAGCCCCTTCAGGATCTCTCTGAGGATCGTGGCGATCTGCGTCTCATCCAGAGCCCCCGGCTCCAGCTGCAACAGACAGGCCGGGTGTGAGGGTTTGTCGGGAACCGGCGGCGGTTCTGCGGCAGGCAAGACCACGGCGTCGGCGTCACGCTCACCAAATCCAGCGCAGAGCCGCCCCCCAGGTACTCCATGATAATCCATAACTTCGTGCCCTGAAACACAGTGACATGAGTGTTACATGGACTATGCTCTCAGAGACGGCACTAACCCACGGAGACAAAAAAGCACACGCGCACACGTTGGCCTTTGATCATTTTTAAAGACTGTATAATCAATTAAGATTGATTCTGCAGTAATACCAAAATCAGTCAAGCCCCACTAGTTATTCTTTTGTGTATTATTTTGCTATAGATGTTTTCAGCACATACCCCAATGTTGGCAACTTACAGCCATTAACCTGTGACCTAACCGCAGTGCGGACTGCAAACACAACCACCTTTCTGATCCATTTTATAAGCAAAGGGCAGTCGATCAGAGCTTAGTTAGAAGGGGGCTGCGCATTCAAACCCTGGTCTGTAGGGGGCATACTCAGCTTCCTACACACATTCACATGCTGAGGCCATGCCTGGTGTTAGGGCCCACCGGGGTCGCAAAAGACCCCCAGTAGCGGGCAGCCAATGTGAGGAAATGAGAACCGACCCCATGTCAGCATGGGTCATTCCCGGGAGCCTGAGCACGCCTCCGGAACGATAGCACTGGAGTTCAAAGGTCATGTACGGCCTGGCGGCTCACGCAGAAGCACCACGTCTACCTTCCATCTATCAGGCGCCTAACACGTTTTCAAGAAGTGGGAAAAATGACAAGGGTTCGGCTTTGAGTCATAGTCTGGCCCGCACCTCTGGGCTGTAGAAGTCACAGGCGGGGGGGTACATGCCCATGTGCCGGTGACCTGGAGCCCTGAGCGCGCAGTGAGAGCCCAGGGATGAACGGCGCAGTTCCGCAGCAGCAGTGCTATTCAAACCCACTGCATCTCCTGAGCTCTTACATCCTTAACCTGACAGCAGCTATGGGGGAGGGGGGTCACTGACAGGGGAAGCCTGCCTTTATTACAGTGAAGCATGTACCTTCGTTACAGAAATACTGCATGGATCGGGGGGGGGGTACCTCTGGGGCATAGAGCCACCCCCAGAGCAAGAGCAAGAATAACCCCCAACCAAATCACCACAGGAATACAACCTTAATGTTTAACACAGGCAGTCTGAACGCACTATTAAATAATGGTTCAAAGTACAAAGTATGACACACAAAGACAAAAATTCAGTACTACACTATTATTAGAGTATTATAAATGGGATATACGCACTGGAAAAGTCAGGGGGTCCCCCAGGAAGGGGGGGCAGAGTTTAGCTCCTGAAAATACATGTTTTAAAATGCACTCCACACTCCTTGTGCGAGTCATTCGGTAAAACAGGAGGAAATTTGTTACCAAACAGATGTACCAACCACCCAGATACGGACATGGCTGTGAGCCTGACACGCCCCCCTGGGCCCCCCGCTGCCTGCGCACGGTCACACCTGCCCCATCCCCGTCTCCAGCCGTAAGCTGTCCTGTGACTGCCCCCTGCTGGGCCGGAGCGATCGGAGCGTCGCGTCCTGCGGCATCCGATGTGTTACTACAGGGACACTCACAGAGCAGCTGGCCGAGGGAAACCGCTCAGTAAAAAAAAGGGGGGGGGGGGAAGAAAAATGGATGTAGACACTAAGCCCAGAATATCACTGTAATACAGACCCGGAGGCATTACACTGAGGCTGCCAAATTACCTGCGAAGGCATTAGGGCACACAGGCGTTTGGAAATTAAAGCTGCAGGGTATTATTCAGCTTGAGACTGTAGATTTACTTGAAACCCTGGGATCTGCGTGGGATCTGCATAAGACTGGAGGGGAACAAGCAGGCGTCAGCACACAGCCTGAGGCCCAAAGGACGAGTGAGGAGATGCTGCCCGGGGCGGAAGCGGGAGGCCAGCCCTGCCAGCCAGCCAAATGCAGAGGGCCTATCGCACGCATGCACACAGACCAGAAGCGAACAATCAGACCAGTAGGGGGCACTGCAGTCAATTTAAGCTGAACAAAGGAATGGACGGCAGGAGGCAGAACGCCGAGGTTACATACTGGCTGCCTGGCTTTAATTCATCACCGTTAATTAGACCTCAAAGGCAAGACTGGAGGCTGATGGGGAGACTGCTGGAGTTTCATATCGCATCACCTGATGCTCCATTCCAGAGTGACGCATCCGTCTTAAGAGGCAGACAGACAAGCACGCAGCGACAGGGTGGAGGGATGTCTGACATGGGCGGGGGCGCCGTAAGCAGTGTGCGTTATGCAACACGGGCTTGAGGGTGCGCCGCAGCGTGACACACGGACAGCCAAGCGTGACCTGCAGGTGCACGCCGCATCTTCTCACCATTCAGCAATTTTCAAAAAATTTTTTGTTGACGGAGACTCCACTGAAGGCCGTACAAAGACACTCATGTAGCAATATTAAAAAACAGGGATTTTACATATTAAAAAATAAACAAACCAAAAAAAAGGAGGTGGGGGGGGTCACTTCAGTCTCACATTTTTCTATGGGTGAAGAGGGGGGAACAAAGTATGTTCTGAGCTTAATCATCAAACTACGGCAGCAATCAGCAGATGGTGAAGATCCAGCTCACTGCTGTTTCTTCCATGCTGCAGACCCCAAATCCCCCACCTCCGGGGAACGGAGGAAGTGTGGGGGGGGGCGGACCCTAACCTGCCGGAATGGCGCAGGGACGGGGCGGCACGGTGCCGCATCGATCTGCTGCGCAAGCGCCACGAAGCGGCGTGCGAGACAGACGGCGGGTCGTGATTAACGGCCCGGGACTAGTCCCCGGAGAGCTGACCACCCGCTGTGCTTTCCACCCGGTCTCTGAGGGCTCTCCGAGCGTCACACACAGGGAGCGGGCCTCCTCAATCCCATATCCCACTGAAAGAATGCAGGTCAGCAGAACCACGCCTGCAGTATTCCGAGCTGAACACTAGGAAGAAGGCCGAGAGAGCAGATCCACTTCGGGGGAGTCGGAACAACCGTCAGCAGTAGAACCTGTGACATTCCCAAGCTACCAAACTAGTTATTCCTGGGAATCAGATCCTCTGCTTACACAAACCCCCATTTTCCAGAAGTCTGAATCTGCTACGGGTTTAATCACAAAACTGCACCAGGTGATTAAACAAACAGTTAAACGGCGCTCGTTGCAGGGCTGGGCAATTAACTGAATTTTGTTCCAATGTTCTAAAAACAAAATATTTTGCCACATTTCATTACGCACAGATGGTCCCGTATTGTCTGGTTATAAATCTAACACACCCCCTTTCAGCAACTTTTTTTTTTATCAGTTATCTTCAGTGTTACAAACATACGTGTTTTTAAAAGTTCAATAAACGCATGATATTTCCCAAGTTAGTGTGTAATCACGCTAAGTAAAAATGATTTTGGTATTGACCAAAATGATCACGATTATTGCCATAATCAAGCAGACCTGGCTCTTTGTACATTATAAACTTCTTGTCTTTGCAGAGGAATCTGCCAGCTGGCGTCACCTCCCCACGGCACAATGTCACAAAGACGCCAGATCAAACTGCAGCTTGGCCCAGTCGCTCCTTCCCCAGCCTCTTCAGTAGTGGCCATTTCTCATACTGCTTTACACATCGATGTTTTTCCTCCAATAGATTTTTTTTGCAAAAGTAATCACACCCAGGTCAAAGTCAGCCTTCCACAAATCAGCAATAACCACCCAAGCGTGACACGAACACTTGGCAGCCGTTGAGCGCATCAGCGAAGGAGGAGCTCATTCCTGTTGTCGACTCGGCTGCGGTTCCTGGCTCGCTACCACGCTAACTGAGCGGAGAACATCTGCAACCACAAGTGAAGAATGCAGCGTATGACCTGGTACAAAACGCACAAAACGCTTGAGGGGAGACTGGCTTCTACTCGTAACCTTAGCGGATAAAGTGGGAATGGATGCCAGGTAGTGAAGGGAATACTGAGGGTGTACGATGGCGCTTCAAGCACGTCCTGCGGCGGCCCAAACAGAGACAAAAAAAAAATCCTAGAACTTCAAAATTAGAAACTAAAACTAAAAAAAGACGCTGGTTAACTGAACCGAAACCAGTAAATAAGGTTCATTAAATATGCCTCTATTCAGGAGGACCAGTTTCGCTTTTGACAACATCTCCATTCTTCAGTGCCATGAGCAACAAACACCACAATGAACAAGAGTAACAGGCAGCACGGTACCCATGGATGTTCTGAGATGGCTCACCACACCCATCAAATGACATAAGGTCATAATGATCCCATCTGGTCCACAGAAGGTCCACCTGCGTTGGGGGGGGCCCCCCCCCAACACCAGAGACCCACCTTCAAATAGGATCCGTAGTACTTTGTCACAAAGGGACTGTCGCACTGGCTCAGGACGGTTATCTCCTGTTGGATGTCCTCTATCTCATCCTCTGCTTCTTCGAGGTCTATTATCTTAATGGCTACAACTTTTTGAGTCCGATTGTCAATGCCTTTGAAGACCTCCCCGAAGGAGCCTTTCCCGATCCTCTCGAGCTTGGTGAACAGCTCTTCTGGGTCTGCCTTTAGGTTCTGGCAGAGGGGGGAGAACAAGAGGGGTTAGGGTTACCCAAGGCTATAGTGGACATGTGCTCTGTCATGATCATAGGACCAAACAAGTCTTTGTACTCCTTTCTGAAGCAGTGCTTACAGTGCTACACTGAAGAGGAGGCGCAGTGAGAGGATAGATGGATGGACATTCCAGGTTAATTAGCTTAAAAAAAAAACAATACTCTGTACCATACGACTGGGGGCACAAATCACCCTAATCCTCATCTAACTCTGCACATGAAAATAGACAGTTTGACCCCTTACGAGGGAACCAACCTCCAATCTGGGCACACAAGATTCTGGAGTCTGCATAATATAGCTAAAGTGAGCAGAGGTAGTACGACACAGATACTGGTAGACATTCATAGAGCAGCAGGTCTAGTTTCATAGATCTTTCTTTTCATTCTAATGGCAGTGGAGAGTGGAAGGTAAAACAAGGTTTCAGAGTTAATTTCCAGAATGACATTTTTTAGTTAAAGAACACGCCTGTATCAGACTTCCAGTCACAACCATAAACATGCAGCTAACCTCACCAAAGTCCTGCTTGAGAAGACATCTCTCACAATGCATCACAAGACCAGAGGCCAAATCGTTCATTATATCAATATTAAGTACCACCAGAATCCGCTTCTCAAAGAAAGCTTACAAGCTTATAATAACAGACAGATTAGACAAACGCCTCCATCACCGAGATCCCAGAAGTGCAAACTTTGATGACCTAATTCTTCTGCGTGGGAGATCATTGCCATTTCTCACAACCACAGTGGCCTCAAAAGGTCTGAACGCACTGAATTCGCTGCCAAATGGACTCAGAAACTCATTTTTAAAAGCCATGGGAATGATGTTGAGTTGCAAGAAGTTGGCATTTCCAAAAGCGAAACGTCAAAGCAATCACAAGTCCTGGGATAAGGGTGTATGTCCTGACACTGATGGAGGAGACTGATAGAGCGCCAGAGTTCTGACTCATTAAGCGTGATGCATTAAGCTAACTACATGGATAGTAAGTGTATACTTACAGTCAAAAAACAATTTAACATTTCAATATACGAAAATCAACAGTAACTAAATAAAAAATAAACAAGAATTAGTTCTGTTCTCCAAATAGTTACTGGTATCTCCGTGGATAGCTAGATGGACACGTCTTCAGGATCTCAGCTTCTAGCTACCCCAGTCAGTACATGTACCTCTTAAAATTTCACCACCGACTCAGCAAATCAAATCAATCAATCAGATAATTAATTAATTTATATAGCTCACTGAGGTATTGATTAGCGATAAGAGGTGTGTCGACTCAAAAACAATACATGGGTATTTTGGATAGTTGGTGAACACTGGGGTGAATTTAGCAGAGGTTTTGATAAGCTGATATTGTGACAGACAGTAACATGATCATTTACACATTTTCATTGACTGTGTAACACTTTTGCACAGTACTGCATGCTCTGTCTGTTCACACGTCCATTAAAATGTACAAACATTCAATTGGGCACAATACTTAAATTAGATACATAAGAATAAGTAATTAACGTTAATGAGTACCACAACCTGGAATGCGTTTTCTGGAACTGATAGGGCCTGAATGGTGGCACCTCGCGGTCATCAAGCCGCCTGTTCCATCACAAGGGGGCAAAAATCACCACAATTTGAGAGTGGCCTTCCTCTACAGGTCACCCATCTGAGAAGAACACTGCTGTTCCTCACGCCAAGACGTTTTTTTTAGTAGGTCCCACTGCTCAGTCTGCACTATGCACTTTGTTGCGTTCCAGAATACCGTCATTCTATCCTAATGGATTTACTCTCTGGGTATCTGCTCCTAAACGGCACGTCGCTTTGGACAAAAGCACTGGATAAATGAATCAAACGAAAACAAAATCAGGACAGACTACTATTCTGTTAGAGTGTCAAATTACACTCGTCTACAATAATATTGCCGCTCGTGCTCGTCACGTCAGCTTCTTTTACTACTCAGCGTCTGCACAAAGGACACAAACGTGGCGCGAACCAAGCACCCGGTTCCCCATCCCTTTAACACACATGGACTTCTGTGTCAGGTTGCATAAACACAACTCAGATCTCAAACTCAGAACCAAGGGCCGGTGCGGGAATAGCAGAACTCCCAGCAAAATTCAATATTCCAGAGGAAAAAGCCAAATCAGCAGTCAAATGCTCCTGGGGTGAGTACAGAGGTGGAAATTTCAGGTGCAGAAAGTAGAAATTTGGGCCAAGATTTTGTTTAAACCGACCAGGTTTGTACTTTCTGCACCTGAACTTTCCACCTCTGGGTGAGAAAGAATATTCGGGAGTCAGGTCGGCCCTCAGAGAGCTGTCAGAGAAGCCAAACATACCTTTAAGAGGAATCGGCATTTGAAGAGAAGACGCGGCATCAGCACGGCGGAAAACCGCCCACCGCCAACCTGCATCCAGGCAGCCACGCCACTTACCGCGACGCACAGGAGGACGTGAGCTCGAGGCCCAGCTGGGTTTGCACTACTTGGCTTAATGAAGTGCGGTATATCCAAAAACAAGTTCAGACAGTATACTGAACACTCATATTTAAAAAGCCTTACTGGAGGCTCCCTGAAGACAGTCGAGTGTGACTCACAGACACAAACTGCAGCCGGGCATGACGCTTAAGTCACATGACCCTGCGTGTGGATGTGCACAGTGCATGTCTTCATAACCAGAGTGCGCTTCAGGCCTCTCTGGGGCTGGCCGGCTTAATGCCTGTACGACTAAACTAACAGGGGCAAATGAATCATAAAAATATGCAATTAAGCGAAATGCAACGTCGAAGCCGCCACGGCAGGAAACCCGCAGGTGTCACATTGTATTTGACGAAGCTGCTCACAGTACTGCCTGGGAGGTGGAGGAGTGCGTCTTCTAGCCGACGACAGTCACGCCCTGCAGGCCAACTGCTACAGCCCTGAACACGGAATCACCTGGGGAATCAATCTTGTGGGTATTACAGGAAATACTGTATGGAAACTAATAGACCGGTCTATGCCAGATCTAGAGAACCTTGCATCTGGCTGACTGTTCACTAACTTTCATTCTTTAAAAGACTAACAAGTAAAACAGGCAAACCTGTTTGTCTGAGATGAAAACCAAGGTCCAAGCTCCAGCTCCATTTACACACACAAACACACACACACACACACACACACACACACACGCGCGCGCACACACACACACACACGCACACACACACAGCTCAAAGACTGGGTCTTATTTAGATGCATTTTTTCCCCATGCGCTCCATCAATGCGACGAACATCTGTGGCAGGCCTTGCACAGCTGTCAGTATTTAAAAAAAAACAAGGCAGAAGGCTGCATCCTGAATGAGGGGGAAGAGAGAAAGATATGAAAAGAGAGGGAGGGAGACAGAGTGGAAGAGAGAGAGGGAGACAGTGGGAACTAGATGGGGAGGGAGAGAGAGATTTTCCACCATGCCGAGTCACACTGGCTAGAGTGGGAGAGAAAGCAAAGTAATGGCAGCTTCTCATGTCACACACTGGGAACACAGCTGATATCGCCACACTCAGCACATTTGCTGTGCCGGCTAAAGCTCCGCCCTCAGAGCTCGGCACTCGCATCTGACTGGCTGCTGACGACTTCCCACCAGCTCCACCCACCGCACAAGATAGCCGCAAACAGCCCTCTGATTCGTGGACTGACTTGTCGACGTGTAACCTAGTCATCCTTCACTGAAGCAGCACAGCCACCGAGGGTTCGTGCTGGTGCCTATTTTCGTAATTTGGTTGGCCTGAGGGGAGAATTACTCAGAGATCTCCGGGCCAGTGATGTACCCTCCACTGTGTTTTCACAGTTCCTCAGGGACAGGAATTCAGCATGTAGGTTTTTCAGAAGCCTTTCTGGCCACTGTCGTCACAAAAGCGAAATGCCTTTGTCTATAGAAGTGTTAGGGTGCTCCTGAGAGCAGCCAGCTGTGCCCAGAGATGCACGTGCGCTCTGACACTAACCGCCCGACGCTCCACTCCACGGCACTGCATGCACGCCAAGTCTGAAATCGCAAGCAAGCCAAGTGATAACGCGACCTGAATTTCATGTTCCGAGTCACGGTTCTGGAATCCCGGTGCATTCAGACATTTTTAAAATGTCCCAGCAGAGGAGAAGCTCATTTCAAAGAGAAACTACAGAAGCAATATGTTGGGTCCAAATCACTGGTGGGTGAGATGACGTAGGCCCCAAGGTCTGTTTAAAAAAAAAAGGAGTGCCTCTAGTTCGCCTTGGGAAGGTGGACAGTACCATGAAGCCTGGCGTTCCTCCATGGCATTTTGGGAAGGTTTTCCTACCATCAATCCCAGCATAAACACAATGGGCTAAGTTAGCTTGATTGGCACAATACTACAGTAATTTGACTGAAAATTATAGATTGAAAATGGTCACCTACCAAGGGTATAATCTTTTCTGTTGTGTGACTATAAAGAGTAACTTAAATCAAGCTGTGTTACTTAGTATTTATTTTAGAAAGAATCTGAAACTTTTGAAGTTGATCTAAATGATGTGAAAGTACCAGTGTGACTCGGGTTCCGGATTCAAAGCCATCGCTTTGACACGTTGGACCGTTTCTGATATGATAAGCGCTCAGCTAGCCCAGCTCCTATAGCAATTCTCCATTTCCTGGGTGCTGCTGGGGGGGGGGCAGAACCACTGGCTGGCGTCCAGGAGACCATGTCCTTCAAGGTCTCTGGCTGCAGACCTCCAAACAGGCTGCTTAAACTCACCCCACACCCAAGGTTCTACAAAGCACTGCTGACTAGGACATTTAAGCATGACAATTTAAGTAGATATCCTTATGGTTCTATTGAAGTTCAAGGGTGCGGTATTTTTGTTATCGAAAATGGTGAAATTTACCCAGAAATACATACATACAAACTACTATCACTAATGTATTTTACACAAGAACAAAAACAAAAATAAACATTGGTAGAAATTGGTAGAAAATTGATATTTTAAAACAAAAACAAACAAAATTACCCATACATACATTTACACCTGTATTCAAGTAAAGGAAAAACAGACAACAACGACCAAACTAACAGATCTGCAGACCAAAGGGAGCAGCATGCGCATCAGAACGAAGCACGGGGCAATATGCTGTCAGAACATGCAACACTGGCCACATTTTGCACTAATGCCCATCTGCATCACCTATAGTTAGCTGACATCATGTCGACAAGGCAAGCACCTGGCACAGGGCTCACCGAAGGCCAGCAGGTGCCGCCTACAGACCCAATGGAAGCCAGAGTAAAAGAACGTGACCTTGCGTGCTTTTAACACCAAAGGAGGAGGCTGGAAATGTAACCTCCGTAAGACAGAGCGATGCCTTCCCCGATACAACAGATGATCCTCTATAGGCCCGTCTATAGCACACGCCCTGCAGACCACACCAAGAGTAAGTTATCATACAAACACATACACAGTGCTGATTTCACTCCCGATTAAAACAATGGTCACGGTGACCGCTGACGGGCGATCAGACCAGGAGGGGTGGTCCATATCCGTGTGCAGGTTAATAGCTTACATATGAATAACCAAAGGGAGACCCATTTACTCTGCCAAGGAATGCTTTAAATGCACTCAAGCCTTACTGATTCTTTTCAGGAAAGTTTTAACATTACTGTATTTGCACATTATAGGAGATAAATACAGCGTGCACCCCCCCCCCGACACCCTACCGTGATTACAGATAGGAGGATGGATGACGGTGGACTTCGAGAGATCCACAGAAGACTGATAAGCCGCACTACAGGATGCCCGACCACGAACAGCAATAGGAACCTTTAAACCAACACCACTGAGCTGCACCAGCCCTTTGCATTCAGACTAATATAAAGGAACGAATGGAGTCAGATTCATAGGTCCAGTAAGCTATCAGCACCGTCTGGGTCCCAATGGCAGCAACTCCTTCCATATCAACACTGTCTTCTGTGAATTCCTGCGCTAAACTGAAAATCCCCCCCCTCCCACATTTTACAAGAACCGTGACAATTATATTACATATGACAACAAATATGGCTACCCATAACCAAATATTCCAGCACCCAGTTTTCCATGTAACTATTTAAAGAAATAATGGTATTTAAGATATTGTATGAAACCAGGATATTTCTCTGTGATCCAAAGACGAGAAACAAAAGATGGGCTTAACTTTTAAAACAAATATATATAATACTGATGTAATATTTTCATCACAAGTGTCCTGGAACCCTGGGTCAGCACTGGGATTTGTGCCAAATATCCTACAAATAAAATAAACAATGAAGTCTTTAGTTGACTTGAGAGTAACTGTTAATACATTAAACCCACAGCCACTGCACCAAAAAGACCAAGAACTCAATAAACATTAACTAAGACCTGAAGTGCACAGAGAGGGAAACTTTGGACCAGTTCAGATTATAAATAACACGCCAACATCTTTCCCCTGAGCCCAACATGTTTTGGTCTCCACACAGTTACAGATCATTTTTAAAATGTTGAATTACATGCATATAATGCAGAATTCGGACATAAATGAAGCACTAGCTTCAACACATTACACACATATGATTATTTAATGTCAGTTTTTATAAGACAAATGAGTCCATTGTGATGAGTCCAAACCGACAGGGTGTGGCAAGTGATTAAAACAATAATCGTCCTAATACATTATTAAAAGGATACAGCATCTTGCGTCTTGGTCTATAAGTAAAGGTTTTATCATAAGCAATTTTGTGAGAGATTTAATTAAGGAATGTTTTGAAGCAGAATCCGATTTAAAAACACACACACACACACGCGGGGTGGAGGAGGAGCCCAGCAGAAAAAATACGCGATTTAGGTTAGGAAACCACTGTTCCCCATTTTATAACCATGAGAAACAGGCAGCACATCCTCCGTAGAAGCACTTTTCGTGGCACAATATGACTAACGACACTTTTTCATGCCCCTGCCCGCGTAAATGACAGGCTTGCATTTTTTTCCGCCGACTTTTGCAGTCCCTCAAGCCTTAAATTTGCTACGCGTCCAGCTTCACGACTTCACTGCGCTTTTCAAACAGACATTTACTACGACAGAAAGAAAGGGAGCAGCCGGGTGTTTCGCAAGGCTTCCGCCGACACGGTACCGCATGAACAGCGGCGCTTCCTCCCGTGTCGCCACTTCAATAACGTCCCATTAGAATAATGAGGATGATGTGCGACTTTCGCCCACAGTCGTAGCGGGAGTCCGGGGACTGCAGCACAGAAAGTGGCCAAGGTACATGCAAACACGCAGCTAGGAAATAATAATAAATCACAGGGAATGCATTCTTCTAATAACTTACTCACACCAAACTTTCAGCTATTCAACAAATACGAAATTTTATAAGTGGGGGGGGGGGGGTGCAGCTTTAAGCGTGCAGGCCGCAGGTAGCTGCTGCTGACCCCGGATTTTAACCCGGAAAACCCAGTTTGCACGGATGAGGGTTTTGCGCCGATAAACAGCCGCCCGGGCAGCCCATCTGCACGCAGAATGCTGGCAAAACGCATGCAGACGATGCACGACCGGCCCGAAGAGTCCGGCACGCCGCGCCGGCGACTGGCCGAAAACTTCGGGCGAGTGTGAAAGGCTGCCCCCCCCCCGGCAGAATCACAGGGCGGTTCTCTCTCACCTGCATGCCCGGCAGGCCGCTCTGCACCGGGGAATGAGCCATGGCGCCGCGCAAAGTGAAGCAGAGGAGAAGGAAAGCGACGTGTGTGCGTGTCGCAGGACGCGGACTTGGGCTCTCCGGAGGGCGCTCCCCGCGGTGCTCCGCGTCTCGGCGCTCGGCTCTTCCTGTGCCGGATCAGCCGGCCGGGCTTCGTGGAAACACTGCGTGCGCGTCGCCGCTCGTCGGGGCTCCGCTTCTTCTTGGATCGGCACCAAAGAAAAGATGTTTCGCCGCACAGTGCGATGTAAACGGCAAGGCAGGACCGCGCCGCCCAGCGACCGACACCGGGGGAGAGTTAAAGCATCCGTCCGGGGGGGGGAAATACTCTGAGCAAAGCGTATGTTTGGCGAAGCGGGCGCAGGCTCTCGCCCGGCTTGGCAGAGCCGGCCAGACTCTAGCTTAACTAGAGCTCGTCTTCCGCTATAACATACCACCTCCAGGAGAACCGAAGGCGCATCTAACCGGCGCTACCGCCACCAAGGCCAGGCCCACCACAGCCTTACCTATAACCCGAAAGCCGCCACACGCCAGTACAGGGGGGGGAAACAACGCAAAGGATCTTCCGAGTAACTGGTGTTAGCAGCGTCCGCCTCACTCAGCCAGAGCCCCTTCCGCCATCTTGTCAGCGCTGTCACTGTGACATCAGGGCGGATCCGGACGCGCAGTGGCGCCCGCGCATCGACAGGGGGCGCAACAGTGCCCGCGTCACCTAGGCAACGGGAATGTCCCGTGACGGGCGACCTCGGCGTAACTGCCTGTAAAATGTGTTAATCAATGGAAATGGAATTAGATTGATTGATGATACTTTAAAGATTCAAAATTACATAGTTCAAATGTTTGTAATTTACTTCCTAGTTAAATTATTGAAGAAAGAGTAAATATAACTAAGTTTAAATAATAGTTTTAAGGCCAACAGTGCAATGACCCTACATAAGGTTTCACATGACATAAAGACGACATTATTCGTTGTACAACAGACAGCGCAGGATGTCGCACACGGTGAATAATCAGTCGTGCATATATTCACAGGGTATACCTTCTGTCGGATTCTCTCCGTTCACACATATGCTTTGCATTTCGTGTTGCCGTCCTGCAGCTTTGAATAATAACTGTCATGCAAACTCCGGGAACCGCGAATAAAACGTGGCGGTTAAGAACCGCTTACATTTCATCGCATCTGTCTCAGGGATCCGTCAAGGCATTGAAGCGCCGGAGAGCGTTTCATCTCCGGGTAAGGCATGCAGTGCACAGCTGCACGGCCGAAATCCAGCTGTTTGCGTCTGACACGCCTTAGCTGAGAGTGGGTGATATTACAAGCCTGAGACCCTCCAGATGCTGCGGCTGCACACTCAGGGGATAGTCAAGGCACAGGGGTGTCATGTTTTGTGAGGACGTGGGGATGCTCGGATAACTTCACACTAGCTTTGTCTCGCCCTAGTTTTCTTTAATTATAAATAGACTCGCATTATCTAGTACTGTAAAGAAACTGCTTATTAAAATAAATTACGGTACACGTTTATATTCGAGGAATTAACGGAAACGGAATACGTCATTGATGATCACTGGAGAATAACGCACGCAACATCAAGCAAAATACAAAGCGTAGCCTGTGTCTCCCCAGCAGCCCGACGTCGGGCACACTCCGCTGAAACGTGTAACATACTGCCACCTACTGGCGCCTGATAAATTACGTTGACAGCCTCGCAAATACTGTATTCAGTAAAATGCAACTGCAAAGATGGGTTCAAACCTGGCTGAAGACCACCAGAACAAACCACCCTGTAGTAACTAATGTAATGACTCACAATTATGTAATAACATGCCAATAACGTAATACATTTCCCAGTTTCTAATGTAATTAAAGTCGATAATGTTATAACCATCCAATAATATATTAACTTAATACCTTATCATCAAAAGTTACGTTATTGGTTCAGAAAATGTATTACATTATTGGACAGTTATTACATTATCAACTTTTATTACATTAAGAATGGAAAATTTGTTACGTTATTGGCAGTTACTAGATTTCTGGCTGCTGCACACCCTGGAGCATATGAGCTCTGAAATGCCAACCCCTTTAAATGAGAATGGTACACTGTCATTAGAAAAATTCAATGGGTATTTGATGGTACATTATTGTGCTATAACAGCGAAAACTTTCACGCTTTGTGCATTGGCTCTATTCAATGGAACAGCGGCCCAGACGCAGCCAGACCTGTCAGTCTGATCGTGTCAAAGACGCTTTTTATCTGGTGGTTAAAGGTGTAGCGATACAAGCTGGACAGCTAGGAAAAATTGATCCGTTCGGTATTCCGAGTTAATCAACTTAAACATCATTCCGGTTCATCTGTAGCGCAAAAGCACGCAAGGCAGACTCAAATTCCCTCTCGCACCCTGACACATTCATAGTCACATTCATTGCATTAAAAAACCAGAGGAGCTAAATAACACATTGAGCCAAAAGACTTCGCATGTATAGCCTACTTACTTCAGCTAAATCTGAATTGTGTTTGATTTATGGAAGTTAAAGGAATGGCACTACATTACCTGTTGTTTTTAAATATAGTAGGCTATATTACAGCCCGTGGCATTTCAGAGGGCTGCTTATTATTAGGAGCCGTTAATCAAAATCCGTCGTGATTGCATGTGAAGGGCAAACAATGGCTTCACTTACCTGATTGCATTATTGCCTTCTATGGCCTAGCTATTGAATCATCCACCTGCAGCAGGGAATGAATGTAATGGAATACGGTACAAATCCACAAAAATCAGCACGGGTGGGATCTCACATTTACTGTCAATAATACAAGCCATGCTGGGGTTGGATGCCGTGTCTCTCCTATCACCAAGTTCACCCATACCTTTGTCACGGAGTGGCCTGCATCCTGTACCCGTCACCCGTCACAGAAGGCTGTCTGACACTCCGGATCGGATGCCAGCAGTTGCGGAGACATCAGCGTCAAATAAAAAAAGAGGGAGATAACGACCGTTCGTAACATTTGGATGTGGCTTCACAAACCATCCAGTAATACTTTTTTTTCCCTGCAGTGTTCAGGGTTTCAGTTACTGGACATGCATGTTACCCAGGGCGGGGTTGTGTTTTCTGGCTGACACATCCCATAATTCCCGTTTGCTCGTTTAAATGACATTAAGTAATATTTATGTGGTCAATACTAAAGGCTGTTCCCATCACTCTCATTGTGACCGAGCAAGAAGAGATCCATCCGAATGGATTTGCTAAATTACCTATAATAATCACTTCTGTGCTATTATATGACTCAGACTGGGTTTGGGTGGCAAGCAACGCACTAGAAAACTGTAATGTGGTTAGAATTTTTCTATGTGGATAGCAGTTGCTTTGACTTGCTGCTCTAACATGAAAACCTCAAAAGAACCCTAACTAAAATTGAAAGCTAACCTCAACTTTATATCTATGTTAAAAATAAACAATGTGTTGTCACAGCTAAATGATATCTTTGTAGACGATTGCCTTATATCCTTAAATCTGAAATGGGCTTGTCCTGTTTGCAGTAATATGCACGCTGTTGCCTTCCATGTTTCAGGCCTCTTGCTGGCTCTGAGAGCATGGAATTTGCATTCTCTGCAGTGGACATCGTGATGTACGGAAATGTTTACTAAAAGACACTGACGCAATTTTTGAGAGGACTACCTATGCTACTGTGTGTTAGCATGTACTTCATTATAGGTTTTATAAAAGAAAATCATCACAACACAAAAGCCCTTCCAGGACAGTGTGAATGTGAGACGGCTGGTTACACACCTGGCACACCCAGGGAAGAGCTGTCAAACTGTGAACAATTGCAAATTTTGCCCATAAACAGCATGGGCATGGAGGTCAGCCTGTAGCACATTGCTGCCCTGCTGAAAACGGGTGTGGCATCACATCATTGTCAGTGTGGGTCCAACAACCCTCACAAGTCCTCCTCTGAAAGCTATTAACCAAACAAGGTTCCAAAGATCTATATTTTAGACCAGTTTTGTCCACTTTAACCTGCTTGTGTGTCTAAATTCTCACTGCTCAGCCCCCTTTAAAGATACAGCTTTCAACACAATCATAAATAACTCTTTTTCAATTGTTCCTCAAATCTTGGAAAAAGTCTTTCTGATAGGTCAACGTGGCTCAACAATGGCTGCATATAAAGCCAAATGTAGCAGGCTTGGGGGGGGGGGGGGGAGTCATCCAGTTGTACCCATAAGTGCTGGGACCAGAGCAGAGATCCGAGCGGCAGTCAGATTCGGTTGACAAACAAACCCAACAAACCAGAGACCTTTTGTCACCTCTCGGTCTCCCAGTAGTGGGTGACTAACATTGCCCATCGGCCACAGGGCTTGGATCCATGCGGTCAGACATGCTTCACTTAGATCACAACACAGGGAGGCAGCAGATGCAAAGAACTCTTCCTGCTGTTGATGGTGCCGTAGAATCATACGGACCCAGTGCTTTGTTTTTATTTTCCTGCTAAGAAGTGCAAGGACCATTAAATTATCCTCACTGCTTGACAGCTCCATTTAGTCTCATATTGCAAATTTCACAATTATAGAATAATAAAATACATCAGCCTCAGTGTGCAAGGTATCTGTGTGTAATGCTTTTTATTGGATGGCAGATTAAAAAAAACGCATGTGGGGAGGCACCAGGTCCTAAGAAAGCTGCCACTTTCTTTTTCGGCCAGAAAAAAATCCACATCGGTTCTGGACATTTTGCGAGGGCTTATGCTGTGCTTTCGATCAAGGCCACAGTATCCCGTGGTGTAATATTTATAAATCAGATAAATATAGCCAAACCCAAAGAGAAATAGCGTAAGGAGGAAAGTCCACACTGGGGTGTGAATCGAGCTTTAATTGCAGCTCTCCGTTTTCACTGCCATCTCACTGTCTCCAGGCCAACCGCTCATTCATGTTGATCTGAATCCATTCCAGAGCCACACTGATGAAAACCAGGGGCGTCTGTAGCACCCAGGGAGAATCACTCCGTTGGCACCTCGAGGTCGGTCCTGCCAAACCAACCAGCAGCTTCTACAAAAGCCCGTCTCCGATTTTACTGCATCATGTGATAACCCAAGGCTTGCTAAAGACAGGACTCAAGTAATATCCATGCAGTTCTCCCCCATCAGTAGCTTATTCCCCCCAAGTGGAACCAGTACAGTGTCCTGAGTAGGGCTGTCTGTTGGAGGTACTGTAGTTGGCGTGCAGCTCTCACACGCACTCACGACGACCGGGAAGGCAGGCTGAATAGAGAGACTGAAAGAAACTGAAGAGTATATCCTGGGCTGCACGAGATAGTAACCAGCTTTTAAAAGGGTGCCTGGCTGGTACTGTGCATAGGACTACCTGCCATCTGTTGCCTTCGTGTCAGCAATTTCTGACTTACGGATGCCAAGTGCAGCCATGGTCTATGTATATATTTTCATTTTCAAAACAGATGGAGAACATAAAATATTCTCTCACTAATGCCAAGACCATATTATCCCGCTGTATTTATCACTGCGGAAAAGATTAGTTTCCTATTTATTCTTATGTAAAATTTAAACTTTATTATAGATTAAATATATTTGACATGTAAATATACTGTGCAATACAATCAAAATGTCTCGTGTTTGGCAATCTTCAGACCAAGCACAAAGCGAAAGCAAAGAAATTAGAGGATTTTATTTAAAAGAAAAGCGTTAAGGAACATTATTCCCATTTAAATACAGCAGAACTGTGACTTTGTTAAATAAAAACAAAAAGACCCTATATGTCCCAAATATAAAATACACATTAAAATGGTAAAAGCTTCATATTACATTTGGCTCCCCAAGCACGCGCTTGCTTTGCCCCTACATACTGATCAGACAGAACAGACACCACCTTCACAGTGTAAGAGCACAGCAAGATGCCCCGCCCACACTGATATTGCACTCGGTTTATGTACAGGAACACTCAGCGGTGCCACGCCGGTCTGCACGCCTTGGCCTGCTCATGACACCTTCGAAGAAGCACCCACCCTGTAAAATAAGATCTGCCTACAAATATAACGTCTCTTCATATACAGAAAGATATACATCTATATTGTTATTTTTTTTTTGCGACAAACTAGATTCTTTTCAGAGTCTAAAGTGGTCAACTTTCCCCTCTCTTACACACCTGACCCCTTGGACATCGTAACGCTTTACATACAAAAACGACAAATGTGGGAACGTGGAAAAAGCGTGAACCCAGTCAACACCAGGGACTGATGTTGGTGCTGATGTTGCCGCCTTTGAGTTCCAGTTGGGATGGAGTATCTCGGTATCCACAGGGAACACTACACACACCCCTAACAGATCCAGCCAAGGATCATGAATGTAGACATGACTCTATTCTACCCCTCACTTCAATGACTTTTATACTGCCCTTTGCCATTCTCCTCCTCGTCGGCTTGGATGAATATCACCCGACACATCGCACACGAGAAGGCTTCTCTATAACCTGTGTGACAGAGGTCACTGAACCATCAGAATGGGTGTGAAGAGTGAGTCAGAATGAAGCAGCTTAGAAACCTAAAATAAACATTAATTCTCTCTTTCCTTCTCTGTCCTCCGCCCGTGACAAAATGTTGGCTGTGGGAGAGGGATCAGAGATTGCCTCAGACCACAGAGGACGAGTTGGGGATGCCCGGGATGGACGCCCCAGTGGGTGTACCACTGATGGCATTGAAGATGTGCAGAGAGTCAGGCAGGGGGGTCTTGACCCCATCATCCACTGGGCTGATCTGTAGGAGGGGGCGGAGAGGAATGACACTTGAATTTGTCCAGATATACTTCAATTGCACAATTATTAACGGCTGCTTCTTAAGACCATTAACTAGAACTGAGACACACTAAGATTGGTGTACGCCAATGGAGTACTAAGGGCCTTTACACGCCAATTGCCTAGAGTGCACTTTTCCTGGATTGCCTATTAAACTCATTGTTAGCAATGTATCAAATTGGACCACTGCTATCCTGAAATATACCTTGAAAGTCTGGGATAATTCTGCTGTTCCTGTATCAGCAGGTGAAATTCTCCCTACTTTTGATGGCACGTCAGGATCATATGGACCCAGTATTTTCCCTTGATTTTCCTGCTAAGTGCGAGGACTGTAAAATTATCCTCAATGCTTGTTGACTCCATTTTGTCTCGTATTGCAGATTTTCTCCAGTATAGAGTAATAAAATGCATCAGACTCAGTAACAATTTATTGGATGGCAGATTAAAAAAATGCACATGGGGAGGCACCAGATCCCAAGAAAGCGGACACTTAATTTGGCCAGAAAAAAAATCCATGCTGGTTCTGGACATTTTGCGAGGCCTTACTTTGTTGTGCTTTCTTTTGAAGCTACAGTATTCTGTGCTGTTATATTTATTAATCGGATAAATACAGCCAAACCCAAAGAGAAACAGTGTAAGGAAGAAATTCCACAATGGGGTATGAATTAAACTGTATACACCAGCAGAGAAGGACAGATAACTAAGACTGGTATGCACTGGTGGAGGACTAAGACTGGTACACACTGGTAGGGGACTAAGACTGGTACACACTGGTAGGGGACTAAGACTGGTACACACTGGTAGGGGACCAAGACTGGTACACACTGGTAGGGGACTAAGACTGGTGTCAAGGCTAAATTGATGCTCTGATTCACCTGGTCAAACACATTTACCAAGCATGGGCAGCGAACCCCAGTGCCCATCCCTCAGCCCTACCGGTTCACGCATGATAGTAGACAGCTCCTTGACCAGGTCCCGGTAGCTGGTCTTCATTCCGTCGTGATACTCGTGCTGGTCCTCCTTGATCAGCCGCTCGTTGACAGATAGGCCATGGCCGCAAGCCTCCACAAATTGCCTATGCACGATCAGAGGGTAGTGTGAGACAACCACGTCCCACCAAATATCCAGTGCCCCCACCGATTTTCCCTCGAAACCAGAGCTCAGGCACAGGTCTCACCTGAAGACCTCCTTGAGCTGCTTGACCTTGTTGTCGGGGTACTTCTTGCTGTTGGCATCATCCAGGAATGCTCTGGCATAGGCTAGTGGACCAGCATTCACCTGGAGGAGAGAGATGGCAGCAACCACATGTAGACTTCGCCGTGCTGCTGCATGCAATCAGACTCAGGTAGATGTGTGTTCTATCAGATGTAGTGCGTGTGTGTGTGTGTGCGTGCCATCGCCCACCTGCACACTGACACTGCCCTGCAACTTGAGCTGCAGCCGGATCATGTCCACCTCACTGGCTGCGCACAGCTGCCTCAGTTCCTGCACCTTGGCGCTCATCTCGTCGATGGCCACCTCAATGGGGCTGAGGTCCATGTGCTGCTCGTATATCACCGCGATGCGTTTCTTCACATACGGGAAGCAGTGCGTGGCTGCCGGGAAGGGAGGCAAGACCAGGGGTGAACTAGATTTCTGACCTGCCTGAGCGATTAATAAGTGCAGCTTAAGGTGCGAAAGCTTGGGGATTATCTTCCAACATGCTCATCGCGTCAGTGTGCCCCCCCCGGGCAGCACGTACTGGTCAGGACGGTGCGCCGCTTGCACTGCTCCTCCACCAGGCCTTGCTTCTTGCCGGAGGTGGTGAAGGGAGTCTCAAAGACAAAGCGCTGGATGTTGTGGTTCCTTTCGAAGTCCGTCTTCCTCTCGGCCAGCTCCTTCTCCTCCAGGAAGGGGGTCACGTGGGTGACCTGGATGTACGCGTACTTTGGGTCCAGATCCTTCGGGTTGACCTGTGGGAGGGGGAGACATTAATACTTTTGGCTGGCTTATAAATCAGAATTGAATTTAATGAGTAACATGTAACGTTAATTGGTTTATATACCCAATGTAACATTAATAATTTTATACATTTATACATGTTATATATTATTTTATAAAGGAAAAGATTTTTGTGTTGGTGACGCAGTAGGATGGAGATTCAACTCCCATTTTTTTCTCCTTCATGAGACTCAGTTTATTTTTTGGTCTTCAAGCAAAAATCTGTAACGGATACAGTGTTTAGCTGGCAGACCAAGTTCACATTAATACTTTCAATAGTTTCAATGACTATAAAAAAACAGAAAAGGATGTACTTCATATGTGTTGCAGGCGTTATGCCTTGTTGCAGATGGGGGCAGGCAGCGTGGCTAGGTGGAGGTTGGGGGGGTGCGACGGTTTCCTTACCCTGCTTGAGTCCTGGATCATCTTCACATTTTCTGGGCCAAACTTATCAGAGTAGAGCTTGCAGAGCCTTTGGGAGATCTCGGGTAGGGGGGTGAATTTGGGCTCCTTGTAGATGTACTCCTTGCCATCTTCATCTTCAAAGAATCCCTACGAGGCACAAATATGTAGATTTTTACAATGCATTAAGTGTATATACTTTATATACCACACTCACTGTTAGCCTGACACAATTTATAAAATAATTGCTTATTTTATCTGTGCAGTTCACCATGCACGAGGGTTTTTAAAGTTTCCATGGTTAATTCACGAAAAAACAGTCAAACAGAAATAAATAATGTTAAATAACAAAAGCATAATAAAAATTAAAATCATGAATATGTGAAGGAGGCACCGCACACAGACGAATGCCAAGTGTCAGAGATGAGCTGGATGGAGATGATGGGGAGTGACTTTCTAAGTTCTAACTACAGCGACCAGAGCAAAAATGAGCAATCAAAACAGCCAGACAGATGAACGAACAAATTAGAGCTCAGACTGCAGCCAGGATCTCTGCACTGCTGACTTATTCTCCCTGCATTTACCTCAGTGTCAGTGTCTGTGAACTGGGACTGCTACGCGCCAGGGACACAAACAGAACAGCAGTTAGTCATTCCCAGTACCGATAACAACTTGACCACAGACCCCGCAGCACTGACACACACGGGAGACACGCAAGGCATTAAGCGTGACAAACACGCGGCGAAGCACGCAGGATGGCGACAAGTGCCGTTCAAGAGGCTCCGTGGAATATTCAGAAATGTTATAAAAATCACCATCAACAGTAACAGAAATGAAGCTATACTACAGAACATGAAAAAAATGCGCCAACAATAGTATTTTTTTACATTTCATATTTTGCATTTTAATTATATATGTTTCTGTATCATGCACAAGCGGTTTAATGGGGTTTGAGTTCGCCTCCTAACACCTTTTCGTATGCATGACCCATAAACTCTCGCACAAGTGACACATTCACTACAGCCGTGCGCTTGCCGCAAACACAAAGCAGGGTGGAGCCAGGCTGAAGGCATCGACTCCCGCCTGCAGCACCGGCTAATCGCAGCCCCCGGGAGGACCTTGACGAGCAAAGCGGAGCGTCACGCTCCAAACAAATAATGAAAGGAGAACAGAAGCCTAGAGCCCAACTTACCGCTGCCTTTAAAGAGGGAGGAGAAAAGAAGCAGAAAGATCGCATTAAATTAAAGGCTGACTGTGGGGAAGTCAGACGTACTCGTGCATCTTTTATTATATCAGAAAGGATTTCCTCATGCATGCACAGGTGAGCTGTCAATCAAAGAAACCAGGAAAATCTACCAAATTACGGCTAAGCACCTCCTACAGACATCTTAGCTGGAGGATTAAACACACATATAGAAAAGCCGTAAAGTTTAAGCCTGTCCGTGCCCAGGTTGTTACTCCTAAAGTGCATGTTCCTGTGGCCTTTTGGGAAGGCCCTGGTTCCTCGGTTAACAGGACCACAGCCACCCAGCTCTGTCTCAGTGCAGCGCTGCCTCACCTGACCGAAGAAGGCCACCCTGAAGTAGGTTCCCAGCAACCTCTTTCCTGTGTGCATGACTTCTGCGACTTTGCTGTAGGCGCGATGCAGGATGTCGTAAATGTGAGCCAGTTTCTACATGATGCACACACACACACACACACACATAGATTGACCATCAGTGATGGTGAAGACCTTCATAAATGTGCATCTGTGCTTCATGGATCATGACTGTAAGAGCAGCAAACTGTAAAGGCCTGGGATTGACCACCTCTTAGTCTGTGAGCAGTGTGCATATGTAAGCGTCTCTGAAGAGTTCCTAGTACCTGAAAGTCCCTCCGCCTCTCGTAAATGGGGATGATGAGTTTGGAGATGTTGGAGATCAGCTCATAGCGCTCGGCCTTCCACAGACCGGTCGCACATTCTTCAACCAGCTCTAACAGCACATCCTACAGGCATGAACAGTGTTTCTGTACAATGGCCACTAGGGGGAGGTGGTGAATTTTTCAACCACTATGAAGTTCTCTCCTGCACAAACCCAGAAAATCTCTGGACCCAAAAAATCATGACCACACCTCGTTGAAGTGGACGTCTTGCATGCCCACGTCCTCCATCATAAACGCCTCTTCGTCAATGTTGGGCGTGACCACTCGGAACGCTGTGCAGCCCAGCCTGAACATGCCTGTGACACAGACAGCCATGTGAGTGAGTGGTGCCGCATCCCCATGCAGCAAGAACAAGAAAGTGTCAAAGTGCCACCTGGTGGCCATCAGCTGCAAGCTCATGTCAGAGCTGAGTGTACGCACCCTTCCTCTGGAGGTACTCAGCCACCAGTGCTGCAACGTGCACATAGCACATGGCTGCCTGTATTACAAACAGACAGAGTTTGGTGTTCAGGTGGTGAAAAGTAAGGAAACCTGGACAGTGGGGGGGGGGGGGAGGGGGGCACACTGACCTCAGAGAGGTCGCCATTCTTGACATGGATGCGCGCCATGCTGTCCAGCCAGGTCTTACGCAGCTCTGGTGTACTGGCGTAGGACTTGGCCAAACTGTACTGCAGGTCCACCAGCATCTCGGGGTCGTGTTCGTGTTCCTTCATCTGCTCGGTGGCCATTAGCACCGTGCGGATACGCTTGGTCAGGTCCTTCACGTCCGACGGGAAGGCCGTGTACTGAGGCGTCAGGTGAAAAATGCGATGGGCGATTATGAATGGTACTATTCAGTGTCGTACTTATAGATTAATTCCTATCAAGGACTTAACAGGTATAGTGATCTCTAGAATTACTGGCACCCTCTATGAACCTGAGTAAAAGGTTTCAAAAAAATGCGCTTGTAGTGAATTAGCTTAATCTCATACTAAAAAACTTTGATGCAAAAGAATCCTTAACAAAGCATATTGCAATTTATATTTTACTTTATTATGTTCCCCTGAATGTTTAGGGACTCTTAAACATTCACCCATGGTGTCCTGTTTCACTGGAGTTTAAATGTGAGGTAAGATTGGCCAAACTCCATAAGTCATTCATCAATGGGTTAGAGCAGCGAATACACAGATGAGGTGGGATAATATCGTGTTGACCTTCATAAATCAGCAATAGCTATAAAAAAAATAGCTGAACACCTGAAAATGCCCAAATCCACTTTTAGTACAATAATTAAGAAGTCTGAAACAGCCAGGACTGTAATAAAGCTTCCTAGAAGGGAACATATGTTCACAGCCCCTTTCTCTGGGCTTTACCAAGGGTGCCAATAATTCTGAAGGGCACTATACGGGGTGAGGGACTTCCCAGTAACAAAAACTAACACACAAATCAAACCAAGCCAACTTAGGTTGGATTTGCATGTTTAAGCAGCGCTTAGTGTAGAAAGCCATAACCTCTGTGACCTCCAGGGTTATAGTGTTGGCCTTGTTCTACTACTTCATTGTGGTTTCACAGCATGGAGTTATGTGCTTGGTGATGAAAAGCTGCACAATATTACAGACCTCATAAAATGAATGAGTCACTGACCTTTATGGTCCGGTCGCTGTTGGCACAGTTGTTGATGATGGAGAGAGACTGCTGGAAGCGAGTTCCCCCAACCCCGATGACATCGGCGATCAGCTGACTCACCGCGATCACCACCTGTGCCAGCCGAGCAGCGAATGATTCTTAGCAAGCCGATCGACACGACGCCCAGTGACAGGCTCGTGCTGAAAGCAGGGAGCCCCCACCCTCTCCCACCTGCAGGTGCGTGCGCACGAAGCTCGTGCGGCCCGTGTAGTCGAAATTGCTCCTCATGAGGATGTAGAGCAAGCGGGCGGCGTCTCCGCGGATGGAGCTGAGCTTGGAATGGCAGCACTTCAGGACCTCGTAGCACAAGGAGGCACACGTGTCGGCACGTCCGTCGAAGAACGCGCACGGGAACTGGTGGGGAGGGCGTGGAGAGAGGCCAGACAGAGCATCACCGCAAACGCCACGGAAGCTCGCGAAGCTGCCAAAAGATCCTTGACTTTTTAAAAGGCTTTCCTCAAGCTTTGGGAACTACCAATCTCGCCTCGGCCAAAATCCAGCCTCAGCATGCTGCGAGGCATCCCGAGAGGCTCTCACCTTGAAGATCAAAGTACGAAGTGAGTCGAAGATCTGCCTGAGGGCGGTCTCTGATTGGTTGACCTGAAGGAAGCAGAGGTAAACCTCAAACACCTTCTTCATCAGGGGGTTGTGGCCGTAGTTGGTACATAGCTGGGCCTGTCGAAGCAAGGCGTCTCATTAGGACAGCAGTTGACAGGACAGGAACAAATGCAGCTCACAGGAACAGTGAAAGGGGAGAAAAAAATCACACAACTAAGCAGTCAGTACTTGATTGTTTTGATCATTATTAATCAGCTTTGCTTTGCGAATTAATTTTTGCACATTTACTGCTAGGGGAGTGACCCAGCAAGCTCTGTTCCCTTTCTTCCATCAGGTCCTTATTTCTTGCTTATTTGATCACACATCCATGGTAGAGGGTCCCCATGTCTGCCCGATATTCATTTGGGGATCGATGGTTCAACAATGGTTGAAACTACTCATCTAATGGCAGGGATGTGGCTAGAGATTTCGGAGCCCATGACAGCATATAATATTTGCCCCCAACACAGGCCAATCTCATCATGTTCCAAAATTTATTTGGGTTCCGTTCACTCAAGGGCCCTTGGAATCATCCTGACTTTCTCCCTCTGTAATCCCTCTGTCTAGATGATTTATAAATGCAATCACTAAATTCAGGATTGAACCCAGGGGAACAGCAGCAGTAACTGGGAGCCTTGTCCCTGGCCTAATGCACCGGTTATTTCCGGAAGATTCAGAACCCCGTGCCGGGCCATTGGTAAGAGACAGAGCTGAGGTAGGTTTGGGGGTGGGGGTGGAGGGGGGGTCAGTGCACCTTGAACGCTGTGATGAAGATGTTGAGGTTGTCCAGCACGGTGAGAGAGACCTCGGTAGCAATGCTCCCCTCTAGCAGGGACTGGTTCAGGACGTCAGCATCTGAGTGGCTGTAGGCTGTGGGGGGTAACGCATAACAGGACTCTGCTGAGGCTCTGCACCTACCCCTAAATGAGCACTGTCTCACCCGCGACAGCGCCTCACCCCATCTCTTTATATAGGAAAGACAGGCTGTCATGGTTACCAAGTTCAACTACCAGCGCAGTTATTCTCCTCACTAATGGTGTTCCTGAAGCCAGAAGCCAGTTTGAAGGCATTTAGAGTAAATATGCATGTTTGGAAATATAGTTGAAGACGAGAAGTGACCATAGCGATGGGAGAAACAAGGCTTAGAAGGCTGCGTAGGGTGGGATGGCTGCACCCTGTATAAACACTGCCCAGTTTCACCCACCGGAAACCAGTAAAACAACCAGTGGGAAGTTAGTAAGTGACTGGACACAGTAATCTCACCTATCATTGTTTTCAAAGCCTCACTGCTCCCATTACCAGATAATGGTCAAAGGGGGTAAATATGAGAGAGAGACGCATGACGGCAGATGGGGAGACAGAAGATTAAGAGGCACATTCCCAGATGGTATGCCATGCTCCTAAGGCTAAGAGGCTCGTGATTGGCTCCAGCCTGCTCCACTCTTACCATGCTCTACAGAAATTCCAAGAACACTTGAAATCTTTCTTACACTGAAAACACAGAGAAAGCCAGTTCAATTAAGTGGCAAAATGTCTTAGAGCAGCCTAAGCTGCAATCATGATCTCTTCATTGAATTCCTGGGGATTACCGTTCTCTCAATGACAAGATGTGTTAGCTGAGGAACTCCACCTCAAATCAATACTATATTTAAGCCACCCCCCCCAAAAGGTAATTCTGCTATATCCTGAATCTTGTTGGTACTCGTTCTTTTAATCCTCACCTTCCCATGAACTTTCTGGCGTGGCAAAGAAACACTGGATGATGGTCATTATATGATGTTCAAAATCATATAAAATGTCCAGATGTGTTTTAATTTCCGCTTTATTTAACAAGTATTCAGTCCTTCAGTTGCCGATTACTTTGATAGAAATTTCTGATACAAATTTTTGATAGATTTTATAGCAAAGAATACCAGCTTACCAATAATGCACACTAATGTACATTTAACCTGGGTTAGGTACTTCAGTACATATTGTAAAGTACTGATATCAAATCGGTACCTTTGGATGGAACCCTCATTCAGGCTGAAATGTCCCCTGTACAGTAACTTTGCCGCTTGTTAGATCCAACCAGGGAATCGGTGCGGGCAGCGGTCGAATCGGGCATGGCGGGCAGAGATGAGAAGAGCGTGGCAAGGAAGAGGATGAGAAATAGGAGGTGGGGCCTCAAGGATGGGGAGCATGGGGGTGGACTTACTGTGGTTAAAAGTGTAAGTGTTATCCAGGTTGCTGAGGTTCTGTAAGCGACCATGCATCGTCCCCGCCCTGTTACGGGACACAGGTAGAGTCTGAAACCTGCGGTCCTGTGCTAGGGACGCCAGCCCTTCCTGGTTCCTGACGAGGAAACGGGACACGGCAGGGTTAGCAAGCGGGTTAGAAGAACATGTGGGACGCATGGGTGGGGCCTAGAATTACATTAGGGGGAAGGGAAACTGTCCTTCAGGTGTTTTTAGGTATTTCTCAGATGATGCAATGCTAGTCTAGGACTCCAGTGGATGCACATGCAGAAGGTTAGTGTTCAGCTTGATCACCATCAAGCATGGTCACGCTAAAGGGTGGGGGTCTCTGGCAGTCATGCACGTGAAGGCAGCAGGATCCGTGACAGAAACTCGCGATGCTCCGTGGTGTGACAGCATGAATCTTCGGCGTGAGGGCAGGAGGAGGCGGTCATGCTCTCGGGGGAGGCGGGAGGGGGGGGCGGGAGGTCGAGCCGGAGGCCGCCGGGTCTTACCCAAGCAGAAGAGGCCGGGGGCCACGTCTCACGTTTAATTTTTAGCGCATTAAACTTGCCAGCATTCGAGTGCCAAAAGAATGAAAGAGAGGTGAAGGGGATTAAGGAGAGGGGTGACCCAGAACCGCCAGGTGACCCAGAGCCCGCAACAGACCACTGTCAGACAGAAGAGTGTGTGTGTGTGTGTGTGTGTGTATGTGTGTATGTGTCTGCTTGTCTATATTGGAGCAGAATTCCACATTGGCTACTAAAATACACATCCATACATCGGTTATGAGACAATTATACTCTTTTGCTTAGCTTATTAAGAGGAATGTTTTCAAATGGCCCGGTGACAGCGTTTCTTTTCTTGTCATTATAAGTTTAACCCTTTAGCTGACATACTGTACTCAAAGAATTCCCAGTGAGGACGACCTTACCTGGCGATGTATCTCTTCCCCATGTACCTGAACTGATACAGACACAGTCTGCAAACAGAAAATCTGCATTGGTCTTTTCAGAAACACAAAGACGGATTTAGAGCTTTCTTGCAGTATTCATGTGTTCATAATCAGACGAGGCACTGATGGAGGCAGCCAGAGGAGCTTAAAAGTTCAGACTGCACTGGCGCAGTTTGATAAGCCCCATAATTCCCGGGGCTGTGGTCAGATCGGTGAAATTCTCAGATTGTGTTAAAGCGAGAATGTGGTCAGGGAGCCAGACTCACTCTACGAGTGTAAAGAAGTCCATCAGCTCAGCCTGGCTGGACTTGTTCCAGTACGCAAAGAGAGCATCTGAGGGAGACACGAGGGAGTCAGACCCAGGTGATAAGACGAAACCCAGCTTTGACTCTTATGCGTGGGGGGCATGGCCAGTCGGCACATGGCAGCAAGCTGTGTTCCAGCACGAACGGGGACTTACCTGCCGACATGCTCTTCATCACATGCAGGAAACACATGAGGAGGCTCTTGATTTCAGCCTGATCCAGCTTGTCACAGCGCAGAATAGTGCCATGCTGGGCCTACAAAGTTGTGGGGGGGTAAAAGAGTCAGGACCCCAGCCCAGCTCCCTCCGCCCGAAGTGCTTTTATTACTGCTTACGAACACATATGGTCAGAAGCTCATGGATAACCTAATGGCGCACAGAGAAGCTGACGGCATCTGAAAGAGGAGGCGTTCAGTGTGTTTAGTGTGTTAGCAGATCAGCCAAGAACATCAGCGTCACTGTCATGGAAATGCTTTTAGCTGGGTGAAGCCCATACAGAGAGAGATGGCAGCTGGGGGGGGGGGTGCCGGAAGAGGAGGGGAGACGGGGGGTTTCCATGGCGGGGCTAAATGAGCACTGTCTCACTTTATACAGGACAGATTTTAATTAGGTGATTATGATCAGTAAGGAAGGGAGGGGCACCAACCACCAGGAAGCCAATGATGTAATCTGGTGGTGAATAGTGGGTGGGGCTATGGGCACACTGACAATCATACGCACGTCTGCATCCACATACACGCACGCAGTCACACACAAACACATCATTCGATGGCTACGGGGACATTCGCACGCAGATACGCACATCTGCATCCATATACACGCGCGCAGTCACACACAAACACATCATTCGATGGCTACGGGGACATTCGCACGCAGATACGCACATCTGCATCCATATACACGCGCGCAGTCACACACAAACACATCATTCGATGGCTACGGGGACATTCGCACGCAGATACGCACATCTGCATCCATATACACGCGCGCAGTCACACACAAACACATCATTCGATGGCTACGGGGACATTCGCACGCAGATACGCACATCTGCATCCATATACACGCGCGCAGTCACACACAAACACATCATTCGATGGCTACGGGGA
>JABFEB020000035.1:19627692-19642983 GCA_019775895.2 Stomatorhinus ivindoensis | reverse complement strand
TCAGATGTTCGAGCATGTCAGATGTTCGAGCATGTCAGATGTTAGAGCATGTCAGATGTTCGAGCATGTCAGATGTTAGAGCATGTCAGATGTTAGAGCATGTCAGATGTTAGAGCATGTCAGATGTCTGCCATCCTTGGTATGGGTGGGAGCCGGAGAAGGACGAGCCTTGCCTTCACATAGGCGCGCAGGTAGTGTTCTAGGCCCTCCTCGTGGCAAAGGGTGACGACGTGAACCATCACTCTGCAAACAGCCACAGGCCCCAAGTCAGAGAAGGAGGGCCAAGATTAAATGTATAAAACTGTGCTTCACTGCACTTCCAGAAACATTAATGGGACTCGACTTCACTAAAGTTTGATAAACACCAGCACCACCATACCGTCAGCCACTTAGTGACCCCTTTAGTGACCACCTACCTGGTGATGTTGAGCGGCACATTGACGACATTGGCACTGGTGAGCACTCGGAAGAGCTGGTTGAGTATTGTGGGCAGGAACTTGATCGTCACGTGACCTTCCATGGCATGCAGGCTCTGAGGGAGGAAATGCCGTATGATTAATTGTGCCCCACTAACTGGCATCCGATCCAAGGTATACCCCGGCTTTGTGCCTTGTGCTGCCTGGGTAAAGGCTCTCACAACAAGGGCGAGCTCATTCAGGATAAGTGGTCAGAAGATACATGGATGGATGGAAGTTCCCACACTCATGACTCAGATCTCCAACAGGCGCCTCTGCAGTAGCTACCACGCTGTGTGACCCCGACGTGTGTAAAAATATATTCAGAACTTCATATGGCAATACTATTCGTTTGATGAAATATTTTTCCAGGACAGTACAAGATTTTCCAGGAGATTTTACTTTTTCTCTCAATTTCCATATGTTTTCCATGACTGGAAAATTGGTTGACTATTTTCCAGGATTTCCAGGATGTGTAGGAACCCCGAGGCTTCCCAAACACCTGGAGATGTGCGGATGGTGCGGCAGCTGGTGGTGTAGGGGCCTGGGGTTAGAGTGTGGTGACCTGCCATCTCTCCTCACCTTCAGATATTTGATGAGCTCCTCCTCTGGTGGCTGGGCAGCAGAATGCATGTTCTGACACTGCTGGAAGAAGTTGTGTAGATGCTGATCCTACGGAGATGACAAATTAAGCCAACAAAAACAGATGAAAAAAACACAAATGTCATTCAAAATGACCAAACATGTAACTATAAGTGTACCTCTGTTGGCCTCTCACCTGAGTGTAGACAGTGGAGACCAGGTGAGTAGACACTTTAAACAGTGGCTTCCCACCATCAACCCATTTAATTTCAGGGCCAGGACTCTGCTATGGATGCACAGGAATTTTCATATGTAACTGCAGTGGACTGATATCGGTGATTATTACACAGGCAAGAAACTGATGCATCCATCCATCCATCCATCTATCCATCTATCTATCTATCTATCTATCTATCTATCTATATACATATACACACACACACACACACACATTTATACGACTTCATAAAACACTACAGCTGGGTCACACCATATAACAACACTCACGAAATCCTCATCACTCAAATGATTTAAAAATCTTCTAATTCATTTGACGATAATAAGAGGTGATTACTAAGCCCTGATGTAAACACGGTGCTGCTTACCTTGCCAATACTCTCCTGGCTGCCCAGATACCCTGCGGGTAAAGTGGCCGACACCTGGATGTGCTGTTCGTTTGTCACCACTCTGCCATCTTTCAGCAGGGGGAGCCAGGCGTAGCCAACTAGGGACATGGGACAGAGAAGCCAGTCACAGAAAGGTATCGAACTGACATCGTGGTTCCCAAGCCACAGTCGTTGCTCCTGAAGGAGGTAGAGTCAGGAAGGACAATAAGAAAGAGCAGAAGTGAGATATTTACAGTACTTCTGTTTACCGAACAACGTAGTATCTGCCCCCCTCCTAGCCTTCCGGTAGGAGGAAGAGTCGGGATCGCCCTGCAGCTCGTTGGGTTGCGTAACACCAGGAGTCCCACCTTGACTCTCTACCGACTCCTTCCTCTTGGTGCTGGCTTTGTTGTTGTTGTCACAACCCACATGGTAAAAGGTAAAGAAGAGGTGGTGCTTTTCGCGTAGCTGAGTGGGCAGCTCCATCTTAATCTGGGGGAGAAGTGGTGAGAGCATTAAGCGAGGAGCTGACCTCGGCATACAAAATGGTAAACAAAGGCCATACTGTCCACACTGGTCAACCGTGCTTCTCTGAATAGAAAATATCTATTCTCACCTCATCGTAAAATTCTGGGTTCTGCTGGTGGTGCAGGACGGTTGTGAAGGCACTCTGGGTAAACAGGGGTCCCCCTGGTCGCCCATAGATGCACTGTGGGGACACCAGACAACATTCAGTCATAGAGCATGGAAGGCAGACTGATAGAGACTGCGCTGGTGGGCCTGCTCGGGGTCATGTGACCAGGCGCTTACCTTCAGTGCCTGAGCGTCCTCCTCATCAGAGTCCTTAAACTCAACGCAGACAGTGATGTTCCTTGCCTGGGGAGGGACACAGGCCTGTCACAGTCTACAATATGCCCCTTCGAGGAAGTTAATCTGACTAGTGACTTCACTGATGCTAACGTTCAACTTAGATACACATCTAAAATCCTTCCCATTCAGAGCGGCTGATGACAAGTTAGAGCCGTGATTCTGTACTAGTTTATATTTGCGTCTAAGAATGAATTCCCGTCACGAAGATGCCGTAGAGAACATGTGTCATCACAGGTATCAACATCAACGGAACTCAAACCAGTGTTCGAACCTTGGCAAATGCCTTCTGGCCATCGTACTTCAGGTATCGCGGATACACATAGAGGTGGTTGTTGTACACAGTGAAGGGCTGTGAGCACTTGGGTAAGCACGGCACAAACTCTTCCACCTCGAAGAAGACCTCGGCTATCCTGTTGCTGTCAAACTGCTTGACTGGGATGTAGGATGAAGTCACGCAGTCTGTGCTCACGAGGCGATGGCAGGGGGAGAGAACAGCATCAATGAGAAGCATTCCCATCTGGAGAAAAACGTGTGTTTTCACAGCATGCCTCGGATTTGGAGAGCTTACTCGTCATGTCCAGGGCGACGCCGTCGATGGTTATGTCTAGATTTCCTAAGATTACGGGGAGCTTGGCCATCTTTTCGGGCCTAGAGACGAGACGAAAATAAGCACCAATTAATGCCGTTAATATGTTTTAGCCTGAGCCACTAAGCCAGTGCAGTGACTGGAAAGTAGGGAAACATCTGCTAAACGTGCAGAAACTAGCCGAACAAACGGCAGTATAAAATCTGTGTGTTAATAACAGAATGTTTCACTTTCCCTCAGGAAAATTATGTCAAAATTCTGACAGAGTCTAAGCTACTGTACATTAGCTTGATGAACTGCACAGGGAGAGTGTTGCCCACTATACCATAAATACTCATCACTGTAAAATATGCCTTGGAACAGCTCAGTGAGAAAGTCTACAGGCCAGAGGCCGACTAACTTTCTGAAATCAGCCAGAAGCTTGAGCATATCTTCATTCGAGAGCTTTCCGCTGTCTTGCCGGTAGATAGGGGAGAAGCGGCTGACTCTGTCAAGTGTCCCTGAGGAATCTTTGAACAGGGGTCTGTGAAGGAGCACAAGAAGAGACCTCTGTTGAAAAGAGTGCAGCTTCCAACGTCTTACACATTTTATCCTTTGCACCATCCTTTCCCAGCAAAGCCCTCTGAAGGTTCCAGGTGCGACTGGGTTTCCTCTGATGTGAGCTCACAGTGGAGCCACTGGAAACACAAACAGAGCTTGGTGACATCTGGGCCTCCTTTGAGATAGAGGACACGCAGCCATTTTCACAGCAGATTGACATGCATTAAGCAGACAGCTGGCATAGGCAACCCGCCTCATGAATAAGGGCACGGCTGAAAAATAGCCAGGTTTTTATATTGGCCAGACCTAACCAAACCACATGGGCCCTACAGGGGAAAATGCTGACTAAGACTCTGTGCCAGTGCACAGTTTAATAAGCTCTGTAGAAAATGTTCATGGCTTTTCTGTTTGCTCTTAGACGATGTTTACTTTAGTGGCATGCTAGTTTAATTTTAAAGGCAATAAAACACCATGGTTATTATTTTGTTGCTTATTACTTATACTTAAAATTGCACCAATTTATGCAGCTAGGTATTTCACAAAAGGAATTCAAAATATTTGAAGTACTCAAGAGTTCCCCTGGAAGAGCTCGGCATTAATAACCACCATTCGATTCGCGGCCCTGTATATGTCTTTTGGGAGAATCTCGCCTACAGTCACAGTTACAGGGCTTCTCCAGTCTCTCTCCAATCTGCATTTGATCTTCTCCTTCTTACCTTGCTGCCCATGCAAATGGCATCCGATACTGGCCCAGTCTGCTGCATGCCAGTCTGGCATTCTTCAGGACCTTCTGTGCAACCTGGACTCCAAGATAAATGGACAGCAGGAAAAACAGTCAGATTCATCTACTGGAAAACCTGGTGTTCGAACTGATGTTTATCTAATATTAGCGACTGCCTGAAACTCAACTGATGGCTTCGGTGTTAATTACTCAAGGTGTTCACGGATGTAGAGACCACTGTCTTCACTGGCTCACCACTGCCATACCTTGGCAGAGTCGGAGTTCTTCATGTATGGCTCCGCGCAGTGGGTAATGCCCCCTTGCAGGACCTTCTCAATGCGTGCCACTAGGAAGATGTCGGGGTGAGGACACGTCACCGAGAACACCCCCTGGAAGGAGACAGTCACTGACACTTAGCGCACCCCCCTAACTTTACAGCACCTGCACCAATCAGACCACCTGGTTATGAAATATTACACAGCCAAGAATAACACAGAGGTCTCCCCATCCAAATAATGCTTCTTCTGTTTCTGCAGTTCTCTTCCAAATAGCTCTCCTCACTGAGGTAATAATCCGCCTTTGTTCTGTTATCCCGAAATGGCCTTGAGAGTCCCCACACCTCTGTCGGCAGCTTCAATGGCAGCCTTAACCATACTGCGGTCTTTCTCAGAATAGGCCGTGATAAAAAAGGCATGCAGTGACCTCCCACATTTCCATCAACTGTGAAAATCACAGCTGGACAACTTTATACACAGTTGCTACGAAGCGTTTGCATTTTACAAGGGCAAGGAGGGATGGTTCTTTAAAATGGTTCTGCTAACATGTTTTATTGTTAACAGTATATGCTATTATGGTTGTTGTACATGTCGAGTAGATACTCTTCTCCAGAATGACTTACAGAGTTACTGTTTGACCTTTTGTAAGTGGGAAACAGAGCTGGGGTGCATGTAACAAGTTCCTCAGCCATGTTGTCTCTTCCTTGCTCATAATAACTATATAAGACTGACTTTTATTTCTTCTTGCCCCCTAATAAACTCTCCCTGACTCTGATGCTTAACCCAACCCAGAGCTGTTGTTGTTCAGTATCCCAAGCCGGTTGTTTTGAGTGTGTATCTATCTACTTTTCTTTTTTTTTTATTCAGATACCAATATGCCATCCTCTCTCACTTTTGTTTTAATTCAGCACCACACCTGTCTCTGAACAAATTTCCGAATTCATCCTACCATCACTGTGTCACAAGGCTCTCTCTGCTATACCCATATATTACTGAGGTAACAAGGCTGTCTCTCTCCTTGCAAACAGGACTTCTGCTAAGATAAGAGCTGGGCATCTTTCTGTTACAAGACTGCATCCTACATTGTTACCTACAGGATCATCAACACAGAATCCCCACCTGTTTCGGGTATAGCAGCAGCTCCTCACGCAGCCCTCCGACCGACCCTGGCCTCCCCAGGGGTCTGTCACCACCCCAGTTCACCTGCTGGCTGTTAGCGGGGGAGACCATCTGCCGGACCGATGGGTGGTTCAGGTCCACATGAAAGTCGGCCGAGATCTTCCTGCTATTTTGTATGTCGAACACTGAGAATGTGACGAAAAACGGCTCGACCTGCAGGAGTAGATGAGTGGTCCGCGTAAACACATTTTATAACGGAAAGCAACACAGCAGTTGCAATATTAAGAGCAATGTGATCTGTCAGAAGGCTTAACCTCTGACAGGTATTTAATCATTATAAATAATGTGCAGTAGCCAAGGTGAGCTGGTGATTATGGATCTGGCTCATATCCCAGGCAGACTTGCTATTGTGCTCTTAAAAGGTACTGCACTTAGCGTGAACTGAGATGCAAGACGAGTGGCTGACCTGTGGCATTTGAAGGGAGGGGGATACTGAGTGCACTGCACTGATCTGAGAACAGCTGATCTGAATCTGTGAGCTTAAATCCTGAAGACTCAAGCCTGCCTGCCTAATGTATAGATCCCATTTCGCACCACGACAGCAGGAACTGACAAACATTACATTCTATGTACAAAGCCACAAGGAAAAAGAAAATTATCGGTCCCTGGGCTGCATCATGAACAGTGTTAATTATCATAATAAAGACACTAATGTACAACCTTCTCTGTGCGCCACATCTTATCCTGACATATATTTTTATGGGGCACTGTGTAGTTCATTGGGTTATGGATATGTGCCTGTGTGCAGATGGTTGTGGGTTCCAATCCCATGGCTGGCACAGTAATCATATCACTATTGGGCCCTAAATGCTACAGGGGTGCTGGATCTTGGCTGACACTACTTTTGTATATTAGCCTCTGCCAAAGAAAGAAATGCAAACGGTTACTGAAACCCTAGGAAAAACTACATCAGAACCGTGCAGGCTAGAGCACCATGACACCTGCCCCTCTGCCCCATGATAGATGGAGAAATGGAGAGAAGAAGGGCCGGCTCGGGAGGGGCCCGGGAGGGGCTCACGTTCGTGGTTGGGCCTTCTCCGCTCTCAGACACACAGGTCTGCAGGTTGAACGACAGCTCGTTGCACTTCACCAAAATACGTCTGCCAAACCTTTCCTCGAACGGCTTGATGTCTGGTTCAATCCCTGAGAAGTCGAGTTTCTGAAAATAGGATTAATAAAAATAAATATCATTACACAGCTCACCATAACTAGATGACAGGTGAGGGTCAGAGGGACAATATCTTGTTTTCTTTCTTTCTTTTTTTTTTGCTGACCTGAGTATCTGGATCCAGGGAAAATAGCTTCAGTCGCACCTCGTTCCGCAGCCTAGATTCAATGTCTTTTACACTCTGTGGAAAGCAGAATTAACACATCAACGCCAAATCTGATTTCATTACACTATCATGTGTCCCTGCAAGTTTACATTTGTTTACACCGGTAGAGTCAGAAATATTCCATCAGAGGATGAGTGGAAGCCCAGAATCCATCAGGATAACATCAGGATAACTCTTAAATAAAAAATGTCAAAGAAACAGGTGATAACAGGTCTGGCTGACAACAGGAACCCCGCTGTGCTGAGCTGATTTCAGGCTGTCCTGGTTTGCTGAACTCAAACTGTACTGATGCACTGAACCCAAACTGTAGCAGTGATCTGCAAGCAAACTACAGTGGGATGTGTGAAATTGTTTTATTACCCAATCATCTGTATGACAGTTATAATCCATTAGTGACAATCACAGCTATCTGACCCCACATTTTGGACCATAAGTACAGTGCTGTCAGACCTCAGACTGGGTGGGGTGGAGCTGAGGGCTGGGCGGGTGGTTAAGAGGATTCTGAAGGTGTGGTGGGAGCTCCTGGGATCTAGTTGAGTCACTGGGTTGTTCCTCAGATTCACACCTCAAACACACACACATACACACACACACCTGCAGACATTTGGTCAGGTTTTGTACCAGGACATTCACACCAGCGGAGCTGGCCACTTCATGGTCAAGCTGGTGAGATACTTTCTAGGTGACACTCTCAACACTCTCTCCTGACACATACCAAAGTACAGTTATCCAGGATTTTCTGAATACCACAGGATAAAAAAAGTCCAATACTATAATATGAAATGACATGTTCAAATATTCAAATATTTGATAATTATACATCAATGAGAACAAAATTTGCCTTAACACTTAGCTAACTGATTTTTTCCCCCCCAAAGTAATTTCCTGTTTTTATTAGCTAAGTTTTCCTGCTGTTATTCTGGTCATAACCACTTCCATCAACAAATGCTACTAATGTCAAGTGGCAAAGATCAGCACACGCTTCCCCCCATGTGTGTATAGACTGCCCATTGCATCCTTTTCGATATGTAGGTCAGATGCTATAATGCTGAGGAAGGGGTGCGACGTCAGCTCAGCACTATTCACAGCCCTACAGGAAACCATTTAACAGGGACAGCAGACTAGACCGCCAAGCTTTAGGAACTGAGCCTATGGAATGTAAGCTTCCCCAAAACAAATGGCTAATGTAGCATGACGGGGAATAAACCCGGGTTGTGGCTGTAGGATACAGCATGCCTTGATTGATCTATAGCAGGGGTGGCGAGCCTGATCCATGGAGAGCCGCTGTGGGTGCGGGTCTTTGGGATGGCCTCTCAATCAGCCAATAAGAGTGGGTCTCGAGGACGGGAGTTGAGAATCACTGCTTTACTATTGGCTGATTGAGAGGCCATCCCAAAGACCTGAACCCACAGCGACTCTCCATGGATCGGGTTCCCCACCCCTGATCTATAGAGCTGGACATTGCAGTGAAATTATTTAAATATTCTACATCATTCTCGCTCTTAAGGCCAGAACCAACCCCACTACCACAAGCCTTAATAACCTTTTTCCAAAGCTGTGACAGATGCGGTTCAGATCATATTAGTAAAGCACCCAACAAAAACATGTAACATCTTATTCTGTTGACATGGGAGGACCCGTAGTCTGCTCAAAGATGGTAAAAAGATCCTGGCACAAGGTACAACTGGAGTGCAGTGTGAATTTCACTGCTGAACCAGGGCCCACCTGAAAGCTGTCTAGACTCGTCGAGGAACCATCTGCTTTTCCTGACTCATCATCTGCGAAGAAAACAGAGCGCTCCTGATTATTCAGAACCAGTGAGAATCCCAGCAGTTTATTCCACATGCACAAACAGTGTGATTATTTTCTTTATCTGCTTATTCCTTTCAAAACCGGAACGTGTAAGTAGAAACTAGTCAGAAAGGAATCGCTGAGGTATGGTTTCCTTAAACAAGGTTTAAAAAGGCTAACGCAAGTTGATTTAGACCCTCTGTAGATTTGAAAAACCATCCCAGCTGAGGGCTCGGAAGATGGAAGGACCTGAGCAGTTAATGCCCGGTTGGGCATTGATTAACATGGGGGGAAAAAATCAAATATAAGGTGGACATTTCAGGTCCAGAAAGTAAAAATCCAGACCAAGTCTTTGTTTCAACCAGCCAGTTCAGTACTCTGTGACTCTTTATGCACATCTGGTTGGTTGAAACAAAATCCTGGTTTGGATTTTTACTTTCTGGACCTGAAATGTCCACCTCTGAATATTTAGTCTGCTCTGTTAAGACAGGCATTTGTTTTGTGGGAATATCCTCACAAGACATTGTTTTAGACCCACCGTCGTGCACGTCCCCATTCCTCTTCTCCTGCATAGCCAGCTCAAAGCTGCTGTGCAGGATCTTGTTGAGAGTGCAGATCCATTCCTCCATCTCAGCCTCGCTGTCGGCCGCCAGGAGGTACGTGCTCTTGTCCTGCATCTTCAGCTCGAACGCAAAGCGACGGACCTTGCTGTTCTGCCAGGACGAGAGAATGGAGAGCGGAACCTTAATCAGGTTTTCCAGATCAATCGGGGGTTTCAGAATTTACAAAGACACCTCTCTGGCATCTAAAACAACAATAGCCTTTCCAAGAGCCAAGCTGCAATGGCATTCACTTGACAAAGAGGTTTTAGACAAAATGAATTGTTCAAAAGAATGGAAAACATCTTCAACATCTTCAAAAGTCAATTCCATTATTAAGCCAAGTCAGCAGAATAAAGCCGCTATTGACTACAGAAACAGACGTTTGTTATTATGGAAAACCAAACCTATCGAGCCCAAAAAGACCATACCCTGACTGAACCAGAGCAAGGCTATAGCCACAGGTTTCACAATCCTTAAGCAGAACTGATGTTTCAACTTCAGATGGCAAACCCTTAGAATTTATACACAATTGTTAAGAGCCTTACTGTGGGACAGTCCAGGCCGCTGTGGTTTTACCAAATTCACAAAAGTCATTTTTCAATCTTAGTAACCATTCCTATTAGCTGTTAGATGGGATGACAAAGGTCAGCTGATAGGAGAAGGTTCCACTTTTGCTGCTCAACAGTAAGATGGATATGGATTCTTTGGTGACAACATCCGACTTTGGTGTGCAGAGGGAACTTACTCCCTGAAGCAGGAGATGAATGATGGTGTGGGAAAACAAACATGGATTAAAACCTACTGAAGCATAAAAACAGCTTGGCGGGGGACTTCCACGTGGCTGAACAACCACAACAAACAAATTTATCTTTGTATAGCGCATTATCACAACATTACATCGTCTCAAAGCGCTTTACAGCATCCCCAGTGAGTAAGCCATAGGCGACAGTGGCAAGGAAAAACTCCCGAGAAGGAAGAAACCTTGGGAGGCCCCATTCAAAGGGGGAGCCCATCCTCCAGGGGGCAGCAGGGAGAGTGAAATACAGTAAAATCTGAGACACAAATGGGGAGCTGGGGGGAGATGACAAGCCGGCGCCAACCGGAACTGGAGGCCTCTGATAACTCAGGAAAACAGTGGGACATATCAGGTGTCTGACGCATTTTTACTGCCACAACAGGCAAGTTACTGGAATACTTGTTTGAGAAGTTTATTTTCTGGCCACTCTTCCTCCCACCAAAGTGCAAGTTCCCAGATACTCTTGGTGAAGCTATAAAAATCAGCAGCAAATCCGTGTATGGGAGCCCTTGGCCCGTGGGTCCATGAATCTGCATACTGCATGGAGGGGGTCACATGGAGCATGCTATACCATACGCAGTAGCTTTCTTTAAGGAGAACACGCAGGCCAGATGGTAACTAGACCTCATAGGAAGACTGAAGGACACCACCCAATCCTCAGTGTATGCATTGGGGAACTGGCTCTCCTCAATATTATGATGTTTCTTCTTCCAAAATAACCATAAATTACTTTTTGATCAATGATCACTTAAGCCTCCAGCAAGGTACCACCACTGGTTATATTCCTTGAAATGAATTATGATGGAAATAATAGCACTGATTTTATCAAAGCAACTCTTATTATAAAATCACTTGTGGTGTAATGGTACACAAAATTTATAGTTTGGTACAAACTGAGGTTTTTGGTTCAAGGTTTGGCGCAATTTCAGTACAGCACAGAAACCAATTTGTCTTGAAATACCAAATACAAATTGCAATACAAACCAAACTAGCAGTGATGTACTGAATCATTCATGTATCTGACATGGGCCGTGAGATTCATACTGCTGTATGTTTCATGATAAGCAGCTAGAAAGTGGACGGATGGTTGGATGATCGGATGAATGGATGGTTACCTGAACGACACCCATACATGAGTCCAGGAATATACTTCCTTTGGGCTCCTTGGAGATCTTCTCATCTTTGTAGAAGTTAAGGTTGTAAGAGCTATCTTCCAGCTGTGCTAGGTGAAAATATCTTCTCTTGAAAGACTGCAAAACAGACCATCAAACTTACTTCATAAAATGAGACATATTTCATTGTTATTGCAATATGAGAACAATCTTCCATTGTTCTAATATTCATTCCACATTCCCATAGCTCAATACACATGGGTAGAGAGGAAGGCCAGTCTAGGTTAGGGTTCAGTCATTTGATCAGATGATGACCCTATGAGGGACTCACCCTCATGGTCACACTGATGGCGCTGTTCATATTTCCTTTGTAGAGCCAGCCTTGCTTACTGATCCCTCCCTTCTGCGACCCCAGAGAGGCCGTGTCCTGAGGAAGAAGGAACAAGCTATTACATACAGTACTGGCTAATGGTGGCCTAGTCGTGCTAGGTCAGGCAAAGCGTTCACACATTCTGCAGCCGACTCATCTGAACTGCGAATAAGTGCCACGTAATTACATATAAATCAATTCAGACAATCCTCCCCCATTACAATTTTTTCCCTAGCTCTGGATGATTAATACCACACATTCCTGATAATGGGAGAAAACCTAGGAAGCTGTTGACACAACTGTTTTCCTATCATCTAATTTCATGAAGAAAACATCTGTTGAAAAATGTTCCTTTTCTTCCTGTTTATACACAGAAGTGCTGTGTGATCACTGCACCCTTGAGTAAAATTAAAGATGGCCATTCGGGGGCCTCTGGAAACCAAACGTGTAAAACGGGGGCCTTTCATTGAGGTGACAGTGGATGGAAGATTCTGGCATAGTGTGGGCCCGTCCTCGGCAGTGAGGCCTGCTACCACTCATCCTCGCACGGTCCCGAGGCAGCTGCTCCCAGGAGAATTGGCTCGGATATAAGCGCCGGCTTTCACTGAACCCAAAACACTACAGAAAGCCATTGGCCAATGCCAAGATCAACACTGCCCCTGAAACCGCAGTACTCACACTATTTGGAGAATTATTCACAGGTGGATTTAAAAGATTCCACGTCAAACAGCCTCCTTCATAAGGAATCTGAACTACTTCTTAAGCTAATTATGGGTAATGATTTCATTTGCATCGGATGCCTTCGATAGGAAACCTCATTTTAATGAAGCTGTATCATGAAAGTATCAAAAACAGCAAACCGAGTTAAGCTTTGCAGAAGTAAACACACCAAGCGTTTCACTGAAACACACGCAAACAATGGGACTTTTCTATTCCTTTTGCACTGAGAGATCTTGTTGAAGGCCCTCATGGGGTAACGTTGCCTTCCGCTGCCTGGGTCAAAACAGCCATGCTGCCTGGAATAGCATAAGACACCACAGGACACTACAGGAAGGTTTTCCGACCCCCCCCCCCAGTCTGAGGAATCCACAGAATGGTAGTGAAGCATATAAATCCACAGCTTCGCTCCCATGTTTATATTCTAATTTAAAGTTTACAGCATTTCACCTCGTGACCATCTCAGTAAACTTCCACTCCGAAGTTAACCTAGATTCAGTCACACTGTTAAACCAATGAAACTGGTATTTACAGGCTTCCGATTAAAAAAGAATGAGACAGAATGGCATCAAAAGAACTCAATCCATCGTTCTGAGACCCAGGTTACTGTAGCCATTAGTGAAGGCAGCCACAGATTTTATTCTGTGGTGTTCATTTAGGTCACAACAGTTGCTTCAAACCAACACCCCAAAGGTTTAATGATGTGGCATCAGGATTTATTATCAGAATAAAACATGTGTGGAGTAATTACTGTAATGGGATATGTTCCTGGAAAGTCCCATTTGTGGAAGGTTTTCCCAAACGCTTAGTCAAGTTCGACCACTTCCCGGATGGTGGTCAGCTCAGACCCACAATCTGAAGACCTTCCTGAGCAAATAAGAGTCAAAACTCTGAGTGGTTTGCGTAGGTGAAGATGAAAAAGTGGAAAACACCAAGGAGGATTTTGACGGTTCATTTTAAGCTGCAACGAAAATTCTATCAGCTAGCTGTCAAGGAGAGGAATTAGAGCAAAGTCTCATTTCCCCATAAATGAATGAACATCATCTCCAGAGAAACTCGACAACAACCAGACCTTGACACAATGTGTACCGAGTGTGGGGCAACATCTTCTCCACTCCCCTTTGAACCAGGCAGTACTTTCCACGCAAGTCAAATGACCTAAATAAGAGTATAGCCTTTGTGAGAAACTTTGACAAAATGAGTTATTAACTTGACGTGATGAACCCCAAAATAATGAATTAACCAAAAAAGTCTTTTTTAAACGAAAACGCAGAGAAGGTTATGTAATAATAATAAAAAAAAAAGGTTGGTGTGCAGTTCAAATGGAGTAACATCATTGTTGTCCGCCCTAAATGTCAAAAATCCCAAGCTGGCAGAGTGGTATAGCTACACTCAGAACTGCTGAAACCCGGACTGCCACTTGTCCAAATATAATGCACAGCACATTTTCTGCAACTTGCAGTTGTAGGGTAATGGTGTGTAGGTCAACCCCAGACCAGGAACATTCTTTACCTCATCTTTGTCTGCGTCTTCATCCACCTCGAACACGTGGACGGGCAGTCTCTCTGGTCTGAAGACCTTACTGCAAGACAAATGGGAATGAGGAGGTTTTTGCTGGTGGATTTCCACATTCCCTGAAGACGAGTGGAGAAAGGCTCGGCCTAACAGGGAGAAGGTGTCAGTGCTTCTGTACTGAGCTCCCAGGTGAAACAAATTAGTTGTTACTCAGCTTTTTCCTTCTTTCAAACAGGGGCCAAAGAAATTTACATCCCCTGCAGATCTATGCTCCATGAGAACACAGCAACAGTCTCTTAACACCTCTGTCATATTTCGGTTCAATCTTGGCCCTGAGAACCCTAGAAAATCCAAATGTTTCCTGCATTTTAGGCAGGAACTAGCCATCCCCGGCCTAAACAAAAGCCAACGTCAAACATGAAGAAAAATCCCATTACGGCATGGAAGCTCAAGGACAACTTTCTCTCCCAGGGAAGAAACGGGAAGAGCATATCCTGGGGGGGTCAACAAAGGTCAGCAAGTTCATTCCCACAATACCTGGAACGTCTGGAAATCCCACTGCTCGCTGCTGATGGACTGACTACAGACTGAGGACACAAGGATGCAAAGGATTGTGGGAGGCCTTTCCAAACCGGTGGGGGCATGCCCTGGCCTCAGACAGCTGTCCATGAGGACAGACAGACAGCATTGTCGCTGCAGCAGGAAAACCAGTATTTCCTTTCATAGAAATCATGCCAACATCACAACAGTCCAGTCATTTATGTTTGGAGGATTAGCTGTGGCTCTCTGATGGCTGTCAGAGTGGGAGAAGGAAGGTAATCAAACTGAATCTGAAACTCGGACCACGGGATACAAACACCACTGCAATGTACCAGTGGTACAGAAATCTGTAGCACATATGTACAGTACACTGTACAGTCACTAAATGAAACGAAGGGCTTACTTTGGAAGCTGACGGAAGTCTCCGGAGTAGTCCTCATACTTGTAATTCACAATGTGCCAGTCTGAGATGTAGGTCCGTATACACTGTGGGAGGAAAGGAAGCAAATAAGTGCTCATATTTTTGGAAAAAAAGAGAAATTAAGTTAGAAAGAAACATGAAAAAACAACAGGAGATGGTAGAGTTTTGACCTTAAAAAAACGACCCCTGTATTTCAGAGTTTAAAAAGTCGCAAAGTGGTAGAATCTGTTTTCTTTCAGCCTGGAAGCTCCCCGGTCATTACCAATACGTGTAGCACCAC
>JABFEB020000035.1:19548235-19558525 GCA_019775895.2 Stomatorhinus ivindoensis | reverse complement strand
GAGGGGGATGGGGGGTACTGGCGGAGATAGGCAGCGTGCAGACAGCCGCAGATAAGGAACAATGGAGGCAGAAGACGAGGTGGAGGAACGCGGTGAGAGGCAAGGGACACCGTGCTGTACCTGGTGAGCTCTTCCACCAACTGAGCCTGGTCTGGAGGGAAGAACTTCACCACGAACCGCAGGATTGTGTTCTTGGGCCCTGCAAGGACACGCCTTATCACAGTTTTATAATGACATGTTTTAATCATTATCATTCACGCATACTCCTTAAACCTGATATACGAGAAATGATAAATTAAAAATAACCGTTAAGACAAAGCAAACAGCAATTCTATTTTTGAGAATTTCCTGTTTTCCCACACCGCTGAAAGCCCAGCCGCCCTGCTTATATAAGACGTTCTCGTGCGCAGGGGCTCTGCAGGCCTTTCGTCTGCCTGTTGCCTGTGGTTACGGCGTGCTGGCCGGGACGGGGGGGGGGCTCCCCCGGGGGAACACTCACGCGTGATCTGCTTGCCGATGGGTTTTAACAGGTCCAGCCAGACCTGTGGAAACAAACATGGAGTCAGAACCTGCTGGGGGGGGGGGTATTGCTGGAGATGGGGCACTGATACTCCCCCCAAGCATGTAGGCACAGCTGGTGGCAAGAAACAGAGCTGGAAACCCGGGGGGTTTAATATCTGGCTTCAAAGTGTGACCCCCCCCCCTCCGTTAAATTCAAAACCAAGCAAATTTAACTTGCCGTCTTGGCTCTGTTTCTTGATCAAGGATATAAATGTTGTTTCTTACAGATAACTGCCTGGTCTTTGATGGCCCCCCCGAGATGATCTGCTCAGCACTACAGACCTTCTGTAGCCCAAGACGGGGGACTAATCAGCAACACAGGGATGGAATTCTGATGAACAAAAGGCCGTTTTTTTTTTTAATGAAGACTCACGGTCATCTTGCGCTGGTTTTGGAACTCCAGGCCAAAGTAGTCCCCCTCGATCAAGTTCAAGTGGGCGCAGACCAAGTCAAAGACAACCTTGCCGGGAACCCGTTGCTGCAACACAGAACAAGGCAAAGCCAGAGACACCATGAATCACCACGACACGGAATAACGCTCAGATGCCCATGCAGCCATGGAGATACCAAAGGAACAGGGCTGAGAGACTGACCGCCATGGTGGCCAAGTCAACATGCGGGTCAACATTACTCAAGGTCCCGTCCTCAAACAGGCCAGCAAACAGACTATCAATGGGCAGCCCACGTTCTCTAAGAAACCCAACTGCATGGATTACTACATCCATTCCTATCCATCCACACCAGCAGAGCCCGGAGCCAAGACCTGCCCCGATGGGGTGATGCACCACTGGTAAAAGAATTCGGGCCCAATTGCCGTGACTAAGCCTACTGGAGTAGAAGAAGAGGCACAGCACCAAACGGAGGTTTCTGGAAACCCTTGTAAAACCATCTGCAAGGCAGAGGCCGCACTGAACTATAGAATTACGCAAGTTCCTCCTTCTTTTCCAGTGGAGCTCTTGCCAGCAGTAGAAGAAAACGGAGACGGAGGGCTCACTGCAGTAGCGGATTCACTACCAACGATGGGCCACCCCTCATTAAAAGCAGATGTCGAGTGAACTGGAGAGTGAGCCTTTACTCTAACAGTCTATTGCAGTGTTTTCCAGTCCAGTCCGGTCCTTGGGGGACCTACAGAAAGTCCACATTTTTGCTCCCCTCCCAGCTCCCGGAAGAAAGCATAAATGTGAACTGTCTGGCAGGGAGCGCAGAGGACCAAAAACATGCACCGTCTGTAGGTCCCTGAGGACCAGACTGGGAAACACTGGTCTATTGCAGCATTTAATACACGGCAAGTATCAGGTGGGATAGCAGTGCATAGTCGAGCACAGCTATATTATATAAAAGTTACTTTGTAAATAGCTGTGTGTATATTAGTAATGCTAGTTTTATTTTATAACTTTAAACTATCATAACCACAGGGTTGGGGAAGTTACTCACAAAAGTTATCAATTATAAACAGTAGAAAGTTCAGGTCCAGAAAGTACAAATCCAGACCAAGCTTTTGCTTCAACAAACCAGTTGTGTAATTAGAGTGATTTTTTAATACTCAACTGGTTGCTTTAAACAAAACTTTGGCCTGTATTTGTAAAAAAAAACAAAAAAGTCTAAAACACTTCCTGCATTAGATATTTATAGATGTAACTGTCTTTGTGTTTACATATCTCTCATTGTTTAGAAGTTCCTTTTTAATCTTTTCTGTGTTGAAGAACCAGAACAGAGCAGTGCCTCGGCACACCCAGGAGAAAGCCAACTTCCTTTGCAGAGGGAACAAGCATGTTGTGAAGGATGTTCCTCCCCTGAAAAAGCGGGGAGGCCTTTGCCAGAAACACGACATAATAATGATGACACTGGATAGCCTTTGTAAATAAGGGCAAGGTGGAAGACAGCTATATCCTCCAACACAAGGGCTCTTTCTCCCTTCAGTGCTGAAGGTGATCCTCCGGATACCCTGCCATTTGTACATTTAAACCACCTTAATCTAAACAGCCCATGAGGTCTCCCTGGAATTCACGCATCACTCCGTTTGCAAGCGTCAAGCCAAGGGCATCGGATGGCAGGGGACTCGAATCTCACGCATCCGGTTAGAACCTTCCCTTAGAGGACCAGCTTGACATCAAAGGCAATTATATAAAACAGCCGACTGAGTCACAGCAATTCAGGGAACCTCGGGAGAGCAGCTGAGCAAACAGCGGCCCATGGCTACCAGAGGCGGAGGCTTCTCCAAGCTGGCACCTGGATAAGACACGCGACACCGCCATCAAAACGAGCCTCTGGCTCCGATTACATCTTGGTGCAACAGTGCGCAATAAAAAAGTTCTTACTCAATGGTCTTTTACATTCACACCCGCCCCTGCCCCCCAGTCTTCCAGGAGTCGTGCACAGTCTACGCCCTGCAGGCAGTCTAACAGGCCTGGGCGTCGGTATCTACAACCGGTCTCCAAACCCAGCGGAACGACGCATCTGTAGTCATGGCCGAAGCCTAGTGATAGGCTATTTCTCTCAGCCTGGCACGATCACAGGGATCTGGCCCAAGTGCCGATGCTCTTTCTGCATTTCATATTTTAAGGGACAATCGGGTACAAGAAGGTGTAATATGCAAACTCTCACTCGGTCCACTTGTTAGCCTACAGAGGCTAATCAAGCTGTAGCCCGCTATCAAAGCATCATTGCTAATATCCCAGCAGAAGCTGCATTCCTACACAGCACAGACAGAGCCTGAGGCTAACCCTTTCAAGGCACTGTGGCGGGGGTTAAACCCGCCTGTAAAATCGGCTACAGGAGACAGTCTCATCCTGTTTCCTCCAGGATCCGACTAGACGACTGATGAGAACGTCGCCCAGAATACAGAGGGTGCTCAGCATACCTAGTTGAAGGTCTGGAATTTCCAAACCAGCTGTGAATTAGGTCTACCTTCAACCCACTGGTACCCACATTGGAAACCGCAAAAATAGCCCTCTGCCAGGGGTGACGTTCTGCGTGCTCCAAACGCACGCGCTTCAATATGCCGTGGAAACCACAAATATGGCCGCGTCGCTGTCCAGCTCCGAGCAGCCTTCCGTGAAATGGCTGGCCCTTCACTCCGGCCACGGAAGCTTGGCTGCCGACTCGCAAATTCATACTGTGAAGCGTTTATGGAATAAGCCCCAGGCCTTCTGAGAGGCGAGAAACATCTCCAATCCTCGAATTGGAGTCCACGTGAGGACATTGCTAGTACTGTGAGAAAGCTTAAGGACTGGGGCTGAAGGCACTGTTGCGGGAGGGCACTGTTGAGAAGTCAGAAACTTGCTGAGAATAAATAGCAGAGATGGTTCTGCATTCAGTCCATGTCCTCACTGTGTGGGGCCTGTCAGTACCGATGCCATTTGGAGCTTGGGGGACAGATACAGGCGAAAGTGAGCAGCAGCGTTATCGGAAGTTATCAAAGTAGCAGAGATCCCGCTTACTGTAGCTCGACGTTTCGCTGGTTTGCAGGGTGCCGTAAAAATCCGCTTCATTGTTCTGATAAGGCCGGAGTCTCAAGATATGGTCAATACTATTCAGAATCTCTGACGTTTTAAAGGCAAAAGAAAAGGGCTCAGAAATATCATAAAAGGAAACAATGCAAAATGGATTCTCTTCAGTCATCTCACTTCAAAGATCTGTGAGACTCCCAAGGTTTACGATACATTTCAGCTTGGTGTTTGAGGTATCTGCTGTCCACGGTACCAAGAAAGATTAACTTTCGCGCAAACGAGGATGACCAAACATTGCAAGTCTAAATGGTCACAATACAAACTTAGCCAAACACACCTCGGGGTGCGATTCATCCCCGGCGGAATTCCTGAGCTCCCACTTTGAGAATCACAGGAATGTGTCAGCACAATAGCTGCTCAGAGGGCTCTGTCCTTTGCGGTCGCAATCACAAATGGAGAGAGTGAGAGAGAACGCCCCTCCCCCCACCAAAGTTCAACACTTTGTAAGCGGAAGCAGAAAAAAAGAGGTATTCTGCCCCTTCTGCATAACTCCTAAAAAAATCCATGATTTAATGTTAAGATGAATAACTCATCATCTTCTTATTCTATTCACAGACAAGTTTATTTGAATATCCGATTCTGTCCAGGGTCCAGTACGAGAAGAAACCTTTCAGATTTTGGCCTGCCAACTCTTGCCCTCTGACATCGACTCCTCCAACACAGCATGGGGGCAAATGATTCATTTGTCGTCAGTGATTTAATTAGAGGACTAAAAGAGGTATGATGTCAGCAGAGTTGGGTAATTCAGGTCCAGAGAGTACAAGTCCAGATCAGGATTTTGTTTCAACCAACCAGTTGAAAACTCTGCGACTGTGACTCTTTATGCTCAACTGGTTGGTTGAAACAAAATCTTGGCCTGGACTTTTACTCTCTGGACTTCAATTATCCAGCTCTGGCTGTGGGTAGATGTTTCTGTTAAAAATGCAGAAGAAATTCTGTCTGCCATATTGAACCGTAAAAAGCAAATTAATGATTCACATTCACGTCCCCCAACGCCCACAGAATGTGGTCATTCCCCTTTCGGCTGGGGATCAGCACTTGTGGAATCCCGTGCACAGGGAGGAAGTATAAAGCTGCAACCCTCTTCCCATGACCTATGATCCCCATGGTCCAATCATTTACCCAATCAGATGAGTGGTACAGACATGCATATTTACCCAGTGATGTCAATCTCACAGGCAGGAAAACAATCAATCAGCCGAATGCGCCAAATGCACCCAATTTAAGTTCTGATTTTGCCAGTGGGGAACCGCCGTAACCTGAGCTAAGGAGTCACTCAGCTCCACCAGCATATTTTCATGTTATGATACTGGCTCCACACCTCTACCCAAGACACCGTCAGCTTAGGGGTGACACATGGAGGCGGGGGCACCTCTACCCGAGCTGACGGCCTGTCATAATCAAGTGGGGGTGTAGGCCGCAGAGGCAGCGTGGCAGTGACAAAGGCAGCTGTGGGTGTGTAAAGTCAGTAGTGGGTCTGTAAATTTAGCCATGGGCCAGTAAAGGGCACCACTGGGCTATAAAAGCAGCCAGGGGCCTGTGAAGGCCGCGTAGGTCTGTGAAGGCCGCGTAGGTCTGTGAAGGCCGCCGTGGGTCTGCGAAGGTTGCCGTTTCTCAATGGATAGTGATGAGCCAAAAGGCAGAAGACAGGAAGTCTGGCAGTAAAGACCTACCGGACGATGTTGGTGTGTGGGAGCGGCCATGCCTTCTTTAATATACAACAAATGCCGGCGGATTACAGGAAGTGCATGGAAAATCACATGGTGAGCAAAACAAATAGGATTCAACATCAAAGCGTATTGTACATCCATTAACAACAACAACAGCAGCCCACGACACAGAAGGCAAAATAGGGCATTCAAGCAAGAAAGAAATGACACTACTCATCGGAAGACTGTTGACTGTCACCTCGAGTCACAAAAGCAGTTACCTGACACGAAAGAAGAAGAAAAGGCCATTAATTCAGGGCAACAACACTGATTAAGGTCTGATTCTGGGATAATATACTACCTTCCAGAAAAATTTGCTTAGGACCATGGGGGCAAAACAGGTTTCTGACACAAAGAAAAGCTTGGCTACTCAGTGTGCGCCTGTAAGGGACTCGGATTACAGATCCGGAACGTTCTCAGCCACTCTACTGCTGCCATGACCTGAGGATAAAAGTAAGCATTCATTCAGTAGACCTCTCAAAAATACTACAAAAAAAAAAGTGAAAATTACAGCATGGAAATCGATGATAAAACGACTGCAGACACAACCAAGCTCAGAAAAAGCTGCTAGTTTTCTGACGATGTTTATGTTTTGCCCGAGATCTGAATAATTTCAGATGTGATGAAAAAATTAACTCATCTATGCGACTTCTATAACTATGTCCAGCACAAGGTCCTTGCAGACACTGGGGCCTGTCTGAAGATACACGGCGCGCGGGAGAGGAGACCTCCAGCAGGAAACGCCACAAGTAAACAAAGGCTAGAGGACGTCATTCAGCGGGACGAAAACGCCACTTTTTGATGATTATGGCTTTTTACTATGGATGGAATATGCTCATTCTCTGTCTATTGATAGTGTCTGATATCTAACTGAACAAATGAAAAGATGTTTTATGAAGTCATCTCTTTAAGTAGTATTTATGTTTGTACTAGTTGACACTGGTATTCATGATGGATTACTTTATTTTGCTAATTTTAACAACTCTGTCATCCAGATAGCTAGCTAATTAACCAACAACACTGTTAGTTTTGCAGACATAATTTGCCTTGCTGGCAACAATCCATCTAAAACATTCACTGACAGCTGAATAAAGATACATTTCTATTTGCAGTGCTGAAGGTCACATTTAATTGTTTTAGGTTTATTTTGTAGTTTCTGAGAAAATATGCTCTTTCGTGCTCCTGAAACAATGGATTTTTGGAAACACGCACTTTCCATTGGAGAAGTTAAACACAGTACCTGACCCAGCCAGCTGAACGGGCATTCACCCCACCTCCCCAACCTGTCCAGCCAGTACCTGAGCGAGATATAGCTAAATGTGTTTGTTTCTGTGAAAATGAGGCCAGCTGCTGCCTCATAGCCTCTGATACTGACTCCAACCTCCCCACAGAGGCTGTATAAAACAGTGAAACAGAGGAATGATTCCCAGAGCTCAAAGTGAGACTCTTATTAGAATTGCAAGATGTAGGTGTTTGGCACACTATTCCCTGTGACATATGCCTAAATTAATTACAATTTAATTAAATTCAATTACAGGTTAAGAGTAGGGGACACAATCTGCATGTGCATTCAGAACTGTGCGGAACACAGCAGAACTGTGCCTCCCTGCCATATGAAACTGCTGGTGGACGACAGCGATATGCTGCAACACAGAGAAGATAAACACAGGAATGATGTGTTAGTGGAAAACGTAAGGTCCAGAGGTGTGGAGCAGGGGTAAGAAAAAGGCTCAGCGTTTTCCCCTCAAGTTAAACTTTTGGCCATAAATTATTTTCCCTCTAAAAACACAGAGGGCTGTTTTTTTTCGGAACTTTGCGAAGAACAACTCTGAAAACAGAGAAGCCAGCAGGTCTCGGCACAGCTTAAGTGCTGCTCAGAGGAAGCCAGTGAATGACGAACAGTGAGGTGTAAGAATAAAACAAAGACCCTTCAGTAGAGAGGGATTTCTCTCACTGCTGCGGGCTGGGCACTTTATCCAGGGCCTCTGACATTACGCTTCAGGACACCTACCGACTATGGGGCCCTAATCCGGTGGCCGTGGGACATTGAAACCCTAAACCAGTGGCCGTGGGACACTAGGCAGAGGCATCCTGGCATTATTACCATATAGCACCTACCTGTGACTTCCTTGTTGGACCACCATACCAGCAAACAAGCCAAGAGCCTCTCTCTCGCTATGTCAACTCACTGACGATACGGGCTCCCATGTTGGGGACAAGGAGTCATTAGCGGGAACAACCTGTCTGCAAAAATGAACTAAATCCTCACTGTCAAGAAAACACGCAGCATCTAGGACAAATATAAATGACTCCTTGTAGGATGCACCTGACACAGACAAAAACAGAAGATTCCAGCTTTCCAATTGTTTGGTTTTGTCCATATCAGATAGTTACATAAATATCGCCGCCTCCCTGCTTACCAATAGTAATAACTCCCAGGTGTCAATCTCATGAAAACTGATTTCTTGACAAAGACATATACACTGGTCATTCAAAGCAAAGACCTTCTTTGTCATTATTAATTCAGTATGGAAATGAGTTTTTTAGCAGCCAGAAAGAAATCCAAGATCAGCAGTAGGAGGTGCACTGTTTAGTAGACAAGAAATGTGACTAATTGGTAAGCAACAAGGAGTAACAATAAATCAGAAGGGATATTTTAATAAAACCTTTAAGCGAAATACGTATTAAATAATGGCAAATAACTTCTGGCAGCTGAAACCTTTTGACACCAAGTAGGTCTTTGATACGATCTTCAGCCAGTCTAAATCTGCACAGATGGTCAGGCTTAATACCCCTTAGCCTTGAGGAAGCAGTTGCTGCAGATTAAGCGTAGCCGGCTACACTCCTGCCCTTGTAAATAGTCCAGCATGCTGAACCGGTGCCTAATCAAGGGAGCAGGGGTATGAGGTGGGCAACGTCTGTCACGCCAACATGGTGGAGGTCTTCCTGGACCGGGAGTCCCGCTGTGAGTGTGGCAGTAAGGGGGAAGGTAAAACAAATAGGGGAAAAATAAATCCCACAGATGCCCCAAACTTCTCAGTATCATGGCAAACCCAGAGCAGTCATAAAAACACGAATCTCTCCCAAAGTCTGGCTTACCGAGGGTGTTTGGTGCCTTGCACACAATGGGTCATTCTACCGACGTACTTACCATTTTAATGGAGCACAGCCCGAAGGCTCGAGCGAAACACACTGGTCAGCATATCTGGAACACGCTATTTAACATAAATATGGCTGCTGGCATAGCTTGCATAAATCATCTGTGGTTCTATTAATCCCCCCCCGTTTTGAGCCTAATTTTGGTTCCTTCCAGTTTTAACGGCCATGTTTTCCTATAATTCTCCAAAGCCAACCTGGATGTCTTGAAGCATTCAGTGCCCACCCGGGCTACTCCCGTTTTTACATGCGACAGCTCACACAGAGCTGTGCAGTGAAGTCAGTAGCTAAGGCGTTAAACGGTGAGATCTATCGATAAGAGGAGGAAGCTGGGTTGAAATGAAGAATGGAGGCTGGACGGTTCCCTTCTCATCCCCTGTAAAACAGACCGCGATGGTTCAGGCTGGGCACAGTGAATGCTGATGGTAGGCGTGGCACCAATAACGAGTCACTGCCAAGGTGCCAGCTGGAGAACAAGCAAACTAACAGCTGGCTGTCGACAGCCAACCATCAAGTAAGAGAATCACAGCTTCTCTTGAAGGCAGTCCCCAAACCCCCTGCAAGCCAATTCTTTGAGTACTTGGACAACAGTTATCAGTCACCTCATGGCATCCTGACGAATACCTGAATACCGTGTTGATAAGTCACTGCTATAACAAATGAGAAAGCCCTGTCTACTATTTTGCCCGGGATGGGATCCAAGCACTAGCCCATGACCCCCATTCCTTCATAAATTAAGACAGGTGAGTGGATGTTACTCAACCATGTGTGTCAACAGTATGGAAGACAGTAGTCCTGCAGATAAACGATGACTTGGGAGAAAGAATTTTCCACAAACGTGTCTTTTTTCCACAGATGTGGCTTGACGGGTAGAGAGCAACGGGAGATGAATCAGGTGAATTCCCCCAACTAATCAAGACAACATGAAAGCCAACTAAAGGAGCCTGAAAGGAGATGCTGTGTAAGGCAGATTGCATGTCACATGGCTTCATCATGGGGACACCGGGGCTCCAAATCCCAGGAGAACACCTTGCCCACCAACTTGACCTCATTCCTCTAAATTCTATCTCACTCTGAATTTGGGCACCACCCAGAAAGAAAGACAGACCATGAGCTGCTACACAAACCACTACATCATTATAGTTCATTGTTGCAGAAACTCCCCCATACCAAAGTTTCTTCACCTGTCACAATACTGCAGATTTTCACTCATGCTTGTACAAGTTGGCTTCAAGCCAGTCTAGCTGAGGAGACACTACTGTCCATGGACGTGCTGGGCGGGGGGGGGGGTTCCCTAGTGAGAATCCCCAGGGCGCCCAAAAAACCCGCATTAAAAATACATAAAAGGAACTCAA
>JABFEB020000035.1:19470745-19482511 GCA_019775895.2 Stomatorhinus ivindoensis | reverse complement strand
GGGGGGGCAGACGGGAAAAAAAAACACACAAAGACACTGTTATACGGCTATTGGTGGAAAGGGATATAAATAGATGGTTATGAAAGGTTCATCAGCATAGTGTGGTGGTGGTGATGGTAGTAGTGAAGGTAATCTCTTGAGGTCTATAATGTGAGTAAGGTAAGACAAGGCAAATTTATTTATGCAACACAATTCCGACTCAAGGCAATTCAAAGTGCTTTGCAGAGGCACAGGGATACATTAAAACAGAATGCATCAAAATTGCATTCAAAAGACAATAAAAACAAAAACCCAAAAGCCTAAACAAATAAACAGTTAATGAAAAATGTTACATTGCAGTGGCAATGCATGAATAAACTGCCGCTGATTTCATTTATTGAAAAACTGCAGCAAACAGTAACATCTTAAGCCCTCATTTAAATCAGCTGACAATTTTTAAGAGAACTTCCAGTCTTCAAGAAGCTTGTTCTATAGACGGGGGGGCGGACAGAGAAACTAAAGGGCAACTTTACCACACTTGGTATGACTCATAAATTATTTGCTTAATAACCTATGTAGCAAATAGTCACATTGGAGAGTTTGGTTGTTGGTGGCTGATTTTACATCATTTATGTTAGGCTTGGCTGAAGATAAACATCTGCAGAACTTTCTTGACCATGCACTGCAGTCGCCAAAATCTCCAAAACTTTATATTGAGCTTTTACCACTGCAAGGAATATGAGAAAAGGTGTCATTTTCATATTATTCAGTTAAAAAATTGAATGTGAACACACAATCAGTAGGCACACATATTCAATTATTTTGGTCCAGTAGGTTGTACTGGTGCGTAGATTTTCCAGACTAAGCAAAACACAGTAAGAATGGTATCAGATGGCCCAGGTGGATAGTTGATGGAGCGCAGAGAGACTCAGTCTGGTGTATAAACTCAACCACTTGAAAAAGAGGAAAAATAATATTCCTTCACAAAGTTAGGAAACCGCAACGGGATTTAAGCACACTTGACATTTTGGGTATGGTTATGGTATGCAGCTCTTTAATAATTCAGCAGAAGACAGACTCCTGCAGAAATGTTTCCTTTTCTGTTCAGTTGGCCTTCTCCCCTTGGATGTGAACGGTATCGATTTGGGATTTGAAAGGTGTCCCTGGCCAGCAGCTTGCAGCAATAGGTATCCCGCAGTTCACCTACGACTGCCCCTCGATCAGCCGGATCTCGTGACAGAGGTTTCTATCAGGTGCCATTTCACTTGAATTGAAAAAGACCAAAAATTTGTATACAGTAGAGGAGAATAGTACAAATCCACACCAGACATTATTTTCCTTCCTCATTTTCTGAGAACACTGTGAAGACGTGCATTTCCTCAATATCTCTTTTTGTTTTCCTGAAACCCTGCACCCTTATTATATACACTTGGTTAATGATAACCTAATACATAAACAAGTATTAATAGACGCATGCATTTTTCATACATAGCTTCATTAGCTTCAGGTCTGGCCAGGCCCATCATGATGATTCAATGGCAAAGAACCGCAATACTGTTTTCATCAGAGCCAATGGTTTCCCTCTCCAGATGGTCCTGTCCTGTATTTTGAGGTGATTAAACATCTCATGCAGTGTTAAGATATCTTGGTATATCTACCCTGGGATGACATAAACTGTGAAACAGATCATATTGGCTTGATTCTCAACTCTTTGGGTTAACGTTTTACTTGAGGGGACACACAAAATGTAGTATTATGCAATTACATATGTATTAATTAACCAATATTTACTTCTCAGTTACAAACTGAACTCATATTCATTCATCATTGATGAATCATGAATCATCTATCTTGAGCAGTAAGTACAGTTACCATATTTGTGAATTTGATAAACCTTTCTGAACTACTGAAGGAACTACTACGGAACTACTGAAGAAACAAGTCATGACTAACAAATGAAATTCTGATCTCATGATTATTCATCATTAATGAATCATGATGCATCTTTTATATCAATTAGCTACTACATTCGTTCATGATTTGTACTTGAGTAGTAAAAGAGTTACTGCAAAAGTGTGCCCCACTCAAGTAAAGGGTTACTCTTTTTCGTAATAAGACTTATCCACAGAAGGGAAACCAGCATCACTGAATATGTACAGTCTGTTTTTTTCCAGGGGTCTTCAAAGAGATTCTACAAGCTTCCGAATCATTTATCACAGACAATAATGCAGCATCTCTCTGTACTCACTCACGCTAACTCACGCTCATGACTTTTTAAATTGGAGGTGTTTCCTTTAGCCCCTCGCTTACTCTCTTCCAGGAGACACCCACCTACCATAAGTCTTCACCAGGTGGCCTTTTGTTTTGTTTCTTTTTTTACTGCATATGTTTAACATTTAACCAAAAGCAGACAACAAAGCCCCAGGCAGGGGCAGCATTTCCAAGGTCAAACGTGTCTCAACAGAAACCTTTCATGCAGAAGGATCTGTATTCTCCAAGAGAAAGAAATTGGCCTGGCCAATAAAAGATTTTCAGAAAAGCCTATTTCAAATACTTTGAATCGGTGCAAGAATCACACAGACTTTCATTACAATGTGCAAGCCCCAAATTTGCAACCTTGTCCACTAGATTTGGGCAAAATTCAGGATTTATACATTAATTAATAGGAATTTGAATTGAATGGCCACACGACACAGGATGTTGAATTGAAATTTCAGTTGGAATGTCAGAAAGAAAGGTTGTTGACCCTCTAAGTCCTGTTCCATGTTGTCTTTGCATTTTGCATTTTTATATGTGCTACCGTTTGTGAGGAGTCTGCAGTAGTTTTTCTCGTGAGTATCCATGGATTGTCAGATGGATAGAGTAGTCACTGGGGTACTTCTATGACTGACTGCATGAAGTGCTCTTCCATCATAGTACACAAAATGATAGTTAAATTATTTGTCCTATAGGTGACACTGCAATTTTTCCATTCCTTCTTTCCGAAAAACTTTTGTAAAAATGATACAATACATGGTATGAATGTTAACATGTCTATGTGCAATTCATATTGAAATATTAAGCTGCACTGTTACAGCTGCACCTATAAGATATACTGTATATGAATTTATGTGAATTCAATTTCATTTTAATTCTACTTTCTTAATTTCGAATTCAAATTCTGAATTCTGCATATTATATATTTCTAACTGCAATTGAAATTCAACTCAAATTCATGAATTAAAACAGAATTTCAGGTACATTCTCAATTCAAGTCTGAATGGTGCACAGCCCTGCTGTTAAGGTATTGCATGGGGTCCCTAATACGTGTCATCAGAGCAGCTGACCAATTACACGTTGGGAACATTAAACCCTGCATCTGAGTCAAATAATGCTCAAAATGTTTGCTGTTATACAGCTCTGGGTCAGCGCTGTTTGACAACATACCCTTCCATCTTCTATAACTATGCCTGGATCATGGTGTGGTTAATAATGTCCTGGGAATTAATTCAGATCACACACCTGGATTATTCTGATGGAACTCCAAGTAATTGGTTAAAAGTGATCCATGCCTGGGTGTAGCTTGTGGTGAAAGGACAAATGAATCAATTATAGTTAAGATGCCACGCCCACAAAACTCTATAAACTAAGAAAGTAAAACACAAGCTTATTATTTGGAACTTCAGAGAGCACCTTCCCAGTACTGACTCCATTAAGGTGAATCGGTGACCTAGGCACTGAACCAATGTACCGTGCTGAGCTCTTCTAGGACACATAAATCTTGCATAATAGCATAGTTTTGCAAGTATGAGCGTCAGCACCCTTCGTTAGTCTCTGCGTCTCTGTTTATAGTCAACAACCCTACTGGAAATTAGCCAGAGTTACCTCAGTGGAGCAGAGATTGCAAGTTTCTGCCTAAAGAAAACGAATGCCATGCTGTGAAAAGAGAATAGGTTCAGCAAGAGATATTTCCTGTTTAAATGCAGGAGCTGGTTCATTCAGCCCTATATTGTCCATAGAATTACCTTGCATTAATTATTTTATTAGCAGACAAGACACTGTGTATAGAGATGCATATAAAAGCAACACTAGACTGAAGTAAGCTAAAAAAAAACATCCAACTTGATACATACAAAAGTAGATTCAGCCCATAAACCTTGTTTTTAAACAACAAAAACTTTGGACCCAAAGTATTCTCTGAGCCTGGGGTAGTGTCTGACCTGAATATTTCTCTCTCTCTCTTCCATGCTCTCCTGGTTCCTGCCTCCCCTCCCCCCCAGACAGGCGTCCGGTTCTCAGTGTTGATCATGAGTAGGAGGAAAGGATGATACTTCCCTGGAGCAGGTGTCGCAGGTGAGCAGTAGGGACCTTTCGGTTGTTTTTCTTGCTCTGTGTACGGCTCCCGACCAATCAGCCGCGGCCTTTCGGCAAAATCCCCACCCACACGCAGATGCCAGCAGTGGGATCTCCCTGTGGCATCGGAGCCCTATTGATTTTACACTTTCTGTCTCCCTTTGTTTAACGGTGGAATAGGAGGCCCTTCATTTTCCCCATCCGTTTATCTTTCAGTGAAAACGTTCAGTCCGCACTGCAGTCTCCTGGGACCCAGTTTGTTTGTGTGGAAGCTTGTTTATCTGTGGTTACCATGATGACTTGGGCCTGTGCAGACCTGGAGGCTGAGAAATTATTATGCACTTTCTCAACACAATTTTGGGCATGTACACAACTGTACACTTAATACATCTAAACAAAAGTAAATATTTATCAAACATATCAATAAAGGAATACCAGGTATAGAAATACAATTTGAATCAAATTCAGAATCAGACGTCATCTGCCAAGGACCCAGTGTTGTGGTGAATTGGTCACAATGAGTTCTACATACAAACAGCTTACTCATATGCATTTATGCACATAATCCATAAAAATCAGGATGTGTTACATATTGAAAGAATATTTTTGATAAAAAGCTAATAGTCATCACTACTTTTTTTTTGCTCAATGGCAAGATTCCATTTTGTTTGTGTTCTGGTTCAGGGACGACCGTCTAGTGGGTCTTCACTAGTCTCGTAGTGGTTCAACACACCAAGCAGTATGTGGCACAGCAGGGCAAAAAGAATTCTGTCATGTCCATCACGGAAAAAAAATGTCCCTGCATGGCTGTCCACCCTGCGGGATTGTTTAATTGGGCTGAACAAAGTCATTTCCCTCACTCTGGTTTGCCACTCCTGCTGCAGACGGGAAATGAGTCATTTAGCAGGTAAACAATAACCTCCAGCAATAGATGAACCACTTTCCCCCCAGGAGTCATTTTTTAACAAATGTAAACTTGTTTTTATATGTAACAGTCTGACCTTGACGCCCCCCTGCTCTTTGTAAGCCACTTTAAATGTTATCACGGTGTATATTTTTCCATATTTGGGTGATGCTTTGACATATTCAGCAAACTCACACACAAATCCTCACATGGATGCACAGAAATGTTTACACATTCATACATGGCCCTACCCAAATAAGGTCAACACAACACCCCCCCCCCTAACCTAGAAGCCCAGTGGGTCAGCCTGAATAGTCCATAGGGTAAATTCCATATTTTTGTGCTGTTGAATGGACAGATAGATGGATGGGTAGATGGATGGATGGAGAGACAGACAGATATGCTTACTTGAGCCTAGGAGAGTGTTTTTGCATACAGCAGCAAAGGGGCATAATTTGCTGTATATATTGCATTAGATGCATTTGCATGGCAAAACTGGGAAAGGAGAAATAATTAAAAACAAATACAAGGTTGCTGTTTAAATGGAAACATTGCTAGTCCTGAGACCTTAGACTTAACAATGAATTACTTAACTTTCTTTTGAGAAGGCTTTACAGTGCCTGGATCACTGAGTGGAACAGTGAAAGTCTGCATGCCTGTTACAAATTATTTGTAATTATGGATTATCAGTGGTTTTAGGGTTTCTTCACAATGAATGATTTTAAATTTCCACCTCATTGCATTGAATAATTGGAACATTCCATGTTCATCTACAATTGACTAAGTATATCATATCAATCTGTGAGCAAACAATGAAATAAATAGCCAGACTACAGAATCACTTCCTCACATTCTTCAATTCTGCTGACAAAAAAAAAACTATGTAAATGGGGATTTCATATCGTTTAGTTTGCAAGTTCTATATTTTATCATTTTAATGATCAGGACATGGATATACTATGGCCACTCAAAAGACTTCCAGACACACTTTGTACAGAGAGAACAAACCTCTTTCTGCTTGGATTTACAGCTAATGCAAATAATAAAAATGCATTTTAAAAACTGCAACACCTGACAACATTCTGTACAGCTATTTTTTTAAAATAGGAATGTACAGCCCTAAAACTAAAACTACTCAATGTGCACTGTAAATTGGTCTTTTATGTTTTATAGGTAAAAGAGTATTCTTGTCCTGTAAATAACAGGAGGGTTATTGTGATTTAGGGAAGAAGCGCTCCTTTAGAAAGAAACTTCCCCTGGTCCCAGAGCGAACATAGCTTACTCATACAAAACCTAACTGCCAGCAAAGGTAATTAATCAAAGTTGAGGGGATGTGGAGGGGATGTGGAGCAACACTGGCTCAGCAAGCTCAGCCCTAAAAGCCACCTTGGCTGGCAACTAGGAGTCGATGCGTGAGATCTCCAGCACAGCGCCTGCATATCAGCCTGGGTTTCATCCATGGCCTGTACCATCTCCGCAGCTTTATCCGCAGCTAAGGACCTGAGTCATCGGGGAGCCTAGTTTACCTTCACTGGCTGACTCAGCTCCAGTCTGCTAGCCTCTGGCATTAGTTAGGTAGTAAACAGCAAAGCGCGACAGCTTGACCACGTCTTTGATGGGGGAGCAGACTGTATACAAGAATGTGCCGCTTCCCGTGCCACCCCCACATCCCCCAGTCGCTGCAGTACCATCCTTCGCCCACAGAATGCCGAATAAAGTTAAGAATTTGTGTCAAAATATGCCAGTGATCAGGCACAGCTCAGTGCACTTGGCACATATTACATAAAGTCACCAATCCATCTTCTAACCGCTTGCTCCCCTTATTAATTAAGGCTGTCCATTCTAAATAATAATAAAAATGATTACAGTCATTGGGTGTTTAAGCAGTAACAACACCACAGTGCCTATGCTCTCTTGGGCAGATGGGATGACATAAATGAGCAAACAAGGTTAAATTCTCTCTATGCCTTTGGGTGTAATCGTCCCACTTATTACTAGGAAAAACATGCTGTTTGTGTGCTAATATAAAAACGTCCTTGCCATACATAATCCCTCGACCCAGTCGTGTTTTACATCCAAATTGATGATCACTATGAGATTCATTTTTGACCTGGAATAAGGGTGTGAACTAAAAAATACAATGTCTGTTGTTTTGTACTGTTCACAAAATTGTCATTTGTGTGGTGACAAACACCCAAACACACACAGTCAGTGTTTGTGAACTCTTACTTCAAAACAGAATCTTGTTAAAATTTAGTTGAAGTAAATACTTAAATCTAACATAAGCTTGTTTTGGTACTCATTCCATTAACAGGCCAATGAAAGTATATTCCAGGAAAAAAAGCTAATGAGTAATAGAAAAAAATAAAATAAGACAGAAGGAGCCTGTATTAGAAGAGCAGAGGGAGAGAGAAATGGCAGCCAACTTTTAAAGAGAGTACCAACACCAGGCAGATCTATTATCCATTTAATTTCCTGACTGATCTTGCAGCTGGATCCATCACACCTGAAGTGCGCAGAAACTCCTTTCCAAATCCTGGGGTTAAGAACGGCGGTACTTCTTTAAGTTTAAAGTCCGACACGTTTACTAAACAGAAGGATACTCTGGGTTTATACACATTACAACTTTTTGGCGTCACGACATAATTCACATTAAAACGGTATATGGCTGTGCGATATGGGATAAAATTCATATTGCGGTATAATTTGAGCCATAGACGGCATATATTGCAGTAGGAATATATCATTTAATCTGTAAATTTCAATATAATAAATGAAAGGGTAACATATGTCCATAGCAAAGGCATTGTAGCAGGAAGTTGTATAATAAACTGTTAATAAACACATTTCAGAGTAGACGTGAACGTAGAATATTTATTGTGCAAATCTGCAATCACGGAAAACATTTCAAGTAACTTCCCTGGTTTTATCTTATATTAAAAACACAGGTTGGTTTTGTAAACTGTAGGTAAGCAGAAAACAATACAGAACCAAAAGCTACACAACTAATATAATTAGACTAGTGTCATAACTCCATCTATATTAGAATGACCATCTCCCCCACAAAGGTCCTGCCAGGCACTGCACAAGTTCGGGCATTGTGGGGTTTACTCTAAACAATGCAATTTTTAGAATAGGGACTAATAATAATAATGAAATAATGCATTTTATTTAAAGGCGCCTTTCTGAACACCCAAGGACACCTTACAGCAAACAACCAATAAAATAATAACAATATAAAATGAAATTACAAAATTTACAGCATAATTACATCCATCACACATCAAAAAAGAAAAGAATAAAAAAAAAAATTTAAATACTGTAATTCACACATAAGCCTGACTAAGGGGTTCATTCTACAATAATGCAGTTTTAAAGTAGGCACTGACCAGCGTGCCGGCAGGGCCAAGTGACCTCGCCACAGGGCCGTGGTTAGTTGGAGACGAGGGGGTCCCGTACCCTCCGCTACCATAGTCCCAAGGAAAAAAGTGTCCTTCAATATTAGGTTATTAATTTGTTTTTGGAGGAAATTAGACATCTTACAATTAACATTTTTTGAAATTTATTTTTTATTTCACAGCATATCGTCTTTAGTGTACAACAAGAATAAATACGTTTCCTTACATCAATGAAGAGATGCTACAATAAAATGTCCACTACAATGGACATAAGTGAATGGGTGGGGTCTCAGGAGGACATTAATTTGACGCGACTTGATTGCGTCATTTTTACGGGTAAGGGGCGGAAGTTTCTGCAGTAGGACGGTATAATCAAACTCTCTCTCGTTGTCCAAATTTATGTCGTATACCGTTTATACCACACAGTACTACGTTATACCTACTACTAACATGCATACCAAATTGTGGGCGCTAGTAAACGTCTATATGGGACCGAAAAGCTGGCGTCCTGACAAATGTTAATGACCGTGATATAAAGCCCTCAAATATAAACATAAATTCATACACGCAAAAAACACAATTAACAACCGTAAAAGTTAACGGTGTTTCACCCGCTTCCTTGGTGCTTCGCCATAGCGCAACATTCGGAAATGTATGTAGATATTCACTAAATCACCTACACGAAATTGTATTAGAAGTTTAATCACAGCAGCCATTTGTAGAAGTTAGACTATGTTCGCAAGACGACTAACACGCTTTATCATCTATCCAACACTCGGCACCATAAGCCTCACTAAATCATTGCTCCCTTCCTTATCAATGCACTGACTACAGGGGACATTTTCGTTGTGAGGTTTGGTAGTTACGTGTAATCAGTAGCGCCCCTAGAGGAACCTCCTAACATAGCAAGTGGGCTCATACCTCAGCACTCCCTCTGAAGTGACAAGAGACGCCTTTCCTCTCTTTACGTTCCAATTAACAACGACCCTGCTGACCAGTCAGAATGAAATAAAATTAAGGAAAACAATAATAAAGGCGGAGGGGGGCTGTAGATATATCCGCACAACAAAATGTCCCAGATATAATTGTTGGTCATCTGCAATCATGTGTCAGGTAGTCAAAATGATTTAAAGCCAAAAAACACCACAATAATCTCAGTGTATGTCTGCTGTGGGGAATTACAGCATGAGACACCAAACTGATAACTGCTGGGAAAAAGTAACTGTTGGTAGAAAGATGTATTTCAGTCATTAGAGCCCAAGCAGTGTTTGATTAACGCTGCATGGTGAGGATTCCATACTGACGAATCAGAACAGGCCAGGGGGGAGCAGAGGATTTCAGCAACTATAAAATAGTCTGCAAGCAAACCAGCCAAACCCGTGTGCTCTGCTGCCAGCTCTAGGATAATGGCAGTGCATGAGAGGGTTGTAGTGCTGCTTCTTTTGTTAGGTTGTAGCTGTAAAGCTCAACTGAAGCCTGGGTTTAATGTGAAGACTCCTCAGGTGCCAGCAGGTTATCAGAGTGGATTAGGTGCTCCTCAGGTGGTGACCACCAGTTATCAGGGTGGGTTAGGGGCCTCCCAGGTGGTGGTGCCCGGCTTCCAGGTTGGCGTAGGTGCTCCCCAGGTGGCGGCCACAGGCTTCCAGGTTGGCGTAGGTGCTCCCCAGGTGGCGTCCACAGGCTTCCAGGTTGGCGTAGGTGCTCCCCAGGTGGCGTCCACAGGCTTCCAGGTTGGCGTAGGTGCTCCCCAGGTGGTGTCCACAGGCTTCCAGGCTGGCGTAGGTGCTCCCCAGGTGGTGGTGCCCGGCTTCAAGGTTACTGTAGGTGCTCCCCAGGTGGCGTCCACAGGCTTCCAGGTTGGCGTAGGAGCTCCCCAGGTCGTGGCCACCAGTTATCAGGTTGGCGTAGGTGCTCCCCAGGTGGCGTCCACGGGCTACCAGGTTGGCGTAGGTGCTCCCCAGGTGGCGTCCACGGGCTTCCAGGTTGGCGTAGGTGCTCCCCAGGTGGCGTCCACGGGCTTCCAGGTTGGCGTAGGTGCTCCCCAGGTGGCATCCACGGGCTTCCAGGTTGGCGTAGGTGCTCCCCAGGTGGTGTCCATGGGCTTCCTGGGCAAGCAATTGCCTCCAGCACCTGTTCTGGTGAAATCTGTGGCTGGAATGCAAGTGAACCCTGGTGTCAGTGTTGTATGTGGGGAGGATTCTGTTGTGGTGGATGTGCAACCAATCCTCCTTGGCAATGGCCAGCCGATCAATGCATCAGACATCACCTTTGGTGGCTGTGCACCTACTGGGCAGGATGCTTCTGGCACAGTGAGGTTTCAATCTGCACTGCAGGCCTGTGGAAGTACACTGATGGTATGAGGGCTTCCTTCTGATGGTTGCTGTGTTGGCTATGCTGGTGCTAATCATGTTGCTCTCCAGATGACTGCTGATGCCCTGGTCTACAGCTTTGTGCTGATCTACACACCCAGGGGTATTAATGGCCTCCCTGTTGTGAGGACTAATGGTGCCATGGTGGGCATTGAGTGTCACTATTGGAGATGAGGATGCCCCATAAGCTTTGGTGCTCCCTAGCCCTAGGAGCTGTTCATTATAGTAACTGACCCAAATGGGTAGTGGTGACCTAATGGTTAGGGAAATGCAGTTGTAACAAAGATGGCTGGTTTGTGTCCCTGACCAGCAAGGCACTACTCCCTGGCTGCTGAATTAGCCGCCCCCTGCTATGTCATGATGTTCCATATGGGTTAAATGCGGAGGACCATTTCTTTGGTGTCAATGACTACTGATCTCAATTCGAAATCATTCTGGCTCCTTAGGAAACAGAATGTGAGCAGCAATGCCCTGGTGCCAACCTGGATCCCCTACTATGCCACAATGGCAGCTGAAGCACAGCTGAGTTTCTCACTGAGGCTGATGGATGGTAGGCAAGGGGTTCATGCAGCATATCTGACTCTGCTCTGTGGGCTTGACCTGAAGTGCATGTGCCCTCTGTACAGATGCATGGCAGAATGAGAGGGCCTCCAATGTGTACTTCCTGGGAAATGTCCTGAACATTGAAGCGTCTGTCCTTGTGGGCAACAGTCAGCCCCTGCGTGTCTTTGTGGACAGCTGTGTGGCCACCTTGGTCCCTGATGTGACCTCTGTCCCTAGCTAT
>JABFEB020000035.1:19446111-19456588 GCA_019775895.2 Stomatorhinus ivindoensis | reverse complement strand
CAGCTGTGGGCTTGCAGGTGTAGCAGGTATGCTTGGCTCTGCCCAGAAGATGCTCTGGTGGCTTGTGTTGGTGTGACAGGCACCCTTTTTTCCCTTGCAGGTGTTCAAGGCACCGGTGTCCTGGGCCCCATTGCTATCCAACAGGGTCCTCCCACGGTTAGTCAGCCTGGACAGCTGCATGTGCTAAAGGGATAGTTACCAACTGCCCTAATGTGCCAAGCTCTGCATGCTTCCAGGACAGAAGGGGCCATGTAACTTGCCTGACATATTCTGTGCTTATGGTGTTGCTTGCCCCTGGTGTGGCAGCTCTGCTGGTGTGATTGAATAAAGCTCATAGTATTTGAAATGGTGCTGCTGTCTGCTTTATTTCGTGACTGAAATGGGACCCTGTGGGGAAAGACCTTCCTTTACATGGAAGGTGTTGGTGGGGTTGTACGTAATGGTGTGCCCTTCACCAAAGACTTCAGAGAAGCCACTTCCTGTTCATGGCTCACAGCATGAGCTTCACACAAGACTCTGTCAATGCAATTTCCAACCTTCACTCGTTGCTCTCTTTCTGGGGAGAGGCAACAGCCTCCTTCCAATGGGCTGGTCTGAAAAACCACAGCTGGGTTTGGTATGAAATTTGTAACATGCAAGTGTCCATTCTGAGTAAGTACTTAGTCATTCTTGGACAATTGCCCAGGTGTAGATATGAGCCAGGTTATAACCTGGCTCTGAACATGCTTCAGAAGGCTCAGCACTGACACTACACCAATGGTGAGAGTGGAGAGGGTCCATACCTTAATTTCTCTGCATCTCTCCCAACATCTCCTGAACAGACATAGCATGTTAGAAGGCTCCACTGTGGTTGCACTTCCTGAGGGTCTGCAGTTGCCAGAGGTGAACCTCATCTGTTAATATTTATTGGTAAACTGTTTTCCAACCTACTGCTGTAAGACTGTATAGTCTACTGTCCAGTCAGTGTATGTGTGTTTAGGGTGGTTATGGCTTTGGGGGAAAAGCACTTTGCTGTGATGCACCTATAACAGGTCAGAGCCAGGGTGTGAGCTGTCTTAGTTTTTTGCTCCACTGAAACAGTGATGTGCAAGTATCCATCAGGGAGGGGAGAGGACAGCTGACCTGTGCTGCCTTTACTACTCCCTGGAGCCTCTCCCTGTATGCCATACTATACTGTTGATAACTATGTAGCTAGTCTACTAACATCTTTAGTTATCTTTGGTTACCTTATTACCAGGCCAGACTACTTTTAGGTCCTGAGTGTCATGCATTAAATGCATTCCCTGGAAGGAGGTTTCTTTCAGCTCCATGGATGAAATCATTGGAATGACCCTACTGAGACCACCCAACCATCTGATGGTGAGTCAAAAATCCATGAGCAGCATGCAGTGTGATGTGACTGACTGGGGATTCTAGGCAGTTCAAAAATGTATTTGGGAGCCAAGAATTAAGCAGCTAACTGCACGATTTCAAATAATGCATGTGGTTTATTTGGGTCAAAAGTTTCACTTCGTCATCCTGTTCCCACTGTCTCGTTCCTAGTGTGTTTCCCTGGTCCCGGGGCTCCTATGTAGCTCAATGGGATGAGCTAGTGGCTCAGGGACTGAGTTCAACACTGGCCAGAGGTGAACCTCATCTGTTAATATTTATTGGTAAACTGTTTTCCTTTGTGTCTGTTACTGTCTGTGTTTTGTATCCTTGTTTTAGGTCCACCGTACTGATGCCTTATTTTTGCCTTAATTTTATTTTGCTTATAGTTATACTGTTCCTAGTCTCTCCTAGTGTTGTTAGCCCTTAGTGTCTGTTAAGGTTTCCAAGTTTCTGGGGTTGTTAATTGTAATTTATTCCACCTGTTTCTTGTTGTCCCATACCTATCCTGATTGGTTGATTTGGTTATGGTCCACACCTGCCCCTTGTTAGCCTTGTTGTCTGTATATATGTAAGTGCCGGCTCTGGTGTTGTTCTTTGTTGCTTCATTGTGGTCATGGCTGTTTCCCTGTGTTGCTGTGTATTTGTTAGTTGCATTTATGAAGGTTATTCCCTATTTGTTGTTGCAGTTTTTCAGTTTTGCTCTCTGTCCTTATTTCTGCTTTATCAGTTTTATTTTGACCCCTCATAGTCCCTTTTTTCTGTGACTCCCTTACTGTTTGTTTCTGGTAAATAAAACTTAAAACGTATTGGAGCCGCTGTGTGATTCATTCCTCCTTTGCCATACCCCACCATAACAACAGACAGTGCCCTTGGTTTCCAGCATAGTCCACCTGCAACCACCATGTTAGGGGGAAAAAACGAATAATGCAAAATACGGCAGGTAAATTAGGTGGCTCCTTCCATCCTGGTACCATGCACAGCTTGGCACATTATGGCAGTTAGTACCTATCCCTTCAAGATATGCAGCTGTCCAGGCTGACCCCCCATGGGAGGACCCTGTTGGATAGCAATGGGGCCCAGGACACCGGTGCCTTGAGCACCTGCAAGGGCAAGAAGGGTCAGTCACACCAACACAAGCCACCAGAGCATCTTCTGGGCAGAGCCAAGCATACCTGCTACACCTGCAAGCCCACAGCTGGTGTCACAGCAGCCACACACCTGGTCATTCCCATCCATGGACATCCACCTGCAATGGCTAGGATAGCAATTGTTTAGCAGCTCAACTCATCCTGCATCATAATCCTGAAGCTGCTCACGTTTTAATGGCAAGCAAGGAAATAGCTGCTCACGTTCTGTTTCCCAAAGAGCAATTCTCTCATTTCTGAGAGAATATCCCATGAGACCTTAACGGTGGTGGTATTTAGTTTTGCGATGTTTACACCTTCTTACACATTGCTGTACATGGATAACATAAATGTCTTAAGCATATACTGCCTCCACACAGGGCCGGAATGAGGTTAAGGGAATGTCTGTTTGAAATTGTGTTTGAGTATAACCTCATTTCTTGCAGTTTCTTTGGATCTGCATTCAAACTGAATACATTGCATTTTAGGAATCCTTTAGAACTATATTACTAAGCATTCTATGTTTCACCTTTAACTAATTTGCTTTATGGAGGTGCACATTTTTTCCCTTGTTCCATGCCCCTAGATAATTAGATATTTGAAAGAAGTCAAATTATTAGTTTGAGGAATACTATCAGTCATACTTTAACTGTCAAAGCTGTCTAATTTAGCATGAAATAATCAAATGTAAAATTTGACGCTTAAGCAAAGGAAACAGAAAAACAAGTCTGCCCTTATTTTTAATTGATAACAGGTGAAAGTGACTGATCGTCACACTGTCTGATTCTGTTCCTCCTGAGAAGGAAGCATCCTACCATGGCTATGCGTGCACTACTCCATCAACCTACTAAGGAAAACATTTGATTAGATGCAGAATACTCTGCTCTTTTAGTGCTACTATTTGTTAGGAATGGGATTCTAATCCCCCATGTTCAGTTACTGGATACCTAGCCTTTCCATATCCTCCCGAGACCCAAGGAAAAAAGTGTCCTTAAAATTTAGGTTATTTGTCTTTGGAAGAAATAAGACATCTTACAATTTAGATTTTTTCAAATGTATTTTTATTTTTAGTTTCACAGCATGTCCTCTTTAGTGTACAACAGGAATAAATATGGTTCCTAACATCATTGAAAAGATAGATGCAAAGATAAAATGTCCACTACAATGGACGTAAATGAATGGGTGGGGTCTCAGGAGGTTTAGTGCTAAGCCTAAGCTATAATGCCAATGGGCTACTTACATTAGTACTACATCCGTTATGTGGATCATGCACCAATGGACATGGACACACGTTAGCAGTGTGCATGTGGCACTTTGTCAGGGTATATTGTGCTATTAGTTATTCTGAGACTGAGCATTCCCTGTGCCCTGTGCATTTTTTTTAAACATTGGACAGTTTGCAGGGAGAAGGATAGAGGCTGAGACATTAATGTGCCTCCACGGCAAATTAATCAATTTTCCATTATCTCAGCCACTCACATTCATTGCTTCTGATCTACGAAGCCTTTGGGCGACACCAAATTACCACTGTAAGGCAGATGTGTGAAGGAAGACACAGTAATACAGACCATCCCCCCAGATAGTTTGCATCCTCAAATGAGTCCATCACATTTTTATGCCACAGCATGACATCAACGCATGTCAAGTGTCCTCCCCTCACCCATAATCTCATGATTGTCACATGGCTGTAGCCTCGAGCTCCTTGTCAATTATCCAATCGCCGATATCCAGGACGCTGCACGATGTCGCACCTAACACTCAGTCTAGAGCATGCTAAAGAGGATTACTGTGTGCCAACAAACATGCACTCCTTTAACTCATTTAACATTCAGTTCACATTTCAACACATGCCCTCTTGGCTCAGCCCTCATAATAACAATGTGAACTCTGGCTTCATTCTCAGTGTCTCCTTATTCATTTGAAACTTAGAGAATAAAGTGATTGAAAATGTAAGACAATAAAATGTACGTGTCACCGGAAAATTTGTATTTATATGCAACCCAGTAGTAGAATGTGAAAGCCAGTAGTGCATACACTAAAGGTGACTGAGTCTCTGCAGGACAGAGTGGGGGGTAAATCGAGAGGGGGGCGTGTCAAAAGGTGACGTGTGCAGTACAGCAGGCGTGCCAAAAGGTTATTTCTATTGGCTGAAAACGCTGTTAAAGAAATATCATTTCAGAAAGAGACCTGACATTTGTCAGACGCATAGGCAAGGCAACAACTATGATTAGCAGACATTTATAATGAAATTCCAGTTTCATATTTGTTCATAATGCGTAAGACATTTCCTCTGCTTGCGTGTACTTACTGCCATACAGAAACCACAAAGCAAGTTACTGCATATGCACATTCCCACCCGTTTCGCCACTTTTAATCCTGCGGACACACACACGGCAAAAAAAAATTGACGCGCCCACCATCCTTTCGATATGCCCACTAGTCCAGCCTGCAGACACCCGTGCTTCGTCTAAAGGAGTACCAGATTCAATAGGTCACTTTAAGGTTTCCTTTGCAGCGATCTCAATAAGGGAATCCCATCACCATCATATTAATCTATGCCAAAATTCACCACAGTGGGAAACACCTGCCTCTGAAAGCATTTATTTTGTTTCCTGTTACATAATTACCCATCAGTAGCATCCAGTGATGACTGAGCATTTCCTCCCAATTATCCCTTTGATATTTACCATGACAGCTCTCTCAAGTGATTCTCATTATACTGAAAAACCAAAATCACTTCAACTTACCCGTCAGTTTTCCTTTCCTGGGTGTCAACAGAGAAACATGTTTGCGTGATTCCCATGCGCATGTGACTGCTGCAGGAAATGTGCCATGACGTTTTGACGATGTCACCACTCAGACGCTTGGCCATGCATTAGCCAAGGGAAGAGGAGCATGTGCATTTTTACAGTCAGTAATTTCCCATAAAGCACCCAGCCATCCGACAGACAGGAATGATGGCCGTGGAGCAGATGAACGCAATAAAGGGTTACTGAGAGGGATTTAAAATCCTGAGGATTCACAAAATATGCTTAACTTTCCGTTTTTAGATGAATACAGGCTAAAGTTAGGCAATGTTGCATCCTATCAGGGAGTTATGAATTGGCAGTTCCTCAGGCAAATTACATGATAAGATCTACTCATCAAAGAAAAACATTAATAAAGAAGGGTAGGTCAATCACAATTTCTTTTTGGAGATGTCATATGTATGATTTGAGTCTTGGTTGTGAAACACACCCCCTTGTGCAGGTGGATATCATGTAGAGAAGAAGATTATTGTACTCCAGCATCTGCAGGTACCTATCGTGTCATATAAACCAGCAGATGACTCTTCTGGACCTACAGTATGGCTGCCATGTGGTGCAGGGGAATTTCTAGGGTCTTGATGTGGATTTGTAACCAGAAGGTTCAAGCTCCAGAAAGGGACTTTCTGTTGTACCTTTGCGATGTAGCTTGCAGTCATGTGATAAAAGCATCCAGCTGCATAAATGGTAGCAATGTGCGAAACAAGGCTTTGAACCCAGTATTGGGCCGGATTATCTTTCACTATCAGCTAATTTTCTGTCACTGATTTCATCAGTTCCTATTGGGTTAAACATGATGACCACCCATGATAACCACAAACACTCTAGGGTTTGACTTAATAAGACTGAATAAGTATCAACTAACTAGTAACCTGAGTCCGTCATTACTAGGGATCTCATCATTGCCCCTGATGCCTGTTTTTTTTTTCGAGCCAAAATCGCAGTGTCTCATTTTGAATCCTTCCCATCATAGATGGACTGGGATTCAAAATCAACCCTGGACTTTGGGGTTCCACCCATGGTGAATTTTGCCAAGTGATCTCTATTTGTTCCTCCCATCCCTATCACCAGGCCCTGTTCACTTTCCAGTCTGTAGCCAGTTTTGCAGTGATATGTCAGTCTTGCAGTGATATGTCAGTCTTGCAGTGATATGTCAGTGTTGCAGTGACTAACAAGGGGCAACATTTTGCCCTGTGAAACCCTGGTATGATTAACAGTTGACAGAGGTCCAGGTCCAAAATGTTGCCCCTTAATTTATTATCGCTCTAAACACCACCCGCGCAGGTACTCCATGTCTTAGCAAACGCTGTGATCTAATGCTTTGTCCTCCATAGTCTTAGAAGGTTGTGTGGATATGATTAGTCTGATCCTAAGCTGTGGAGACGCTTTTATTCATGTGCATAGTTTTCCTCATAGCAAGTTATATTATTAGAACGACAAAGAGGACTAACTTACATCTAGTAACACAGTACCTAACTTGCTGCTGTAATTAATTCCTTGATTATTAATTCTTGCCATTGGTATAACTGATGCATCTTCTGGACACCACAAAAGTCGGCATAGATATATAAGTAGTTGAATTAATTGAGCAGAAAAAAAGTTCTAAATTTTAAATGCAGGCAAGAACAAATGACTTCCGTGTAGACACGTATTTCACCTGTAGCTAGGAAGGGATGACTGTAGCCCTGAGCAGTAGACCACTGGAGATGAGATGAATGTTTTAAAAGGACCCAGCTATAGTGAGAATGTACGTGTATGCTGCAATATACACAACACACCTTCTCGGTTACTGAGGAGCTGGAGACCTGTTACTCTATTTATTAATATTAAACTTAAGTCACATAAATCACCATGTCGCTAAGCGAAGCAGGAACACTGCATCTGATTTGGTGGTCATATGACCTTGTCATGCTGCATTGTGTGTGTGTGGGGGGGGGATGGCGTCAATGGCTCAGTGGAGGAGACCTACATGAGAGCGGACTGAGGCAGACTGATGACTGATGACAATTAGGCCTCCGCCGTACTGAAGCGTGTCAGCCATTACAGGAGTCCTGTTATGGAGAAACACTTAATTTTGTGACAAGTGAGGTGGTTGCTTTGAAAGTGAATGCTAATCTGAACATGCACCGTTAAACCAGCAGGGGCATCACTTGGATCTGACTGGTCTCGTTGAAGCCAGATGCCCTGTAATACTCATTAGTCTAAGGCAGCGTTTCTCAACCAGGGAGCCCTAGACAGGACTGTCTGGCAGGCAGCTGGGAGGAAGCAAAGACATGGACTGACTGCGGGGCCCTGAGGACCAGGTCGAGCAACACTGGTCTAGACCAGTGGTCCAGCTCAGTGTTGGAGAGAAGGCCAGGGGGACTATGGGTAACCAAGCTTTAGTAACCCATTGGAAACATGTGGGAAACTGTCAGCAGAGTAATAAAGGGAGTCCCCCCCCCACAAAAAAAAAAAAATTGATGACTGGAGTAAATGGAGCATAATTAATTTTTAGGCACTGCAGTGTTTGGAAAAGGAGGATCTGATAGCCCGCATCGGTATTATACTCTGATGAAATGTGAAATATGGATGAAATATGTGATCGCTAACAATGGCAGCATCGTGCTGTGAAATTATGACATGACACTGATACAACTGGCTGCCAGATGCACATTAGCTTAGACTGTGCCACTTTACACCAGGGAAAGTAATGGCCTGTGACTATCCTGTGAACTGCACATGAAGGTCAATGTATGAATGTGTGTATTTGCAATCACTGTTGGAACAATATTTCCCCGCAATGTGAAAAACCTGAACGTTTTACCTACGGGATCATTTTTTCCGTCCCTGCAAGGATAACCTCAATTTGATAAAATTGATTGTGATTGCAATCAAAAACCTAAAAATGCCAAAAGTCTCACATTTTGTTTAGTTACGTAAGGTTAAAGTTAGGGCTGGGTACTGGCTAAGGTTGTTGGGATTAGGGTTATGCTTATAGAGATTAATGGAGAGTCCCCATGAAGATATGAACAAATGGACTGTGTGTGTATGTGTGTGACTGTACTTCCTCACTACTTGGCTTTCACCCAACATTCACTAAAAGATACTTTGGTTTCTGGATTGGTTTTTGTTTGATTACAGTGTTCAATGGCTAGAGTGCCAAAGTGCAAGTCATAGTGCATGTTCAAGTGCAAAAAGACGACATGGATCTGGGGAGCAAAAACATACTGGGATTTTTTACTAGATCAGCAATAATTTTCCCATCCAATTTTTACAAATGCTGTTTTCTGGGGACACTTAATAAACAAGCAAAATAAATAAACAAATCAATAAGTAAAAGTGACAACCTGAATTTATCAAAAACTGTACACTGGCCATATGCTATTTTAGAAAATTGTTCACAAGTAATAACTTAACATGATCTGTGTTTTGACAACCAAGTTAATCAAAGCTTTTCCAAAGTATGTAAACAGATTTTGATTCCTTGTTGATATTCAGCATTTAATATTTTCTTGTATTCATTATTTACTAGCATGTCATTTATCACACAGGGTGTCACGTTCAGCGTGTGAGCGTGCCTGGATGCTGGCAGCGTCAGGCAGACAAGACGGCAGGAAGGCAGGTAATCCAGGGAAGACGGGGGTATACGCTACGAAACATCACAATGACGGATCTGACACTTAGTGCAGGGACACGTACTAAATACTGAAAACTGACCAGAACGAAACCAAAAACAGATGATCACAATTAACGACAGCTGGGATCCATTATGGCAGAGACACGAGGTATCGAGGGGGCGTGGCACATGAGGCTTTAACGGGCAGGGTATGACACAGGGTATATTTGTATTTTTTATCTTTATCTTTTTATATATATATATATATATATATGCACAAACACACACACAAGCATGTGTGTGCTAAAGCAGATACATGCTATTACAGCACAGTAATATAGCATTTACAGCAGTAAACATCCATCCCTCTGTCTGTCCATCCATACATTTTCTATATCTATGCAGGGTTACGGGTTCTGGAGCCTATTCTGGAAACTACAGGTGCAGGGCAGGGAATAACCCAGGACAGGGCACTAACCGACAGTAAAGGCTGCTGTTGTTACTCACAGGATGAAGGACTCCTGGGAAGGTATTAGGAGAACAAAAGGAGGTCTATTAAATTGGAACTAAACATGGACTGTAAACAAACAGGACTGCGAGGGATCCAAAATGAGAAAACTGGTACAGGGAAGGGAACAAGCAGACTAATTAGGGGCAACAAGCAACAGGTTTGGCTCATTAGGGCCACATTAGGGAGGAGACGGGAGGGTCAGGCAAGCGGGATGTGGCGGCTGCTTCTGCTAATATTAACATTTACCCATTTACATTACTCATGATACATTTACCCATAATACATTTCTGCTTTCCATGGTTGGTTGTACAGTAATTTGCAGTTATCGTATCCTCCTAATTATCATAATTGAAGCATATACTGTATCCTTGATGTTCTGGCTGGTTTTTGACAGTTGGTCTTACATACCACTAATGATCGTGATGTAAACACACAGACATGGCAAAACAAAACTTCTACTTCCGTTTTAATTATTAGCAATATTTGGTGTTTTGTTGCTGGACTTCAGTGCTCATCACGGATTGTCCATAATGAACACCATGTTCAAGCATAAGGGTGTCCATATGTGGATTTGGCACCAGGACACCCTAGACCGCAGTTTGATGATCGACTTTGTATTCGTGTCATCGGACTTGCGGCCGCACGTCTTGGACACTCGGGTGAAGAGAGGGACGGAGCTGTCAACTGACCACTACCTGGTGGTGGGTTGGCTCCGCTGGTGGGGGAGGAAGCCGTCCAGGCCTGGCAGGGCCAAACGTATAGTGAGGGTCTGCTGGGAAATCTGGCGGAATTCGCTGTCAGGAGGAGTGTCAACTCCTACCTCCAGCAGAACTTCTCCCATGTCCCGGGGGAGGCGGAGGACATTGAGTCTGAATGGGCCGTTTTCCATGCCTCCATTGTGGAGGCGGCTGACCGGAGCTGTGAGGGGACGATGGAGCAGGACATCGACAGGCGGATTGATGCGGCGTCAGCAGTGATGCGGGCGCTGCATTGGTCTGTCATGGTGAAGAAGGAGCTGAGCCAAAAGGCGAAGCTCTCGATTTACCAGTCGATCTACGTTCCTACCCTC
>JABFEB020000035.1:19432200-19446011 GCA_019775895.2 Stomatorhinus ivindoensis | reverse complement strand
AGAGTAGAGCCGCTGCTCCTCCGCATTGAGAGGAGCCAGATGGGGTGGCTCGGGCATCTGGTCAGGATGCCTCCTGGGCGCCTCACTGGTGAGGTGTTCCACTGAGGGGAGGCCCCGGAGAAGACCCAGGACACACTGGAGGGACTATGTCTCTCGGCTGGCCTGGGAACACCTCGGGATTCCCCCTGAGGAGCTAGATGAAGTAGCTGGGGAGAGGGAAGTCTGTGTTTCCCTGCTGAGACAGCTGCCCCTGCGACCCGACCTCGGATTAAGCGGGAGATGATGGATGAACGGATGGATGGATGGATGGATTTGGATCAGTAGAAGCTCACAGCAAAAGTCACGTGTAAGTTGTAATACATGTTTAAGAAATCTGGAATGGAAGGAGTCAATGCTGTCTTTTTACAACTTTTGAAATTTTAATTAACTGGGAAGTCAAGTTGTGGAGGCAAGCGCCAGTCATCCTCAAAGTGCAGGGAGAGCTGGAACACAGTGTCAGTAACATCAGGATGATGACCCATGAAAGGGTCTCAGTCGCTTTTCAGTTTTGTGTTTGGTTGTCAGGTTATTTCCTTTGTATCATTAGCAGTATCCCTTTACCTAACAATTTTAATATGATCCCATCCCCTGCTATTGCCATATAATATATACTATTCTTTCTTTTTGCATTTCCTTATATTCACGTTTAATTAATGATGTAATGATAAATCCAGAGAATCCATTTCGCAACCCATTCATATTGTTTTCAGAAGCTGAAAAGGTTGTTAATGTACCTGAAATTATACATTTCATTATTACCATGAAAATGGGAAACGTGTCTTTCCTTGTTACGGGAAAGGATATGCAATTAGACACAATAGATAATCTGTACTTGCATTCAGTCATTACAAAAAACGAGCTGCACCCCCCTGAAAGTGTCGCAGAGGGCTCTTGTGATCCAGTAAAAACACTTTCCTGCTCACCCAGATTACAGCTTCAGAAACATGACAGCTCTGATTACTTTTGAATTTATTATTATTATTATTTTTTACCAATTGTTCTTTCATGTTTACTTTTCAGACACTGTGAAGAACACAGTTTTTATAGCTCATACTATATGCACAAGTACTTCCAATTTAATACAAACCTCCCTTTCAAATCTTGCTAAAAACATAAAAATTCAGGATGTATTTATTTATTGCTTTTTGTCCACTAAAGCTTAGTCATGCTTTTAATGAATTCTGCCATATCAGCAACATATGAAAGATCTAGAATAACTCACCATTTGTAAATCATACTCTTTGAACATTATACCACTGCTGGTAAGGAACTAGAAAGGACCAGAAACCAATACTGGGGTTGCCACCGTAACATTGATGACTCCAGAATGGCTCCAGAATTACACCTAACTGAGATATACAACAGCTCCCTGAAAGCTTTGGTCTGGGTGGATGACAGGGGGCAGAAAGCTCTTCCATGTTCCCCTGCATGCTGTTTAGGTGTTTGATTGGATTTCACCACGGCTGCTTGGAGGAGCCTGGTATCATGGTCACAGGTAATCAGCAAGCGTGATTGCTTATCCCCCAGGTGGGACCAGCCTCAGACCATTCTGCACCTCACCCTTCCTGACAGCTCGCTGAAAACCTCATGCCCCCATCTCCACTCCAACTGAAAGGCTATTCTGAACACCTGTGTCCTGGGACAGCTGAAAGTGTGAGATCCATCCATTTGTTCTATGCAGGGTCCTTAGGGTCCAGAGCCTATCCCAGAATCTACAGATGCAAGGCAGGGAATAACCCCGATCTAAGGTATGTGATAGTTTAACAAAGTATTGTAATAAGCTGCCTTTAAACAAACATACATAATCAAAAGCAAATCTTAATTTAAATGCATACTGAATGCACTGTGTTTATTTAGGAATTCCAGTTTATTTAGGTTATACGCAACTGAATGATTATATCTAGTGGCCTTCATTGCTATAGCTTAAGATGGGCATTTCATTTTATGGAGCTGATTAATATATATATAGATTATTCCTCTGCCAGAGAATAAATAAGTGAGCCAGACTGATGAGACCTTGGGTTCCTGTACTGGTGATTATTTTCAAAGCAGCCACCCGCTCTCATCTCATCTCAACTCATCTCATCATCTCAGCTAACACTCAAGATTGTTCGTAAACAGAGAAATATCTAATATTCTAACTCAACGTAAAACCCACGAGCATTACATCTGGCAACAGTTACTTACAGTAGACTAATTTTCTCTATGCTGAATATCTGTTTATTGGCAAAGGGGAAAAAGCAGCATATGAGCACTAATTACATAATTGTAGTCCATTCTCTTTTTTTTAATGTTGCTGTGATGGCTGAGTGGTTAAGGCATTGGAGTTAAAATCCAATGTGGTTTCCCCATGCAGGTTAAAGTCCTGCTCACAGTGGCAACCAAGTGTTCTGTCTTTGTTTGCCACTGTTCGGAGGTTATTATGTTACCTGGATGCAAAAGGTATACATAGCTATGGGGACCGTTCTCAGGATATGAATCTGCATCCTTCTGGGTAATTATCCACAGTCTATTATCACACGTCTTCTGTAGCTGCTTGACTAATTCAAGTTTCAGTGAAGAGTCCAGTTTTCAAGATTTCGATTAGTTTCCCAAGTGAGGTTCTTCTAGACTCTGATTTGCTTTTGAGTGGATCACTAAAGTCAGATTAAGCCCATGTGCATGCAAATCGCCTTTTGCTGGAGCCCAGCTAGGCTGCTGTAAGGTTACACACGGGTTTCACATGAATGACAACCTCCTGTCCTTCAGCTGCACCTGAACATGCCCCTCCTGCTTAATCACTCAGGCTGCTCCCCTGATGGCTCTATACTCACCTTCTTCATGGGTCAACAGACTCTTGTAAGCTAAAATGCATTACTACTGAAGCACAACATATACAAATTAGAAATGGTCCATATCTTCCTTTTTAGACATGCTTGGTATGTTGATGACTGTTGCTGAAAAAAAACAGCTTATGCTCTATCCTTATGTGTCAGGATTGGGCCCTGCCCTACCGCCTTTCATTATCTCAGTTTCCCATTTGGCCAGCAAGTGTCACTGGTCATCCCATTTGGTATTAGCTTGATTTGTTTTTATTACTCCCCAGGCTGCTGCATGGCTTAATGGGCTGAGCTGGGGGCTATGTCACCTAGGCGTCCCCTTCTGTTGTGGGCTATAATTTAACATTTAATGTGTTTCTTTATATTATCTTAGTTTGTGATGTATTTGTGTATTCCTGCTACAGTTCCTTGCGTTTGCTCCCTGTTATTCCCTGTTTGTTGTATCGCTCCGTTACCTGTTATTTTAGCCTCTTCCGGTGTTTGATTCTCTGTCTGTTGATTGGCCTCGCCTGTGCCCCGTGTTATCAGTGCTGGTTAAATGCCCATTCCTGTCTCTTGTTTTTCCTCATCATGTATGTATTTCAGTTCCTGCCCTGTTCTTCTCGTGTCTCGTGAGTTTGGTTGCATTGTTTGTTGCCTTGTCCTTCGCTCCTTGTTTTTGCAGTTTTTGTTCCTGTGCTGCTCCCAGTTTTAGTTCTTGTGTTTTACCTACCTGCCTTTTTTAGACACCTCATGGTGCCTTTTGTTTTCCTGTTACTCTTTTGTGTCTGTTACCCTTCCCCTGGTGGCTTACCCTGGACCATTCGTCCTTCGCCATGCCCTGGTCTTCCATGGTCACGTCCCAGCTCTTGTTGCTCTTTGATGGTTTAGCTGGGCGGGTTACCAGTTGGTCATACTGCTGTGGCCAGCCTATCAAGTTGACCACGCTGGTATGACCAACCAAATCAGTTAAAATGACCGTCATAAGCTGGTATGACCAACTAAACCATCAAACGATCATGCAAAAACACACCTGTATTTATTATAAGTTGGTCAACCAGTTCAAGCAGCTTAAGCTTAAACTCTTAAGAGATGTTACAACGTGCATAATCATTTACCACTTAACTTCTCATCCTGTGATTTCTTCTTGCATAATTGGTCTTCTGAAATGCGTTGCACTGCACTCATTAAATAACAAATACATGTAAACTTATGTACAGATAATGAATGACTAATGTATAATGTTTTTATCTATATTTTGAAATTTCTCTTTTAATATCTGCGGGACTTTTTGACTTTTCCTGTTTTCATGCACCAACTTCCTTAAATCAAATCCAAGTCAAATATCAATAGGAACATCCATCTAGATGCGTAACACCTCTGACTCATATACAGTTAATCATATAATTTTATTTTATACAGTATAAGAAGAATCAGGCCTGTATGGTTCAACAAGAGTACTTTATTAAATAGCATGAGCCATGAATGCAGTTGGAGATGTCTACACCCTGGCTTTTGAAAGCAGCCCTCTTTTGAAAAGACACTTGGAGTCGCTTCCCCGTGATGTGATGCTTGTGCAGTCAGTCTAGCTTTAATATGGCGGCACTTTGTGAGCTTAAGAGCCCCGGCAATTGCGGCTCCCTTTCAGCAAACATTCGTAAAACGCTAAGCGCTATCCCAACGCCAGCTCTGCTCGTGCCACTGAGAGATGGTGCCGCGTCCTGTTTGCTCAACACAGCTGCAATAATGCAAACTACACGAATATCTGCCCCGAGGGACTGCACAAACCCCCAACTAGGCGAGACACTGACTGATATCAGACTTGACATTGAACCTAACTGGCAGGTACCGACTCACAGTAGGTACAATGTAGAGCTTTATTAACATAATGACCGACACCAGCTATGTCACATGCGACATATACTGAATGACACAAGTTACAAGACTCATCCCTGCCGAACGGTTAAAACTAACAACATTCTGCTCTGAGCCGACCTATAGCGTCTGACTCGCGGTACGACGTCAAGCCCGCTGATAGACACAGACCCCGTACAGGAACTGCACCTACACCGACACACAGGGCACACAGGACGGTTGAACTCAAAAAAAGTGATGGAATAAGACGTTGGTGTTTTATGTTCTCTGTGCTGCACTGCCTAGTTACCTTGATATCTGTCCTCTTTGAAAAAATAAAAAGGAGAAATCGGGTTTATTACTCGAGAGCAGTCAGTAAATTGCAGGCCGCCCCAACCAAAGAAGAAGTAAATAGGGCTGGAAAATTCGATCGACCCTGGATTAGTTGGGGTCGCTGCCCGAAGGCATGTAGGTGGCCGTATTTCTCTGATACAGGCTTGACGCCATAGATTAAATTTTCGCCCATTATCACCCCCCCGCCCTCCCCCCAGCCCCTCGTCCCCTCGCTATTGTTGATCTGCCGGAGTGCATGCTTTTCGATGTCCACTGTAATCTCTGCTCCGTCTGCTGAACTGAGCGGGCTGGCCTCCTGCCCCTTGGCCGTTACGTCTTCAGGAACCAAAGACGTTCCCGCATGAGTTCCCGCATCAGGATAAGGCCCTTCAGCACAGACTACTCAGTCCGCGGCACCTCAGCGATGTCTGGTGGTGTGAAACTGTAAATAACTGTAAACAGCAGATCGTTTTGCACAAAGGGGTCCGTCGCGCAGCTAAATGACATAAAAACAGTCGAGATGGAAGTGCGGGGAAATGGGCCCCAGACTCTGTTTTTCAGACTGGAGCAGAGCAGTTTATCGCTGACCCGGAAACGCAGAGGCAAATTCATACTTATCAGAGGTAATTTGTTTTTTAGCCCCCCACTCTCCTCCCCCCACAGCTGCAGACATGGCAAATAAAAGGAGATAAGATGCAGCCATGCAGTGCTGAATTATGGCTGTGGGTGTGCATGAGTTATGGGTCCTCTGCGGTGCTCCACAGCCAGCCTGGGAAGTCGCACATTTAAAAAGACCCTCACTCTGTGGTTGTCACCTCTGCCGACCTCACTCAATCGTGTCCTCTCAGACAACGATGGGACAATGCCCCCCCACCTTTCAGGCCACCTGCACCCCCTCAGCCACCTACAGAAGAACAAGAATCTCTTAAAGACATCAGGGGACTCTGCTGAGCTTAGAGCGCCAAGCCATTGATCCCCTTTTGATGTTTCCTACTTTCACATGAGTGTTTTTTGCTGATTTATAAGATGCCTTGAATAAATTTAACAAGTAACTTGTAAAGACTGATGTAAGGCTTTTCTTTATGTTAATAAATCTCTGATTTATAAGCTGTCCCAATTTTGCACCGAGACTCAGTGGAGGGTGAAATATGCATGAACAAAATGATCGCCCCGCATCTAAATTTTGCCTCTGCTTGCTTGAAGATCCACGGAGGGGAGGTTTCCAAAATACACCCTGGTGGATGCTGTGGGTAAAAGTCAGTATTTATCTGGCAGCACTGGATTCCCAGGAGTATCTGGAGATGTTTGTGACCGAAGATGTGGGTGACTGACTTTACCAATCACTGCAGCGTATGTAAATCTGAAGCAGATCTTCTTGCTGGAGCAGGTCATCGACAAAAGCTGGGGCACAGAGGTAAGGGGTTAAAGTGCTGTGGAGAGCTGCAGCCTCCATCTTCGCTGAGTTAGGTTCTCAGCTACCGCGTTGGACACTTTAATTTTACACACTCTGACTACAAGGGACATTAACATTTATTATACTGCAGCTTTGGTGACCCAGGGCCAGGTATCCTGTGGCAACTCGCGCGGCAGCTTCGCCTCCTCCTGCCCAAAAGAATGATGGCCGCCGTCAGCAACACAGCGGGCTGGTGTAATAAGAATCCTGAAACGTTCATCGATTCACCCGCCTCCACACTTAACCAGCAGACAATATGGATGAGATGTACAGGAAGATGCCTGCCCCCCACCTCCCCGTGAAAAAGAAGAGGGGATCTGTCTCCCTCTTCCGCCGAGTGCAGGCTGCATCATCCCAGATAACGTTGACGGGCCGATGCTTCAATGTCAGAGTGGCTCGCTTGCCCACTGCCATCTGAAATGCCATCCCGTTATTCCACAGGTCTCTGCCTCCCCATGCGCCAAATCCTTCATCGATCAGCCGAGGACTCGCCTGCTCACGTCTCAGAGGACGAGTGTGACGGGACAATATTTTTTTAAACAAATTCTTCTTAGCCTAGAACACTTTGATGGCAATAGCCACATAGAGTCTCTCTCCGCCCTACTGCATCTGCCTGGCAGACGGTATGACCCGGTCACTTCCACACTTTCATGCCTTAGCTACCTTTACGCCGCTGTATATTTTAGTGAAGCAAATCGAGGTTAAGCACCTTGCTCAAGGTTACATGGGCACAACCCCTGCTGGGAATTTCCCCCTTTGACTCGCGGTCATGAGCTCAGCTCCTTAACTGCACCTGTGCTTGCAGTTCACCACGCTGTCCAGTGTGTGGCACAGCAGAGCCAGAATCACAGTTTCTCAACGCGGTTCTCAGGGACCCCCCCCAGACAGTCTGCGTTTTTGCTCCCTCCTGCAAAAATATGGTATGTCTTGCAGGGAGTTGAGAAGGAACAAAAACATGGACCATCAGGGGGGTATCTAAGAACTGTGTTGAGAAACACTGCTCTATATGATTATCTGCAGTAGCACTGCGTTGACTGCAGAGGAACTGCAGATCAAACTCACCTATTTGGAATCAAGACACACACTAAGTATGGTCTATTACTATAGTGCTACTGTGGCAGGAGTGCAGCGATATTTTGCAGTTCTATTTCTGGTAGCAGCCTGTCCTCTAAATTGCATTTTCTCTTCTCCAAAGCAAGATGCTTTTCTTAACCGAAAAAAACTGTGCTGTTTAGCCAGCGATATCGGCCCGGGGGTCCGCAGCGTCCGGCGGTGAGAAACCGAAGCCTGAACAGGGAGCAAACATCAACCGAGGTGGGAAATGAGAAGTTTCGATTAAAAAGAGAAAAAGTCCAGCTTGGAAGCAATGAACGGCTTCGTTGTGACCTCTAAGGGAAACTTGATCACTTAACCAAGAAGTCAGCTCAGAAGAAAGGAATCAGACAAATATGCCAGAATCAGAAGACAAAGGCATTATCTGAGTGTTCGCATTGCATTGCCCCTTCATCCACTCGCCTCCCTCCTATTCTTCTCCCAGTCTTGCCCGTTCTTTTCGCAGGTGCCCCGATCAGGCGGCTGCTGAGTTACAGGTAATGGCACCCATAATCAGCCAGCCGGAAAGAAATGAAATTGTACGGTAAGTCGCATTTCTTTGGCTATAAATACTAGGTATGATGAAACAGATGAAACAGACTGGCTGCATGGTGTCCTCTGCTTTTTAAAGAGACACAAAAAGACTAATTTGCTCCCTGCAATCACAGACCACCTCTCCCCCAGGTAACACACAGAAAAAAAAGCACTTTCCAAACTCCTTCAGTAATATATATGGTGAGGAACTGAGGGAAGTATTTAAATTAGACATGGCTTTTAATTACCCGGCTGCAGTGTAATTTTCTAGCTGTGGGCTATGAATATTTTATTGAAAGCCTGTTATTATAATTTCCGTACATTTCCGGCACTCCCATTGCCAGCACTGTGATATTACATGGCATATATTAATTGAAATAAAACACTGGTCTTGCACAATTCCTTGTACTTTTGTTTCTGGTTTGAAAACAGAATTATCACAAGTCCCGGGGGGTGGGGGGTGGGTGTTATAAAATCCCCGGTGTGGACACAAGGCTTGGGCTTGCATTCTCTATTCCCTTTAATTAAGAGTGCATAAGCTCTCTGAATTTGAAACAATGTTATGTTAACTTCCTCCCAGCTATGCTCCAGCGGAGGATGCAAATACGCGAAGGCAGAGACTCCAGGAAGCTGCTTTCAATAGGGGGCGCTGTGGAGCATACACTTTCACAAACTACACCATTGTTACCAACCAAATATGGAAGAAGAAAAATAAATAAGAACAAAAGATTCTGCGATTTTGTTGATTTCTTGTTTTTTTTTGAGGGGGGGGGGGGCCCTTGTTTAGGGTCTTGCTGACCTACCTTTCCCAGGCACTGAGGCTGACCCAGCTGCACATGGAAATCTCCCTCCTCTCAGTCAATTCTATGGATTCATCAGGTCCTTTCATGCTGATTCCTCTTGCACCCATTCTCTTAATTGCCAGCGTCTCCCCCCCCTGTTTACCATTATGCCGGGCATCCAGCTGAGAAAATGGGCCTTTGGGCTGGGTTTGTGATGATGTGGTGTGAGTGTGCTAGGCTCAGGGTGAGTGGTGCCCCGTTACTGGTAGTGAGATCGCTTTGTGTCCCGGAGAGAGAGAAAACAAAGATCCTTCTGAGCAGAGCACCTCCTGGGAGTAAAAAGACCAGGGGTGTCAAACTCCAGTCCTGGGGGGCCGGAGCCCTGTGTACCTCAGTTCTTTCCCTGTTCCACCACAAATTATTCAGCTGAAGAGCTGTGTGGTAATTAGTATAAGAAGTTGAATCAGGTGTATTAAATGAGGGGAAACCCAAAAACTGTGCAGGGCTCTGGCCCCCCAGGACTGGAGTCTGACACCTGTGGAAATGAGCGTTTGCTGTAATCAGTACTGTCTGGGTTCAGTACCAGAAACACAGTATGCCGGCTGCCGGTGGGATCTCACTTCACGAAAATGCAAAACCTTTTCAACACACAGTAATGAACCTGGTCTCCTCTGTATAGAAACATTTAACATTCTCCTTTATTCTGGTTTTGTAAGTTAAAGGTTCGAACGCTGCTGCTGTGATGTTCAGGACCCAACCATCAGGTTAGAAGCGTGTGAGACCAGACCAGGAGAGCAGCTAATCATTCTGACCCCCCAGACAAAATGACACCTTCTTGCTCCCCGTCCCCTTACATTATATAATATTTTATAATTTTATATATTCAAATGCTCCTGTAAAGTGCTTTGCCCCCTGAATCTGTCAGTTTATCCATGCCCCTGCTTTATTTGTAACAGAGAGTGATGAGTGCGGTATGGCTTCATATGTAAACTTAACTCAGTGAAGACCTTGTATCATGGTCTTGTGCAACTAGTTTGGTTTGGTTTCAGTCCATAAACAGTGCTGCCAGAAACACCATTTATTGCCAAGAAGAGATTCTGTAAATCTTCCATCTACTTCTATGGGTATCTAGGAGAAGACCATTTAGTTGCTGTTCTATGTGTTTCTTTCCAGAAAGCTAGGGCAAGTTTGTGGAAGAGAGTGACAGGGGTGTCACAGTGGCCCTGAAGTGAGGTCATTTTTTTGTTCTGATATTTGTGGCAGAATCTCGCAGATCGTCTACAATTTCAATAATTCCCGCAAATTCAGCGTACGTAATGAGGGACTTAATGCATTTAAACTACTATATTAGTGAAGATGAATAACAGCAAAATGGAAGCATACATTTTGATTTATATACTGTAATTAGAACTGCAATAGTTTATGAAAAAAAATTAACTGTATGCACTGTGACTACAGAATCGCCTTATAAGGTGACGTGATGTCACACCTCTGACACCGATATACCTGTCCTCTCCCAATGTTAATATGAAACCTACGCCCCTGCTCAGGATAGCTGGCGGAGACAGAATAACGCTCAGTAAATGCACATGGGTCAACTCCTCACATATGGTAGAACGGTTATATAGAATTAGCCAATCGTGGCAATAAGTAACAGCCATCAGTATTCTGGAGAACAGGAACGGCAAAGGGGGCGTGACTGTGGTTCAGGTGCTGGTTCAGAGCCGATCCTGACATCATTTCTGTTTCGCTATGGGTTTACGACATCTCTCTGCTTTCACAGATTTTAAAGTTTACTTCAAGCACGATTATTCCTAACATATTTCAGGTTTAATCATGATATGTTTGAATAGTACGAGTACCAAACTGGTGTGCAAAATGAAAGTGAATTCCGGCATCATGTAAGTTTTAGATATTTTAAATATATACATAAGTAAAAGTTAAACTGACACTGTGTTGGCAGGGCTGTTCATCATATTTTATAATCAGTGTTTTTTGTTGGAAAAGTAATGACAATTAAACACAGAGAACACATTTTTGATTAGATGTAATGAATCATTCCCTAGATGACAAACTCACTAATAAATTGCAAGAAAAATTCATTCAGTCTTTTTATAGTCCACTAAGAAAATTTAATTCATATTAACATCTTGCATTACTTACTTATGTGTTGTTATGCCATAGTTGTTCTAGTCAGACACAAGTCGCACCAAAAGTCAATCTCGTTCGCTACCCCAACTGCGCCTAATTAGCCAGTTAATGCAGGCAGAGATCCAGTGTGCCGTGACAATGAGGTGTATCTCGGGAAAGAACCAACTGCTGTCAGAATGCATTTGTGACTCAGACTGCGCTACATTAAACAATAAATGGAGGCAGGCCTGATTGTGAAGATGGCCCGTCAGACTGCGCCAACTGTCAGAGGGAAATGTGACCTCCCTGCAATTAGGACTCACATGGTTTGCACCGATTAAGCCTGGAAGTCATTTACATGTTGGCTCCCATTTTCAGAATATGAGTCTCAGAGGGTATTTCACATAATATGGGATGCTAAGGGAGGTCTTCAGCATCTCTCACCTCAATGAGGTGCTTTTAGCCATTGTGTATAGGACTTACATTTGTTTCATTTGACTGCGTTTTCACCTGGTGGAAGAATTTTACAGTATGCAGGAAATGTTCCATGCAAGATGAAGCCTCGCAGAGCGAAACATTTTACGCTGCACTGACTCACTGGAGAAATCGCAAGATTTGTTTCGTTGAGTGGGGTTCCCGAATGTTCGTCTCAGACGGGTATGTTTAGACGGGAGCTGAAGTGAACAGAGCAGGCCCGTATCCTACTGAACACATGCGGCCCCTGAGCAATTTCACTTTCCCGCAGTGAAGGGTGCTGTTATCACGTTCTTAGCCAGGTTAAAAACGACAGCTGCTCAGGTGCTCGATTCTGGAGCTGGACAGAGCAGCCAGCAAGTAGGGCAGTGTCTAAAGGTCCAGCCTGCTCACTAAGAACAGGTCCTGAATACTGCACCCTTATTATAGGAGACAGTGATTTAAAAAAAAGAAAAGAAAATTAACGTCCTGTATAAATTAAGTCTGTTCAAGGTGAAGAAATATTTGATGTTTCTGGTTTCTGTTTTACAAGCGTCATACACTATATGCCTGCTTTCAGCTGTATAGTTTGGCTATTCAGTATAATCATGAATTAAACTATAAGGCAATGGAGCTATTTTACTTCATGCAATAGGGTCAGTAAAAAAGAAAACAGAAGAATAGGTCAGTCAGATACACTGAGACAGGATATTTGTAAAGATGTCATCCCATTCATATCAAAACAGATACCGTACACCTAAAGCAGGGTAATATCATCAGCGGTTCAGACAGAGTGAACTTTTTAACTATGCAGTTCTGTTTAATGAACGTTATACCGAAAAAGGCCAGTCAACGGCAGTACTGCATATTACTATATTTTCACCTACCAAAGTACCTGTCATGATCCGCCCGCCCGAGTCTCGTGTGTGCCACGCCCCCCTGGTTACCTCCTGTCTGATCCAGATTGTAACCACCTGTTGTCAATCCGTGCCTGCCTTTCCCGTTTGTATTTAGTCGGCGTCTGTGCTCGTATTCCCCAGGTCTGTCATTGACGTTCGTTGAAGTGCTGTCCCGTCTTCCCCCTATTGGTAATAAACCCCGTTTCCTGCCCTCATCGCCGCCTCCTGACCTTCCTTACCCGCTCGTCGATCCCGCTACCCGACAGTACCTGTATGTAATTATTATCTCCCATTTATTATATATCTTATTTTGTCTTGTATTCAATGGTTTCTTGTGGCTGTAAGTGTCATTAGCGTGCACTCACTGGTGTTCCTTACATCAGTAGCAAAGAATGCATTTTAGTGTAAAACACAAACTCAAATAACCTTGAGCTGGACAGATGGGATCCTTTGCTGGAATACTAGAATACCTGCTAGTGGTTTGGACGTATAAGGGTGTGAACACGCCATAGTTATCCATACCCCTGGTACCGTATTCAATCCATCCATCCTGGTAAGGGTTGCAGGGTTTCATCTCTGTGAGATGCTCCTTGCATTAAATCAAAATGTATCAAAGTGTATCACACAACTATAAAGATCAATTTCGCCAGTTAGGTTTCTGTCAGGAAAGGCAACCCCATTGCAAGGTGAGGTATCTTTCTTCCCATATTTAGCCAGACAAATTTTTTACCGCCTATTAACAATATGATTATGTTTGATAGTGTGTGCAGTTAAGAATAATCAAACGATGTTCTGTTTAACATTCCCCATTAATCGATGATAGATCTTCTTGTCATTTAATATCCCATGAATATTTTGCTCCAGTTCTGGAGACGCTGGCATCCAGTCTGTCACATATTTTGCCTTTAACTCCAAAGATAACCATCCTTGCACGCCTTGGCATTTGCTCTCGACTTCTACCTCGACGTTCTATGTGTTTTTGGCAGTCGTAGGGTAACCTGGGCCTATAGTGTTAGTGCTGCTAATCACTGCCTGCCTGCTGGCCTCCATCAACTTATATTTTTAGAGAGTTAGATCACAGAGCTGCAGTGAAAACCACTCACAGATACAAGATGTTTTTTTCCCAGCAGTGATGCTGGCTGCCATGTCAGGTCCTTCTTTGAAGAAGATCACGTAGAGCAGTCAAAACAACAAAAGTGTCCTTCTCTAAAAGAGTTTCAGCAGCTTTGCCATCCCAGCTGACACAGCACAGTCACCGACACTATATAAACACGCGGCTAAAAACACTCGCAAACACGCACGTACACACCGACATACGCGAGCACGACACAGCCATTTGTGCAATTATAAATTGCGTCAAAGATGAAAACCCATTTGTGGTCTGTGTGGAAATAAAAGCATCTGTCACACTGAAGTTCCTACCCTGGTGCTGATATCTTCACGG
>JABFEB020000035.1:19400396-19411198 GCA_019775895.2 Stomatorhinus ivindoensis | reverse complement strand
CCCCTCCTTCCCAGTACACCCCAGTGTATCTAGGCGGGATTCTTGTTAGCTCCTGGTTCCCGGTGACTAGCTATCTAATTGTTCTTGACACCCGCTGACAGGCAAAAAGCTGTGCTGCTCGCGGCACTTCAGGGGTAGCTGAAGACGACAGCCGGCCACCGCGTCTGTGCGTGCGCGCGGGCGTGACCTTGTCGAGTGGCCGCGTGTGCACCTTAGATACAGGTGACCTTGTCCACAAAGGTGAGCCCTGTCCCCAGCTATGTGCAGATGTGTCTATGTCTGCTTTGCCGGAATGCCTGAGGACCACGTTTTTAGCGATCTAAGAGCCCCGAGGGTGCTCGACACATACATGCTAATTAGACTTCAGCAGCATGACCCCCCCCAGCAAGGGGTAGCCATCCGAAGGTAACATATAGCCGCCGCTGTTGCCTCACCACATCAATAAATCTGGCCCATCGATCCGCCAATACCCCGGAAAGTTTTTAATTCTCTTCCGCTTCTCTTTCAGCTACCAGGCCCCAGAAACAGCACACCCAGCCCTAGGTTCCACCATAAATATGGCTGGCTGCGATGGGCAACCCAATCCAAATTTTCTGCAGGCACTACTGTGGAGATACCAGAGCAGCATGTGTTTGGGAGTTCTGCTGGATTTTCTGAGTTTGGTCTGAGTGGCTACTAATGCATCATTAAAACATTCAGAATCTTCTGAAGGATCTGTAAAGGATGTACATCTCCATGCAACATGCCCTCAGAATACGATTACGGGAGGGAGTTTCTCATCTGACCGTTTCCAAACCTAACACCCACGGAAACTCAGTGACTGGTAATTGGGGTTGGGGTAGCCCCTGGCACCTCTGCAGCCCCCTGGTGCCCCTTCCACACTGCCCCTCTCTGCTCCCCTCCCCTCCCTTCCACTGCCACCCTGATCACTATGATCTTCTGAAGGATCTGTAAAGGATGTACATCTCCATGCAACATGCCCTCAGAATACGATTACATTAAGTGTCTGACCTTGATTGCAAAAACCACCCTGCATCTACCTTTCAAGACAAGGGCACGTACTAAGCAGACGGACAACCTCAAGTTTTTAAGCGTTATGTTTCCATTATTTCCAAGTTTCTGGTAATTATATTACACATTCCAGGGAAGCTGGAAAGTGCATTTCAATCTATTTGTGCAAGGGTAATACATTTATCTAACTTGTGATTTTTGGATATCCTCCATCTAACCATTTTAGGTATCATGGGGGTAACGTTATATTATTCTGATGCGAAGCAAAACACACTGAGCTCAAATTATATTTGAAATAGACATTTTGTTTCCAAGGATATTGGATCTATCAAGGTAAATGGGGATTCAGGAACGTTTGTGTAAAATTGTGTTTATATTGAGTACTTAATAATTTTTGTCAAATCTCTTGAAACCCAGACAACTTTGCTAATTTTTTTTTTGAATTCAGTTTTAGTATTTTATTCTTTAATTTACTTATTGTGAATAACAAACATTTGAGAGGAATGTTCCGTATGATTCAACTGTGCATCGAACCTGTGTGACCCTTCCAGCAAATTCCTAACCAAAGACAGTTATGCGCTAACTACACCAGACCATAAGCATATGCTTAAATTATTTCTAAAATACATCTGCAACTGATTAAACTTTAGTCGCAGACTTCAAAAAGTCAACCATTATCTGAATGTTGCCACTAGATAAAAATATTTTGCTGTCTAAAAGGTTTACTGACAGCCATTATAGAAAGCATGAAAGGGACTTGATTTATTGCACAGTTCCAGGAATTTATTCAGTTAAATGTTAATTTAAGCACGTTTAAATCTAGAAAATGAGCCAGCAGTTTAAATACAATGACGGAGAAAAAGTCGTTATGGAGCAGAAACGTTCCGTAAAGCGTCAAAGGCTGAATCCCACGGCGCACATTATGGAGAAAGCAGGCAGCAGGGCATTCAACTCCGGGAAGAGCGAGGCGGTGGGATAAACAGGAAGGAGAAACTGGAAGCGTGTCGGAAAAATATGTATCGCTCACCCGGAAACATCCGTATTCCTGGGAGAACGTGGTTTCAGGACATTGATTAAATTCGGCGTAATGGGTAGTCGCGCACACACACATACTCACGCGCGTTCACATGCGCACACATGTTTGCGCGCGCACACACACACACACACACACACACACACCTACACACACACTCTGATAACAACTGTCTTTGTGGGGACTATTTAGTGTAGCTCATGTTAATGCAATATTCATCCTCCGTACCATTCGTACAGTATGGGGTCCCAGTGACCCTGGAGAATATCCCAGGCAGCTGGGGACACCCTGGGTGGGATGGGGGTCCATCACAGGGCAGACACACTTGCTGAAACACATAGCCCCGCCCCAGCTGACTCCAGAGCTACTCATTGACCTGTATTAAGGCGATAAAAGGGCTCCAGACTCCATCACAGCAAAACAGCATTACCTATGAATATTGATAAAGAGCTTTGGAACTTTTATTTTTTTTAAAGTTGACTAATGAAAAAAATGCTGTTTTAGTGTCTAGAATTTCCCCACATGGTCTAATTTTAAGGGCTTATATCATAACGGGAACGTTTCCCTTTAAAATGTACATGGCAGGTTACGAAAACAGGTAGACAGAGCCCCTTACCTTTCATGTACTCGGTTTGTCTGATCTCAACGGAGCGTTCACAGCCTCTTATTCGCTCATTCATCACGCTAATGGAAGCTTCCCACTTAAATCTCTTCTACTGCAAAACCTTTCATAGTGATCAGGGTGGCAGTGGAAGGGAGGGGAGGGGAGCAGAGAGGGGCAGTGTGGAAGGGGCACCAGGGGGCTGCAGAGGTGCCAGGGGCTACCCCAACCCCAATTACCAGTCACTGAGTTTCCGTGGGTGTTAGGTTTGGAAACGGTCAGATGAGAAACTCCCTCCCGGATAATCTAAGAGCTATAAATTCACCTTAAAGTTTAACATTTACACCGATTAACATTTAATTTTTGGTACGGTGGTGCAGCACCTTGCCCCTGAAGGTTTATATCCATCCCTCAAAATATTTTTAATAACAAAAAAAGCCACTTTGGAATTTTCAGTAATGTGCTCCTTTGCGTTGGGTGGTGCAGTGGTTAGCACTGTTGCCTCACACCTCTGGGACCTGGGTTCGAGTCTTCACCTGGGTTCCATGTGTGTGGGGTTTGCATGTTATCCCTGTGCCGTCGTAGGGTTTTCTCCGGGCACTCTGGTTTCCCCCCAGAGTCCAAAGACATGCTGAGGCTAATTGGAGCTGCTAAAGTGCCTGTGTGAGTGAATGGTGTGTGGGTGTGCCCTGCGATGGGCTGGCCCCCTATCCAAGGTTGTTCCCTGCCTCACGCCCATTGCTTCCGGGATAGGCTCTGGACCCCCCGCGACCAAGTAGGATAAGCGGATATAGAAAATGGATGGATAGATGGATACTCCTTTACGTTGCCCCCAACCTCCATGCCCTACCCCAGTGAATCATCCAAATCAGATACCAAGAGTAACTTTTGTCAATGTGGGTGTAGGATCCGTGGGGGCTGTTGCTGTATGCTAGCTAGCAGGGGCTAATATGTTTTCTGCCCTTTGACCCCGGTGGCTGATGTACCGTAGCGCCCTCTGGAGGACCGATTTGCCTGAATACTATGACACACCTTTGATACATGCCCTTGGGAAAAAACATCAACCCATTTACTTCAATCCAGTTAAGTACATCAGATGCCAGTGTGGGAGTTAATCAATAGAAGACCTGGATACTCATTAATTGGACATTAAGGATTATTATCTCCATATAGTTTTTAATTCACGGGTATCATTTTGTGCTTGAATAGATTAAGAGCAGGGCTGGCTCACATATGAGGCCCATCTTGTTTTGTATTGTAAATGAAAGCTGCATTTACTGCCTTTGATAGCCGGTGGCCTGACAGCCAAACCTGCAGTAATATGTCTTGTTTTTCAAACATGACTCATGCCTGATGCACTTGATCTTTAGGGTTGAGAAATGAGAAGATTCCGTTATCATTTTCAACCTGGAGTTGTTTCACTGCCTGCTTGCACGCGGCCTGTGCGCCGTCTGGAGAACGTGCTGTTGATAAGCTCCGAAAGAGACACGGAGCAGTAATTGCTTGTCAGCGCTGTCGGTCCTGCATACGTGTGTCCGCTTTCGCGGAATGGAACTGATATTTATGCACAGAACGAAATCACATCCGTTTGCCAAGCCGGCGAGATGCTGGTCACTGAGCTGTCAAACAGAACGAGTAGCTTTGACACAAATTGTTTATGGAATCTGAAAAATGGGGGCTTTGTTCAAAATAGAGCCAGAGGGTAGGTTTTGAACTGAGGTCGTTTGTTTTTTTGACAATGCCTAAAAATAGCTGTGAAACCGTGCAGCGAGCCGGAGGAGAAAGTAAAATAAGTGCTATTGACCACACGCACACCAGAGCCAGCTCCGCCAGGGTGTGATAAGATCAGTACCAGCTGCAGTTCCTTTAAATTTCTTCCAGCAAATTTCTTATGAAAGTGTGCATAAGTTAGGTCATGAACTGCCTTCCAAGCCTGTGAAAGGCATCCACTTTTATAAGTGGTTTGTTCTCGTGGGCGGTGCTAATAATATCGCAGCCACCATGTCTAATAGGATAACTGGTTGATTGTCTGGGGAGACTGGTTACTGTGTCACTGTTTCTGTCACTGCAGACCTGCTGACAAGGTGGAACATGGAGCTATAAACGATCAAAATAATAAAAACGTCCCGCGAGGATGGTGTCACTGTCTCGGGTATGAATTTTAGGATTAAAAATACTGTGCCGTTAAAGTGAGAATGCCCAGTATGTTTGTGGCATATTAAGGAGTGAGTGGTTATGTTGAACTGGATCTTGTATTACCCAGGTGTCACTCACCATTGTCAACCTGGCCGGTGTTTCCCGGGCGGGTAACGCATGGAGCATCTCTTATTCCGTTATATCTCCGAAGGATATCTACTCAATGCCCTGATTATGCATGGCATCATTGTCACACCATCAAATGAAAGTCAACATCATCACAGCTGACCTAACCTAGATCCCTTTCAAGCATTCCTCTCAACTTCTGCACTCCTGGCCCTTTAGGTTCTGGCAACCCCTTCCAACTTCCCCGCTACGTAACTATGGCAGCCAGGCGTTCTTGCTTTTGTCACCCAACGGATTCCGTTGTCTTGCCATCTACAGCTGCACATTCAAAATCAGGGAAGAGCTCACCCACTGTGCCCTTGAGATAGATACCAGAATTACTTCCATAAAAAAAACCCAAATGCATAAAAAGACAAACCTTAATATATGCTAAGTAACAAGATACAAAAAATAGACGATAAGAGGCTGGAAACTTTCCTGGGTCTGTTGGGAATGGATGATTAATCACTGAAGGCCGTGTATCAGTTCCGGTATGGGGCTCCACAGAGGCCCACAGGGAGACGCAGCTCGGAGTTAACTAATCACCAATCAGCTGGCCAAGGACGTCATTGTACCCCATCCAAATTCATTAAGATTAGGCTTAATGGCTTTTCCTGCAGAAAATAGAAGGACAAAAGAGTCAGCCTACTGTATAAATAATATGCTGGAAAAATGAACATCACCAACTTATCCTCTTTTCATACCAATACCACGGATGGTTAGAATACAAATAGCATGCAGGTAGTCTGTTTTTGTAAAGAAATTTGGGGGTGGCACGGCAAAAGTGGCTGTAGTCTGACCTCGCTTTTCGACACCTCTTGGGACGGCTCTGAATACTGTGGTTTTAGAGGCATTTATGCTGTCTGAAGGGCATTTGTGGTGCTCTTTGGGTAGGCCTCTCTAGGGGGCACCCTTTCTGTCTAAAGTGCCATTAGAGTGGTGTGAAAGTGTACATATAGATAAGAGGCGCCTGCACTGAGGCCACAGTTTATAAAATGCAGCTACAATCACAGAGATTTCCCCAATCCTGTTTACGGCTGCAGGAACAAGTGGAAGTGAAATCAACTCCCAAACCACTGTGCAAACAGACACGTCAGTGGCCAAAAGACGCTGGACCGACGCATGTTGTTCCATCACCAGACCACAAATTGGCATCGTGGGTGCCTTGTAGACCTTTGGGGGCTACGGTTTGTGCTTTAGGATAGCAGGAGCCCTCAAAGCTGGGGAGATAACACCAAGCGCTGATGATGGCTGCCGCTCTCATCTGCTGCGGTCTTGCGCTCTTCCTCCCCTGATGTCCAGACTGGAACATGACCATGGACATTTTGGGGTTCTGCACATATTCACAGAAACTTTCAAAAATATTTTAACCAGATGCAAGAGTAAGCATAGCACAAGCCTAGGGAAATGAATGGACATCTTTGCTGGAGTCACTTGCTATACGGTAGAAGAACAAAATCCTTATGCTTATTCAGTGTGATACCAGGGGGTTATTACTGCTGCCTCACACCTCTGGAACCAGGGTCTGAGTGTCTGCCATGGCCCCACGTGCGTGAAGTTTGCATGCTCTCCATGTGCCTGTGTGGGATTTCCTACAGGGCCATCCCCTCCCCCCCCCCCCCAGTCCAAACACATGCTGACGTGAATTGGAGTTACCAAATGCCCCTCAGGTGTACATGTGTGAGTGAACGATGTGTGGCTGTCCCTTGGATGGATTGGCGCCCCCATCCTGGGTTGACCCCCCTGCGCTGGGTCTGTAGCTTCTGGATGAGCCTCTGGATCGCTCGCCCCCACCCACCCAACCCTGAATATGACATGCCGGTATCGAAAATCAATCAGGCCACCCGGAGCTGATAGAGATAAATAAATTATAACAAATAAATTAAATCGGGTGTATTCAATCAAGCGAGACCCACTTGGAGATACGGCGCTTCCCCTGAAGAAACCCCCACCGAGGGGAAAGAGAACTTCATCGGCTGTGCGTCGAACCTTCATCTTACCACCCAGAGTGTTTACCCCGGCAGCAGTTGCCATGGTGACCAGATGCATCCAGATTCAAGAGAGACTGTGGCCCTTGCTCTTCCTTATCCGGCTGCATGTAATACAAACATAGGCGCACACACACGATGAATAAGTGAAGAAAACGTGGTCAGTGGTTTTGGCAATAATAAATAAAATAGAGGGGACTACTTGAAGCGAGGGCTTTGTTGTGTAGCTGCCAGGGGATGACTGCAATCCCTTCGTAAACAGATCTGCTCATTACCGACATCATCAAAAGTTCCTCTCTGCAGGACATTCTTCCATAATGGTGCCTGTTAAAGGACCCTTTCTAAAGGTTCTTGTGCTCCACTAAGACATGTTCTGTGCTTCAAATCAAGAATACACTTAATATGCAGTAGCATTGAGAGCATGCGTGATGAGGATGCTTCAGCGCCCCCTCTGGCTGTTGACGGTCATGCAGCGTCAGAATACAGTTGGGCAGCCCCAGTGCCTATAGTTGTTGTCAAAGAAGAACATAACGCTCAAAGAAGAATGCAATGGTTATTATCTCACAATGGCTTAGGGACAACTTTTTGATTATTTCTCCAAAACGACTCCAGTTGTTAGCTATTGATAGCTGCCAATGATACATGAGAACTTCAGCTATTGGTCATTACTGGTCTTTCCGACTTTCAGCACCTTGAACTCCAAATGTCCTCCAGTGCCTCTGAACATACGCGTTTAGCCGAAGATGTAGCCAGAGACCAGTCTATTATGGAGGAGGGCAGGGCTTGGGAAGTGTGACCAGTTGAAGCCCGCTATGTTTGCTAAACTTTAGACCCATATCTGGGAGATGTTTCTCCTACGCCAACAAGCACTCAACCCTGTTCCCCTGCAGGGGGCAGCAGGGCTCTGCACGGACGTGTCCTTGAAGGTTTCTCAGCAGGTGGACAACCCTGTTCATTAGTCTGCTAACTTAAATCCAGCGTTAGCCGCCAGCTCCCTTCTCAATGTGGTCCTTGGGGGGGGGGAAACAAAACCTGAGATTAATGACTAATTGGATTTTCCTGTGTTATCTTTATTTGACAGGTTCCAATTACGGCGCTCCAGTTCCCATAGCCTGGCAGGATCGGAATTCACCTGAACGGATAACGTCATGACAACATGACAACAAGCGGTGTCAAACCAGAAAAACACCGCCTGTCCTTTCGGCTACTGGCTCTCTGGCAGATCTCATGCTGCACAAAGAATCAAATGACATCCAGGGCATGGGAAGAGGCAAACTTAAGGCAAACCTAAACATTCAATTAGTAACGCTTGGCTTTAATTAAATTATCTGTCCTGAATTTGTCTGCAATTTGTTTAGTGCTTTGAAATGCATTACTCAATTACGAGCCACTCAATAAACTTGTTTAGTTTATATAAATGGTTCATTTTAATTGTATTGTTTTGATTCTCTAATTGTTAGATTTGTGTCAAATCACAAAAATCAAGTCTTGGCAACCTATTGAGCCTGATACAAATGCAGGTGAATATTGAAAGAAGACTGAATTTATATAAGGCTAGGATTTTTTTCAGTATCTGACATTTGTTTAGTTGAAGAAGTACTATCTGTTTCGCCGTAGAGCAGTTCAATTTACATTCTGTGTTATTTATTTATTCTCTATGTGCTTTCGGTCAAAGTTGAATTTCTGTGCAAACTGTTAAATATTTACTAGAGGAATTTTTTAAAAGGGTACAATATTGATTCCTGCTTTAGGATTTAAAGGTGCATGCCGCGGCCCACTTGCCTAATCGCGGCTCTTTTTACATGATTCAGCTGTTAAACGAAAAGCCTCAGCCACACCTCTGGCTACTCAACCTGAGTGGAGATGGCTGCTGTTTGTGCCCCATCGCTACAGGTGTCCGCATGCCGGCGATTCTGCTGGCAACGATTATCCGCCAACACCAGACACGTCAGCAAGACGCTGTGCTTGGATGTTACATGGATTTACATATCACCTAATGTGTCCTAATAAGCTACCTAATTTTGTAATTGCGCCTTGCACAGCGTGACTAATGAAGATGATTACTTGCTAACAAACAGACTGGCAGATAGCTGGGTGGAAATGTTCAGCAGGGCTCCAATCAGAGACCAGAACACTGGCCTCACCCATCATGTTGTCCTATGGATGGTCACTCTTTAATAAATGTCACCAGGAACAAGAGATAGTTGAAAAGACAATCTCCAATATACCTTTTTGGTTTTTTTTTTTTTATATTCAACAACCAATCAAATCTCCTGTACCAGTGCAGGTAATCAGTCTGGGGCTGACTGTTTAGTCAAGTCAATTTGTGTCCATAGAGTCCAGGGAGGGGTGGGGGAAACACCCTCCCCAACCCGTTTAACACATAAATGTTGTTTTTTTTTTTCTCCGTTTACCGTAGTTTCTGCTTGCAACAGCCAGAGCACGTTTCTGCATCTTCTGTGGTGCTGGGAGACGTCGCTGCTGACGGCAAGTGCTTGACTGGCAGAGTGAGCAGCATAATATTTATCTCATCAAGGGTAGGGGTGTTCTCCTTCAGCTGTCGCAGCCGGCATTTCTCTGTTTACTCGCCCAGGCCTGACTTTCAGAGGACGGCCCCACCGCACGTCCTGACTTCAAAAGCAGGAGAAAGTGGTGCGAGGGGGGGGGGGGCTTCTGCGAGCGGATGATGACCGGCACGTTACTCGCACCATCACTGTGGTTCTAAGTGCCATTATGTGATTTCAAAAAGCTTTATACACACCTTAGACACATGACTATTGGGTTTTGAGGCGAGGAGAGGTGCAAGACACAGAAATATACATATGAACACTGCCATTCTCATGTCACACTGGCAAGAGAACACAGCACAGTAAGAAGAAGGACTCTAATGACCTAATCTTTTAATGTATTCAAGAGCCTGTCAATTACCTGGTGAGGAGTGGAGGAAACAGGAGGTGTGGGTGAAGAGGCCTGCTTTGGATCTGAAAAGACTGTAAATCAGTAGTTTATCAAATTTTTCATGTTTTCCATAATACTGGTCAGTCTTTATAATTACAATTCATTATGAATATTATATAACTATAATCCATGTTTCTTTAGCAGTACATGTGAGAGTCACACTTCAAGTGGAGTACATTGCCCGGAGAGTAGTTTTTGACACAGCGATTCATTGAAGGTTCACCTCCTCACCTGAACTTTTTAATAACTCAGTTTGGGAAATGAACACGGCAAACAGAAAAAACAATGAAGAATGCAAAGAAAGAATCCCTGAGCAGTTTCATCAAAATGCCAAGGAAGGCTGTTCTTTCTCTCTGCCAGGATGTGATCCTTTATTTAAAACACACTATTTGTAACACTGGACATCATATTTATGTATTGCAAAATTCAACAACAAACGATCAATAAAATGTCCGAAACCTCTACGAAAGAAAATATGGGTGGCGTTTTTGTGCTAGAGAAGAGGGCCACTGCTAAAAGTCATAGCTGTAAAAAACACAGACAAAGAAACAAACTTGTGCAATGAAACAAGTTGAGAAACTTGCACAGTTCCCACTTAGGGAAAGTAAACAAGCAGCCGTAAGCCGTGCGGCTTCGGAGTCTGGCGTCACCGTTCTGCTGCTGTCCTCCACAGCCCCAGATGAGATCACGTTCTCGGAAACCGCGATGAGTTGCAAGGCCCAGAGCCACGTCCCCTCCCTGGCCCTTCTGCGTCTGTCATTGTACAAAATGTGATTTTTCCAATTGGATTCCCTATAGACGCTGGGATTCAGGACCAGTCAGGGGCTCCAAAGCCCCAAATGATGGGCAAAGATAAACCATGATCCTCCTGCAGTCAGCCACTGCACCCCCCTCCCAAACAACCCCCCCC
>JABFEB020000035.1:19337295-19349343 GCA_019775895.2 Stomatorhinus ivindoensis | reverse complement strand
GCATAGGGCACTCACACTGGATTCGCAGAGGGCACTCACACTGGATTCGCATAGGGCACTCACACTGGATTCGCATAAGGCACTCACACTGGATTTTACCAAGTATATCTCATGGACATAATTTTCACCTCGTATAGGGCAGGGCTGCCGCACCCGGCTCCTGGAGCTTGACCCCCCTACAGAACTTAGCTGCATCCCTTATTTAACACACCTGATACAGATATCAAGGCCCTAAAGTAGCGTCTGAGTGTTATAGTCAGCTATGTTGAAGCTGACTCTGCAGGGGGGGTAGATTTCATAGAAGAATTTCTATGTGATGGAGGCTCTTTATGCAGACAAGATGAGCATCACTGACAGGCCCCAGAGATGTCCAGTCCAACAGCAGAACAGAGTCCTAGCAAACAGGTTCTTCCTGGCGTGAATGTGGATGGACGTGAAGTCAGCTGTGAGCAGTGGCGCGAACCTTATTAAAGACGTGTGCCTTTCACATGCTCTTTTGGAAGAGCATCTCAAGTGAGAAGAATTCGCGAGCCGTGCAGCCGGTGAGACTTTTCGCTGAGAACGTAACACCCTTCCACATTCCACATGTACTTATTATTATGTACATATTTTCACTGGAATGTTTACTTTCTTGGCAAATGCGTTTATGAAAAGAATCTATAAAGCATGCTCTCTTGCTTTTGCCCATATATAACAGCTCAAAGTTGACACTGAAGCTATTCAGCCAGAGTGCCTTGCCTGGGATTCCGGCAAAAGATTCCCTGCTGGGATTTGAACTGAATGGCTTTCACTTAGGAATGCAGCTATATAACTGCGCCTTGCATATTTGCTGATTTTTAAGACGATACGTCCATTCATGCTTTTTGAATGAGCTGTTTATATACTAATGAAATGCGCTGTTCATTTGCGATTACGTTTAACACCTCAGAGGGGGAGAGAGAGAAGACGTCACAGTAAAAGCCCTTTACTGATGGCCAGCATTCATACTTAATGACTTTACTGCAAACAAGCTCCAGCACACAGCAAAGATCCCGGTGATGTTCAGAGTGTGTCCCTGCCAGAGGGGGTGATTTAGGTCAAGAAAGTAAAAATCCAGACCAAGGTTATCTTTCAACCAAGCAGTTGAGCATAGAGAGTCACAGTCAGAGAGGACTCAGCTGGACAGTTGAAACAAAATCCTGGTCTGGATTGTTACTCTCCGGGCCCGAAGTGTGCAACTCTGGTCCCTGCTCACCTCGGTCTCCAGGAATCGACGCAGGGCACGCTTCTTCTTGATGCTCCTACGGCGAACATAGACGGCCACACTCAATGCCACGATGACGATGACGAAGAGCCCGCCGATGACGCCTGCCGCGATGAGAGGAGTCCTGCGGAGGGCCAGAGGGCGAGAGAGGCCGCCAAAATGACTCGGAGGAGCGTCACTCCAAGTTCATTGCAGAACATGGCTTCCCCAGTCATTATAAACTGAGCATCACCCCCGAGGATAGACATGCACTTCGTACAATTCTGCTAAACCACCACCCACCTTCCCAGCTGGTAGCCTGTTCAGCAGGCACTAGCTACAGAACAAACCAAGTTCACAGAACGCTGTGTTTTACCATAAGATCTGAAGGCTGCAGTGCTGCGTAAGCTTTGTGGAGGTTAATGCAGCATCACAGCAATCAGAGAGGTTTCCAAAACAATATGGTCATCCGTTACATCTCCTTTCTCTATCACTTCCCTTTCAAGAAACCCTGAAAAGCGCTTTTCATTATTAAAGAAAGAATTTGGGCATTTCATCTAAGGTGACTAACCTGAATTGAAAAACATTTGAGAGGCTGGATTCTACTCAAACAAATGTACAAACAGAAAAATGAATAATATCCACACAGATCCTTCGGACTCTTACAATGTAACCCACAATTTTATTACAAAACAGCGCTGCAGTGAAAGAAATATTATCCTAATATATTTTGCTAATCATTATGTGACAGCAGTGGAAACGCCACGGAAACGACAGAATCTTACATTTTCTTGCTTTGATGCGACTGACAGGCCAGATATTCTACCTGAAAAGAAATTTCGATGCTGCACAGCCCAGCAATGCCAGACTTAACAAACACAATGTGTCGTCCTGTCTGCTTTTTCTAGATACAGCAGTCATAAATAGATTAATTAATTCATATATCTCACTATCTTTGGCTGGATACCTAGGTGGTTCCCTACTGATATATTTAACACTGGATGTTCATCCCCTGTGCTTATTTAAGTCTCACTGGCAACCTCTGTGATGTATTTGTAACATCTTTGTGGGTGAAAAACCTTACAGATGTCCGTAGTCAGCTAGCAGATGGGGGACAGTCCTAATGAGAACCTAGGAGACCAGAGCATCCCTGCTACACCTTCAGTCTGATTAAGGGCATTTCATTGACGACGTCTACGGGACGCTTCCAGCTTGATCCTAACTCTGGAAATCGGAAAGAAATTATCCTGATGAGCGAGACAACCTGATTCCTAATTCTGTTTGTAATATTACCTTCTTGTTTTCTTAGAGAACAAAACAAATCTTATTGCAGGACGGCTGGATTTTTCTGTAATATTCCTACAAAAAGGGCCTGCGGAAGAGAATTGATCTGAGAACTTCATGGAGAGGAACAGCCAAACTTTCCAGGTCCTGTCGTTTACTCCGAGGGGGGCACAGGGTGTCAGAAAGCGTGCATGGCTTGGAATTGGGGGTGGGATTTGGTTGGGTGGGGAAAAACATAGCAGGAAAACAGCGGCCAGGGAGACCCCATAAGGAGTGGAGAATTCATGGCTATTCGCACATCCCCTGGCTTCCTGTAGGTCAGTGTCAGCAGGACGTCCAAAGGTATATTTTGTAAAAGCTTTCAACAGGTAAACATTAGTGTGTGTACACAAATTTATACATACAAGGAAAATATTCTCTTTCTTACGGCAAATAGATGTAACACTTATACCACAGCGCACATGATTTACGTTAGAGGGAAATGCTGGCCGCACCCACGTAACTTTGTTAAGTCTGGGGATTCCCTTGGTAGCAGCCGATGGCAGGAGAAGCCGAAGGGGCGAGCATGACTGCGAACGGCACAGGCACCTGCGGAAACCTCACCTCTACATCACCAAACTTTAACTATATTTCAAATGAAATATTTACGCCAATAAATAAAGCACCCTCCTTTAGTAGAGAAGGTACTTTTTTATTATACATTTTTTTAAAATCATGACAAAAAAATCTGACACATGCATTAAAAAAAAACATTTGTAATTGAAACCAGAGTTTAAAAAGTGCTGTTCTGCTTTTCTGCATGATGTTGCTTAGGGCCACAGACAGGACACAGACTCATGGCTACAGACACTCATGTTTCCATCTGCCCGGCCACTGAACTATCACGGCCAATCATATCTGCTCATTTCCCTGGTGCTTAGCTGGCAAATCATAGCCTTAGGTTGCTCCAATCAACCAAATTTAGGCAAAGTACCCTGCCATTGCACACCCTTGCATTTTTTATCTCTGGTTATGTATTTGTCTGGCTTTCAGTCGACTCTAATGTGTTTGTTTTCGTTTTGAGCAGCACTGAGCAGTCCCCCGCCCCATTAAATTAAATCGCAAATTCATTCACTGGAGCTGTCTCGCCTAATGCTCCTTGAACACATGCCCCCCGCAGTCGCTCTCGAACCGGCACTGCTAGCTTATCGCATTTCCACTGAGCCCAGAACAGTTTTGTGCCTTTCTAAGGGCTTCCTGGGAGGATGAAGAAAATCCACTCAATTCATCAAGTCGCAAGTGACGTAATGGACAGACTTTACTGTCCCAGCGTGCCATTAATCATGGGAAACCCTGTGTCTGGCTTCATATGGACTTGCCTTGCAGGCTGTGTTAACGCTGATGCTCACCGCCATGTCCGCAGATAAACGGTACTCAGTGCACAACCCTGCTGTAATCCTGTTTGCTCTGCTAATGAGAATCCCGCTGGTCCACGCAAACACTGACTACCAAAAGCTCATGGGAGTTTTACTTACACAAAAATGTTCTGAGGGCAGAACGAAAAAATGATTGATTAGAAGAGAAGTAAGTCCAAGCAACTAGTGAAACCAGGACCAACCAATCAGATGTCTTGGTCCCACTTCCTCGTGTTGGTTGAAATCACTTCCTCTGCAATCCGATTGGTTATCTCTCTGAACCAATCATTTTTCTTTTTGCCCGCAGAACATTTTTGTGCACGTAAAAGGCCCAGAAGCTCGCCAAAAGCATGCAGATGCTTGCCTGGGACAAGTGTTTCTCCATTGAGGGCTAAGGATCCCACGAGCATCTGAAGCACTTGTAACGAGAGAAAAGGCATCTACACAGGCGTCCGTCGAAGGTGAAGGTTCACAAGTGTGACAACAGCCATTGTTTGTGCGGAGTGAGATGATGAGGATCGTGACTGAGAGAGTGACAGTAATAAAAGAATAATTGATGCTGGGGGCAAGGGCATAGGATAGAGTTTGAAATTGGAGGGGACACAACTTAATTTAAATGCAAGGGTGTATATACTGGGGGGTATGGAGGGGACAAAAGTAAGACAGCAGGGATACTGGGCATGACAGGGTGAGCATATTTGCTCTTACAGTGACCTTCTGGATTCCCTTCCGAGGCCTGTGTCACTGATGGCCTGATACGATCCACTGACCAGACTTAAACCAGAATCCATGCGGTAGATCTTGAAAACGTTAGCCTTAGGGTCAGAGGTCACATCTCCAAAACATAATGTATGCTCGCTAATATACATGGGTGTTACTTTATGGGCCGTATGACAGGGAGGCTGTAAGTGCATTTCTTTGGTAATTGTTTCATAATTCAAATCATGTAAGAAAGGGGGTCTGCATATCCAAGGATAAGGTAAAATCAGTTGACGAGTCCAGTTAAATGACCGCCTGTGTTATCTCTCACCCAAACCACAATACCTGCTCCTGATGACCTTTCCTTCACCCCACATGCCTGCGTTTTTTTCCCTGAACCCCCACATCTGGATGCACTGGATAAACGGTTATGGAAATTGGATGGACGGAGCCAAGACGGCAGTTAAATAAGTCTACGATTTATTCAAAATGGAATCTGAATAAAGTTCCTTCCACCCATCTGTGAGTCATGTGATTCTGTTTGTCATCCTGCCCGGAGCCATATTATGCATTAAGGGGTACTGACAGATGAAAATGAAAACAAAATATCTACTATTCCTCCTTTATTTCTAAACGGAGTAGCTGATGGAGTCAGAAACATGTTTTCTTCTGAAAAGCAGCCCTAAAGGAAATCCTTTTTTGGACTGAAACGTTTTCAGCGGCATAAAAATAAGTTATCGTGTCAGTGGAGCAGAGTGTGCTGTTTGTTTACAGTATGACAGCTATTTGTAGGAGCAGAGGTGTGACGCTGAGAGGACTCCTGGGATTGGAGAGGACGTCCACAAAGGGTTAAACGGGCTGGAGAGTCTGAGAGGGAACGTGAGCACATGTCACAGCCTGCCTGTCAGCTGGCATGATGGGCGGGGTTCGGCGCCCCGCAGGAAGAGAGCACTGGCATCTCCACAGGACACTGACACGTCTTTCCTCACCGTGCACGGACCCCACATCCACGTCACCTCCGCGACTGTCAGAGCTTGTTAAACTTTCTTTTAAAAATGTCTGGAAGGCACCCCACTATTGGCACACAAAAAAATGTTCGTGAAAAAAATGCACCCTAGAGAGCAAATGAAAGGGAAATTATGATTTGTAAGAATACCTGTCAATCATGCCCACGCAGTCTTGAATCCTGGGACCAATGCATCTGCAAAGAGGACAAAAATCTCTTAGGTAGTTGTCTGCTGTTTTTTATTAGTTTTCAAAAAGGAATGAGCATTTTATGCAGCTTAATAATTAAATAATACATATATTCAATAGTAGTTATTTATATAAAAACAAATAGATGAGTTTCACCCTACTGTATGACTGCAAACCAAAATAACAAATATCTAGTGGGTATAACGGCAAAAAAGAGGGCTTTCCTGCTGGCCGTTAGCCAAGTCTTTGATTTGTGTATAAGGTCAAGATGCCTCAGGAATGACAGGTGCACCGCCCCGGCACTGACGCCCCCACAGAGAGTAACGTGGCGGTTTCATCAGAAGCCGGCCCTGTTGTGGGGTGTTATACAGGAAGTGAGTCTGCGCCTCTCAACGCAGTTTCCTCCCCCCTGTGCCGAGGCAGACCGGCAGCCGCTGCACAACGGTAACCAGCGGCAACGCTACGGCTGCGACAACACGGTATACAGTGTATACAATGTGTCAGGAAGTCCTGAAGTCCTCCCTCCGGTGTTAGTGGGGGGCAGAGACACGAGAGAGTCGACGTAACCCAGCACTTCCCAGCTTCCATCGCTGCTTCCGGAAGCCGGTGCGTGTTTGCTATCCATCACCCTTTTCCGTGACTAGCCGGAGGATTGCCTGTGAGACTTTGTCCCTTCGGTATCTCCGTTGTGTCTCACTGCGTCTGTCCATAAGCAGCGATTCCAAACCCTGATTTTTTGTTGAGGGCTTAGTTAATTTCCAAAAACAAGCCATAAATTTTCATTTTTTTATGACCCCCTATCAGGCCAGTAGCCAGGAATGCATTTCATGGGGGTCCAGCAACACTATTGATAAGTCCCTCACAATAGTTTTTGCCAACTGGATGGGGGGCCCTTCGTAGGTTTCACCGACTGGAACGGGCTGAACCAAATTTCGAGAGGTGGTTCAAACTCTTGGCTACACGTACTGTCCGTATCTCTACAGAAGGCAACGTCAAATCTGTGAAAGCGCCTCTTTTTCCAGTCCGTGGATGACATGAAAAAGTCATACACCCATGCTGGCTTTCACAAAAACAGACACTCGAGTATTTACATTTGCGCTCTGGAGTATTTTCAAATCAAAGGTACCATGGAAGGGAACCAGCCGGAACTGGCACCCAGAGCCTCTGCCTTACCCCTGGCTGCAGTTGGCGTGGCAGGGACGGCACTCGTTGTTAGCCTCGGCGTACTTGAAGATGAAGCTATTGGCTCCCTGTAGGCCATCGGGACACTTCTCCACACAGTTTGGCCCATCCTTGAAGTGCAGGCACTTTGTGCAGTGGTCGGGGCCCTGTTGGGTGGGAGCAGGAGGCGGAGCACAGCACAGACGGTCACCGTGAGAGTCATCACGCAGAGATTTAGTGGCCTGATGCAGGAACGGAAGCACGGTAGGTGACAGACGAGGTGACCATCTGAGACACCTTCCATAAGCACCAGCCAAGGGGAGCCTCAAACCGTCAGAGAAGCGGCACGCAAAGACAGCAAGGCCCTGGACTCCGGTGGTCTGATGTGCACGTGTGTATGCGGACCGGTCCGTGTCTGTGGGAATCCGTATGTTTGTTTATCTGGCTGCTTCACCATTTGGCCATCAGTCAAAGTCCGTTGTACGCATGCCATTCCGCCCCCGCTAAATGGGCACTGTATCTAATGACTTTGAACAATAAAGAACCCACGCCGAAATAGGGCCTGGCAGCTGGTTTGATATAGAGGCCGACACATCTAGCAGTGTTAGTTACCTTTTCTGCGACTGATGAAAGATGGTCTTTTATGCGGCTGTCGGAATGGACAATGTTTCCACATTAATAAAACTACTCTGTCAGACAGGAGGACCTTCACGATGCCACAAGACCCCGCCGGTGTGCCCTTGCAGCTGGGGGGGAACGGTCAGTGACAATGTCTATGGCCAGCTATTCGGGAAATGTCATTACGGATATTTATACAGGCGTCACGTCGCACAAAGATAGGTTTGACACACCGCAGTAAAGAGGCATGCTACGTTCTTAAAATACTTTCCTCGTAGCATTTTTGGATTTTGCACTGTTAAAATAATTAAATGTAGAAACCTAGACTGAGAGAGCCACAAATGTTTTCAGCCCACTGAGGAGGATTGTGGAGGAAATTTGTGTAGGTAAACAAAAAAATCAGGGAAGTTGACAGGAAGAGTCATACAGAAATGGGACGTATTTGATAGTGGAGTGACAGTAACCCGTTCAGGATCCGTTTCCATGTGTCAGAGCAGCAAGGCAATCAACCGACAGGCTAACTTTACAGAATTATTTCATCAGTGACAGTATTGAAATTCCTAAATTGTGGAACACAGATAGAATTCCTCCTCTGAGCACCTTCGTGTTGGCACTTTCACGGAGCAGCCTCATCTGCTGACACGCATGAGATGAATCCGATGCCTGGCATGGGGACGTCCTCCGTGGCGTCCTGCCCATGGACCCGCGACCGCATACTCATTTTGCCTCGCCTTTCCGGAGCTTACAGGCTAAGTGCTGCCAGAGATTCTGTGGAGATCTGGCCCAGAAGCTGTCAATGGTTGGGCCAAAAGAATCAGCCACGGCTCTGGCTAATCTTCTCCAATAAAAATGTGCTCACACCTGTCCCCACGTGCCGCCCCAACCCGACCCACATGCGCCAAGTAACCAGCGAAACCCAAGCCTAGTGAGTAGCACAATCGCTTTGGCCGGAATCCTTGACTCAGGGCCGTCAAGCGGGTCCCCCGCCCCGCCCCATGCAGGTTCCTGTACCTCTGCTTCTGATGCATGTTCACAGGGACATTCCACATGCGAGAAGCCGCCCCCCCCACACCTCCTCCCTGTCTATACTGATGCTGATCCATCACGACACCCTCATCCAGATGGGGGACCTTCCACATGAAAGGCAAAGGCGACGACCACAGGCAGATCTATCTGTGAGCTACGGCCTGGCAGGTGGCATTTGTGGGTACTGCTATGGGGGGGGGGGGGGGAGGTTTGGAAGGGAGAAGCCGCCAGCTAGACAGCCAACTCGGTCAACAATTCGGGGCTCATCTATTTGTTGACCTCAGGGAGAGCAAAGAGTGAACACAACGCAATCAGTCACACATGGCAAGCTAAACGACCCAGTGGTTGATTTCTGAAAAACATCCATCCATCCATCCTGTTGTAGGAGCCCTGGAGCCTATGCAGGGCAGTACAGGGCACAAGATAGGTCTACAACATGACTTAGATGCCATTTTATCACATTCAAGCGGTGGAGGTGGGATCGGAGCCCACAGCCATAGAGGTGTGAGGTAACAATGTGACCCACTGAGCCATTAATTCCTGTGGTGGGCATACAAATGTGCACATTTTCCCCAGTTTTCTAGCAGAATGCCAACTTTCAGTTCTAATCCCGGAGAGCCAGTAATGAGATGGGCGGGCAAAAGCACATCTGTTTACACATTAACTGAGACGGTGGAGAATAAAAGTACATCAAGTCATTGTGCATTATTGCGTCATCAGCTGTCCAAAGCTGCTTTCTCTTAGCACTTAACGGTGTGTGCTATATTTATAAACAGCAGTATATAAATGGAGCGTCTGAATGTAATGATGGAAGACACCAGACTTCGAAATCCACAGTGGGTAAGGTTATTGTGTGTTGTGAGACAATCACTGCCTTAACCTACTTCTCCTTGTTTGCCTTACTGGTTCCAGTTGGGTTAAACCAGGAAGTGGATTTAGTGTGCTTTTGAGGACTCAGTTCCACCATGGATACTCGAGTCACGACGAGCTGAAAGATAAACAGAACTCTATGGCATCTGAAGGTGTGTGGAGACAAGTGTACACAGGAGTTTTCTTCTGGGGAATCTTTCATGAGGAATCTTTTTGTGAGACAGAGATGTCAATAAATTCTCGTCGATAAATGGCATCTGCGGCCTCACCGGTCCGTGGCAGGTCTGTAGGTCCTCGTCCACTTTCTCACACTGCGCGTCGCATTCCAGGCAGACTGAGCCATTGGCGAATTCACGCACATCCCTGCAGAAGTGACAAGAGACAAGGACACAGGTGGATTCAGAACCTATCGACTGCTCTGGGTTCCAAGCCCGGAGTGCGTGGGATTGGCTGGCAGCGTCTGCAGCAGCCCATCTGAGGGGCAGCAGGGGGACTGGAAAATGCAGAGATGGCCACACAGCAGAGAAGAAACATCTGCGCTTTAAACCAGTGCAACTTAGAAGGTTGTGAAGATCAGTGACTTGCTTTGCCGGCTGTTTTAGCCTGGGAACTGTGCCCATGTCTGGAAATCTATGGGTTTAAATCCTTTGACCATTAGAATATTTATACCACAGTTGGGCCTCGTGGTGAGCCTCTTAAGCCTAACTTCTCCAGAGGGCCAGGAGCCTGTAAGGACTACAGGGGCACTGACCCCAGCTCAAAGCTCAATGGCCTACTGAGTTCCCCTCCCCTGTCACTCACTGATTCGAAGCATGTCATTGGTAAATGATAAGGCTGCTCCTTATGTATGAATTACAGCCCCTCTTAAGCCCAGCACCTAGAATTGCCCCTGCACTGGAGCATGAACCTGTATCCTAATCCCAAAACTTATTTTCACCTGTATATACATGCATGAACATGTTTCTAATGGAGAGCACAATGGAATATGTCAAAACACTACTCTAATTGCAAACTGTTATGGCTGCGGATGCCTGCCATGCTATTGGCTGAATGTCAGGTGACGGCTCTCCATCTTTATTGGCCATAATGACACACAGGTGTCATTGTTACAGTCGGTACCTTTGTGACGCATCAAAACAGCTACAGTATATTCTCGCCTGGCAAAAGTGACATGGCTGTAGCTATCTGAACTAATGGCTCTATAAATAATTCATAGGTCTGCGCTTGTCAAGGGGGTTTCTCCATATAGGGCGACAGATGATTTACATGCTCAGTCGGCCGGCCCAGGCCAGGCTGCACATCGGCGCCCCGCGTAGCCTCAGTTTACCAGATTATTCTATCTATTGTGTTAGCCTCAGCTCGTTGTTTCATTAGTGACGAGCACAGCTGACACCTAACACGTGGCCGCAGCCGCGCTATGCGCTAGCCAGGCGTGGTGGGACCGGGGGGAGCAATTCGATTAAGTTAAGCCCCAAGCCGGGTCAATACTCCAAATAGGCGACTGACAGAGGCCTTAAATAATTAATAGCACCATAATTAATTGACAAACATACGGCCTGGTTAACTGGGATTTGAGAGTGAGTGTTATGTTGTTTTTCCAGAGGACTTAAATGACTGGGGTAAAAAGCGGGAGGCCTGAGGGAAAGTCGATACAAACTCTATCGCAGGAACAGGTATCGAGCTGAGAGTTTCAAAGGAGGCTGGAGTCAAGCAGGAGCGCAAGCGGGACTCGCACTGATAGCTAATGTGACACCGGGGCACCCCGTCGTTCCTTTTTTCACGTCATTACATCATGCGAAGCGTCATGATCAAAAGCCGACTCGTAGCGCTTGGAAAATTAGCAGACTGTGTAGATCTTAACAAAAGAAGACTGGAGATGGAAAAGACTGAGGACACAGATTGTCCAGAAAAGGGAGGTATTCCATCAGGAAGGTCAGGCGTTCAGATCAGCGCTATGCATGGTAAGGATTGTTCAGTATCACCCCCCGGGTTTGAAAGCATATGCTGGGTCTCTCCCCAGAATGCTCCCAATTTGGGATCTGGCTGAAGTAATTGGGGCTCAGTCTCGACTCAGAGGAGAGGTCTTGTGGGTAATATGGGTTTACCGGAGGACACTGACAATCACAACAAGATTAGAGGATTATCCATGACTTTAATTACTTTGTACACCTTAGATTGTGGGTTGGTGTCTGTGTTTTGCTGGAATTTATCAGTAACAGTCACTTGAAATTTCCTTGTCTTATTCGTGGTAATTCCACTTCGGGATTCGAGGAGTCCCATCCCGAACTCCTATGGGTTAATAGGCCTGTCCGTCAAAGGCAGCATCAGCCAATGCATGTTGTAGATTTAATGGATCCAGCAGGTCTTACATTTCTGCTGTGCCTCTAAGCCTTTTAAACTAAATTAAATTTTCCCTTAGGAGCCCACGGAGGGGGTGATCTTCCCTGGCACGAGAGGCGACCAAGGATGATTTTTGTTTTTCGAGAAATAGGGCAGAAAATTATTTCAGAGGTCCGTCAGTCGGTGGAGGTCGTTTTGGTGCCAGGTGACTGGGCCATTTTGGCCCTCGCGGCCTTGTCA
>JABFEB020000035.1:19309930-19325510 GCA_019775895.2 Stomatorhinus ivindoensis | reverse complement strand
ACGGCTGCCCTTACGTGGGCATTTCTTCACACAGAAGGCCCCGTAGGTGTACTTGGCCTTTGGGTTGTGCTCCAGCTGGAAGGTGGTGGGGTTGTAGACAAAGGGCTGCGGGCACTGGGTGACGCAAGCTCCGCTGTCGTTGAAGTTGGTGCAGGCCTGTGGATGGAGAGAAGAAGGCCTGTTCGCATTAGGAACATAGAGCTGCCTCTTGTAGATCAGTGAGTTCGTCTGACTGAGCAGGAAAACTCAGGAGTGATTTGGTGCTTTTGGGGTGGGAGACACAATAGAGTGACCTATATCTGCAGTTCAGAGTATGATTGAGATTCCAGAAAAGAAACTACAATCAAAATAGACACTGGAAGGAAAATTCTAGAAATCATTTCCTGAATAAACACACAGCGGACGTTGACTTGATTGGTCATCATTGGTTTTACTTGAGAACAGGGTATGGATAATATATCCAGAGTAGGGGTTGCCTGGAGATTTGCATGGAGACCATACTCCTGGCTTGCATCTTGTACTCTTAAGGAACATGAGCAATTCTTATTCTGAGAAGGAGTCAGGTATGAAAAAGGTATTGGACGGTAGTGGATATTTAAAACATGGTAGAGGTGTGGTTGCTAAGTGATGACGAAGCCGATTGGGGGGGGGCGGAGGGTTACGCACAAAGCAGTCAGTGTCTTTGGGCCCGGAGCAGCCGCCAGCACACTCCCGGTGACAGCAGTCGCTAACGTAGGGCCCGAAACAGCGTCCATCGCACTGTTCGGCACACACCGTCCTGGTCACTGTGAGAGAGAGACAGAGAAAATTGGGGGGGGGGGGGGTAACAGGGTCAGCCGGCCAAAAGTCACGTCTCAGAATATCTGTGCTTCTATATGCAAAAATCCGAAATTCCCAGCGCTGCCTGAGCGAGAGAGAGCTGGATTCCCGCACTCCGTCTCGGGTCACGTGACCATGGCGTTCATGCGAGGCTCCCCAGTGTTATCTTGGTGTGCTGTGCAAACACCGCAGAGCGAGAGCGTGTGTTTGCCTGTGGGTATGAGGATGTGCGTGTGGAGAATAGGCCCACCTTAGCAACAGCCACGATTGAGTGTGTTTGCACAAGACAGAATGTATATGGTTACGTGTTTGTATGTGACGGGTTTGCGTGAACTTGAGTGTGCATGTGGGGATGTGTGTAGAAAACCTATGTTTATATGTGTAGCACATATGCACACGCATATGTTTAAGTAGGTGTATTTGCATGTGTGTGTATCAGAGGAGTATATAAGGGAGGAGCCACAGGGGCACTGGCCCAATCTGAAAGCTGATTGGCTTGTGGAGTGTCTGCTTCCACTCTAGCCCGCTACCTTAAAATAACCCTAGATGTGCCCCTGCTGTGCGTAACCCTTGCGTTTCTGTGTATTAGTCTGCTGCGTATGTGTATTTGTCTGTGTCTAAGTGTGTATTTCTAAATCTCTGTGTTCGTAAAGCACAGTGATTTCTTTGTCTGGCTGCAGTTTCAAATGAGGGGACGCTATGAAGCTGCCACGTCACATGCCACACTTCTTCTCAGAAAGCTGGACGAGGGGCACTTCCGTAGTTGTTGGTAAAGCTCAGTTCTTTCAGGCTGATTCATTCACAATAAACCTGCACCCAGAAGACCAGACCCTGATGATCTATAGAACGTCAAACAATTCCATTTTTGTCCATTAAAATGAAATGGCCTTCTTAGAAAAGCCATTTTATCACACAAATTACCTTGCCAGAGGACTACACAATGCTGATGTGCTTCCTATTAGTGATCTCCACAATAACGCAATCATCAGTCTTGTAAAGTGTGTCAAACACCTAAAAGCTAAACAAGAGTGATAGTAAAGGAGATTAATTATCCCCCGATGAATGGAGGTTACCTGTTTATTAACTCATCCGTGTCACTTGGTGTCTCAGTCTGATGAGTATCTCTCTCCATCGACAGCTACGAGGTTACTAGGCCCTAGCTCCAGGTTACTACCATGTGCTCCACAAACCAGTGTGATGAATGTAGGTGGGTGTGTGAAAATGTCTGAAAAGTTCCCAACATTTTTTCTGAAAAATTTCAATCATTTGGACACTCTGGCATGTTGACAGAATCAAGAGATTCCTGGAAGAATTATCCTGACCTGATGTTTCAAGAACACTAATGAGGGCACAACCTGTTTTTTTTTATGAAATATGCCATATTTGGCGCACACGTGAGCATGTGTGAGCGAGTACAGCAGTCGACGGCGAGAGGGCAGAGCGCTTCCTGTTGTTTTCTTCACTCTCAGCACATCCAAAGTTCTTCTTAAAAGTCAGAGAAACGACAGCATGGGGCAGAGCTACAAATTAACTCCATGCGGGAGGCAGAGAAACTCCAGGTAACTGCGGCTCAGGGAATTCGTTCTGATACTAAGAAGGGTCAACCTTGGAAAAGTGATGCTTCTAAAGTGCTTGTGTGCAGCTGTTTGACAATGGACCGGCATCCCGTCCAGGCGATACCCCTTGCATATGGCCCTGCTTGTACTGCTGCTGTCTCTGCGACTTAAACTTTCACACTGTCTGCTGGGCCAGCCAGAACCCTCTCTAAGTGGCTGCCAGCAGAGGGACTGACACTGCAGCATTCTGGGAAATGTAGGCCGTGCAGGCCGTAAGTTCCACCAGGTAGGCCTTAATGACGCACTGAGCGGTACGGATCAGAGCGTGGAGAGAGACCTCTGTTCCTGCTGAAGAGGAAGAGGAACACAGTAATTACCTCCCACATGGGAGGAGATGAGGCGGTCCACCAGGATAGACTGATCATTGAGAGTTAGGCTTTGTAGTCATTTCCCACCTGCAGACGTCTGGAGTTGTTTTCTATAGTAACTGTTACCTATTGGTTTCGCAGGCACTTTCATGCAAAGGCACTTCCATAGATTACTGCTGTATACTAATATATTCTGGTTTTGTTTTATCTCTGAAACAACACAGATTAAATTCATTGTTTGAAACCCTCATGCAACGCTTCCGGTCGCAGTTCTTTCTGCACACAGGTGTGTAGGAGTGGAACCGTGACTCGGTCTTGTCTCGACGGAGGCCCACAGTGAAGCACCATGGTCGGCGAGCAGGGAGGGACCCACGGCGTGAAACTCACAGCTCTGGCACTGGTCCTCGCGGGGGCCCCAGCAGCGGCCGTTGCAGGATCTGTGACATCGCAGGCCTGTGGGGGAGGGGGGGCGGATAGCGTTAGCATGTCTCGAGCGGGCGGCGGGGATCAGAACCATGACCACAACACCTGAAGGGCGGCCATTCTCGTCACATTCCTGTTGTACATTTGGGACGAGACACTCAACTCGACCTCCAGCAAGATATCTAGCTGTATAAAAGCAAAAGCAATCTGTGATGAACAGAAGCCAAGAATTTTATGCACCTGATTAGTTACAAATTTCGATTTAAATATTGATTAATAACGTACTTCTGCAGAGTCTTTGGTATTTATCGCGCGCTAACAGCTAGTAGCAGTGGATCTAAGCAGTAGCTGACTGGTGGTTTACACTGGCAGTCTGTTTACCAGCTCACTGCATGCTCGGAAAGGCCCCTGCCTGGCCCTGTGCGATCCGAGCCGCATCTCGCCGAGGCGGAGGAAGGTCCCCTCGGCTGCGACCGTTCTGGCAGCGCCGCAGCGCACCGTCGCTCCTGTTTGTTGGCGTTTTTGTTTGGCAATGCCGTTACGTGCCGCCGCGAGGCGTGTTTGACGGGCCGGTTGGTGCCGTGCCACGCGGTGACCCACTGGCGGCCGCAGGAATTAGGCTAACTGACGTCTCTGCCTTGGCCCTACCCCTTGTGCCCCCCCCCCCCCCCGCCCCCACCGTCACCATCTGCTGCTGGCCGTGGCGGCACCGACCGCGAGGAGAATCCGGGGTGGGAGAGGATGTAACAGCCCCCTGCCACGAGAGGGGGGCTGGGTCCGTGTGTAGCAGATGGGCCGCAGGTCGCAGTGCTGGCCTAGCCTCTTGTTTACAGGCCTGTGGTGGGCTGGGGGAGGGTCTAAACCAGAGTCGAGGATCCCTGGCCTGCTGGATTCTCCGCTCAATGTTTCACTATGACATCATGGTCACTTGGAGCTTCAGGCTGAAACCAATTTCTAGCTGAAGATCACCCAAGAGCTGTAACTTGATGTACGAGGGTCAGTCTCACGCGATGCGACCCCCCCCCCCCTTCCCATACCTGCCATAAATTTTGTTCCCTTGTCCTCTATTTTTTTCCCCACAGTGAAATTTTCTTTCTATTCTTTGTTTATATTGCTAGTATTATTGCTCATTTCAGTTCCGTTCAAGTTTACTTGCAACAATGTCACTGGATGATGCCTTGGGCAAAGTTCAATAAATAAAATATATAAAAAATGAAATTAACTGACTTGGTTCAGAGAAAAATGAATGATTTCAATGCCTTTGTGCTTGGGACCAATCACAGTTCCCCCCAAGGACACAACAAGCCACTCAGAGGCCTCAGATAGGATCCTGCTGCGCTTAGCAACGGACACTCTGCTGGTCCAGAGTGTCACACTGTCACTTTAAGATTAAAGATTAAATTAAATTTAGTAAATCAATCAAGTCAAAGCTAGGAACCCCGAGGTGTGGTTGAGTCATCGCTCGCCGTCTTTCTGTACACATGGCAAGCCGCATGCACTCAGATGCAATATTGAGGTTTTTCAAGAGAATTCATTTTTGTTCGGGACACATCTTTTACTTGGGAAGGTTCTGTGCAACACAATCTGTATGTGAACATCCTTCGTAAGACCTCAACATGCAGTGTTGTTGTTTAACTGCTGTTGGGGATTCGAACCCTGCCCCTGCTCTGTCTGTGTAGGGTCTGAGCTCCCCGTTTCATATGGGTCTAAAGCAGTGGTCACCCTGCCAAGACATTCCCAGTCAATCGTGACACTGTCTACCACGTTCTGCCCCACCATCCACCACCCAACTGTACAAAAACTCAACTGAGAGCCCCCCTGAGAGCAAACTCTACCGAGAGGGACCCCCCTTGTTTGGCAAAAGATACTGCAGTGATTTGGTAGCTCCACAGATTATTTTCCTTGTTAAAATAGCTCTCAATGTAAAAAAGGTTGGAGACCACTGGACTAACACAGCAGTTCGGTGACCTGACATCTCTGAATTGCGCATAGTGTGTGAGCACTTGTGCCCCTTCGTCTGACCTTACACTACACTGCCTGGGATAGACTCCAGGCCCCTGTGACCCTTTGTAGGATAAAGAGTTGGAAGATGGATGGATGAACCACTGCTGTTTACAACCACGTTGCAGAATGGAACAGGCAGGCAGTGCAGGACCCTGATATCATATTCCCCTCCAAGCGACAGATAACAGAGTCTGGGTGGGGGGCAGACGTGACTCCGCAGCCTAGAGTCAAATCCCAAGCAGCCCCAGTAACGACCTCATCGCTCCCAGAGCGAGAAGGCGAGCTCAGGAGGAAGGCGCTGTTGTGCGACGGGCTGCCCTTTGCCGTTCTCTCAGCTCGAGTGAGCCTGCGATGTCACCCGCAGCACCGTTAGCGCGAATGAGGACCATAAACACGCATTTATGTCCACGCTCTAGCAGCCATAATACTAATTCCTGTTGACCTTCACTGACTGCGATTTTTATCAACCCTCAGAAAAGTGGAATAAAAACTCAGAAGCAGGAAATCAAAAAAAAAGTGTCTAAAACTTAAAAAACCCAGATCATGCATAGACAGAGCAGCTGGGCAGGTGACAAAATATTACGATAATTTCTTTTTAAGTATAATAATTTTTTCCCCATTTTATGCAATATTTATTTAATTTTCATTATCATTCTCATTTTAATTTAAAACAAAAATTAAATAAATAACGAAATGAAGTATGTTACATTGCCATGTGCGTGATAAAACATTTTAATGGACATAATATCGTTTGACGAGGCACTTTCCTTCTATTATATCGTACTATGTATCAAAGCCCGGAGATTTATTCTGACTAGAAAAGTCTCTGAAGTCTGGAGTTTTGTTCTCATGGATAAACAAGATGTCATCAGCTTTCAGGCTTCCTGTCCGCAGAGTGACAGCTTCTCCCACAGGGAAGAAGCGACAAGGCTGAAAGGGACGGCACACATTCAAAGGGATGGGCCATTTCTAGGAACTCCTGGAGAAGCGGTACACATCCTGTTTCGTGCTGAGGCCGTCCCTTTAAGGCTTATGTGTGTTTGGATTGTGACAGGAAAGACTTGGTACTCAGGACTGAGCAGAGATGCATCCCAGAGACATTCAGAAAGGGGCAAGGATAAGCATTAGCCTAAAATTGCAGAGTTATATGAAACTACAAAGATATTTTTTTACAGACAATGGCACTCAATAACAAAAGTATCTGAGGCGATGGAAATTTTATTTATGCTTTTTCATGCCTTCATGGGCATGCTGTGGCGTGTTTATAAACAATCATGGTATATACGGCAGAAAATACTTTAGGGAAATTTGAGTCTGACGTAAGCGGAGTTTAAAAGTCGCCTGTAACAGCGCAGTTAGCCAGAGAATGACAAACTGTCAGATTGTTTGAAATACCATCAAAATAAAGTTGCACTAGTGACTAATTTTCAGTTCAGTTGGATGAGTCAGCCATCTTGTTAATGCTCACAATGATTACTTGGCGTTCGTTATACTCAGTGGGGAATATCGGAACAACAAGTTGCTCATTTTCAGGAGGTTGCGGGGAACCACAGCCAGTGTTGATGGACATTTTTGTTCTGAGGGCGTCGCTGTGACGTTCAGTGCAGCGTGTTGCCTGATTATTTGATCCTGGGGTCTTAGCGTAGGTGTCCCTTTTTGCAAAGGATCAGCTGGCCGTCAGATACAGGCTAACAAGAGGCACCTGAACCGAGCTGGAGATGTGACTCGTCAGTTGCCATGTTGGCAGACACTTGTTTTCCCTTGAATGCAGTGTGACCGACATTCAGAGCTCACTTTCATCAGTTTGATGTGCATGATGAGTTTAGATATTAAGGAATAGGTGATATTGTGCCAGTCTGGTAGCATGAACTTCTTAAATCAGCTTTATTTCCAATAGTCACTACTTGTTTTCATACACTAAACAGTGAAAATGAGCACCCTTCAACTAACAATGACAAATAGTAGGTTTTATTGAATTTAATGTGACTTTATTCTGATAGAAAGCAAACATAACCATAGCTTTTTAAAGGATTTACAGTTTTTAATTACTAGAAACAGAACACTAGCGGAGCTGAGATTTATGAGAAAAAAATCCCTGTATGACTTCTGAGCTGAAAGAAATATTAGAACCAATTATTACTGCTACATTTAAACTAATATGGTGTATTTGATATATGTAATTTGATTCTGAAGGAAAACAAACACCTGCCATCAGTAGATATCTCAGCCATGATTGTGCCGATCTGTCTTCCAATTGGGTGGAGTACTTACATCCGACGCTGCTATTGGTCGGCACCACCAGGAGCTCAGCGCGAGGATTCTTGACGATGTCCTGCCAGTGGATGGTGTCAGCGTGACACAGGAATTTGTTCTGGTCCACGTACACGCCCCCGTTCAGGATTTCTGTGGCAGAAGAGACAACACACTCAAAGACACAGAACACCTGTTTTATAGGCGTGCTCCGTCTGAATTACTGCATAACAATAAATAAAATAGATGGACTCTGACCTGAAAACCTTCTGCCTGCAAAGAGAGTATATAAAAAAAAATAACCCCAGTCTTAATTGGACATACTTCCTCAATCAACAACAGATGCACAGCAATGGTATTACTTTGAGCAACCGTATCCAGGACGTGTCTTACTCTGAATAATGGAGGTCAGTTCCATACACCTGCTATCAGGACCCATAATCTACTTTTTATGGTTATCATAAACATGTGTAGAGTAACTAAATCACATTTTAAATCTCCAAATCCAGTACTTTAGCTAATGCTATTGTAACACCAGGATCTTTTTAAATCTCATATTTCATTTTAGATGAAACAGGATTAGATATTCTGATCTTTAAAAGGAACATAATGAAATGTAACTTTATCGTGCGGTTTGGGGCAATCTGGCTTGTTGCAGAACAGTAAGCCCTTGAAGTAGCTGCTTCGCCTCCGGAGAGGAACAATCGCTGTTATCATGAGAACCGCCCTGGAATCTCTGCTGCATTTAATCCCGACTAATGAAAGAAAGAGATCAGAGCAGATTTACAATATTTACTAAGCAAGATTTCCTTTGCGTTTCCCGCAAGTAGATTAACAGCACAATGTCTATATAACTGAGGAATATTCAGGAACACAGGCCAGTTGAAGCCACGCTAAGTCATCAAGAATTCCCTCTCCACGGGTGACTTGAAATCGTGTAATTAGGATTCCCGCATTTCCCGGCAGAAAATAAGGACAACACATTCTCCTTCAGGACTTTATTTTATATTTTACCACTCATGATGGGGGAGCCTTTATGCTTTTACAAGGGCACATGGCAGTGTGGGGTGGTGGGGGGGCACACGTAGCAGTGTACCACCTGACCAGAGTGTCAGGTGCCGTGACGTGCTCATCCATTTGATGGGCCTCCCGCACATGATGCTGCCCGTCCTTTCTGCAGTCACCCCCCATGTCCGGGCCTCACTTCGGCCCGCGCCGCTAACGCGGTAATAAAGCATGTTTTATGCAGCTGGGAGATGACCTTAAGTGTCACATTCCCTCCTGTCTTTGGCCTCCCAGGTTTAGGACTCTCTCCTTCAATCTTCAGGCTGGCGCTGTGACGAGTCGGCTGCTCCATCTCTGTCTCGCCCCCCCCTCCCCACCCCTGGAGTGAATAATGACTGCTATTCACCACGCTTGTGAAAGCACAGCATTGTAAAGACAGCACGGGGTAGACCGCCCTTCAGGAGCTCCATTACAATGCCTCGGTGACCAGCATGGCCCCCCAGGAGTAAATTGCTATGCAGCAAAAACGTGAAGCCCCGCCAGCGATCGCAATAGACGAATAAATTGACTGCTAATCGCAGAGCTTGAGACACCTGGAAGGAATACACCGATTAGCTGGTGAACTCTCACACGGCATACATGACACTGAAAAGAAAGGGGATCAGGGAGTAGAATTTATCACATAGTATCATTAGCAATTATAAACATTTGACAAAAGCATACGCATTAATGAAAGACTTTGCTCCCTATCACAGTTGGCCTGGCATGCAAATAGCATCCATTTCACTGCTGCAAAGCTACATTCAAGGCGAGGTACCAAACCTGCGGGATAAAGCTCAGAAATGAAGATACCCAATGAGGGAGCTTAAGCAGGTCACACAGGATCTGTCCAATATGATGCCTGAAAAGGATCCAATGACAGAGGACCAAGGAGAGAGCACTCATTCAGTAGGATTGGAGATACATGGTGGGTGGGCTTAATAAGTCTGTGGTCGACAGCGCGGAGAGAAATCCACCCTGTATGCTGAGTATCGCTACAGACACCCTGTATACTGAGTATCACTACAGATGCCCTTTATGCTGAGTATCACTACAGATGCCCTTTATGCTGAGTATCGCTACAGATGTCCTTTATGCTGAGTATCACTACAGACGCCCTGTATACTGAGTATCAATACAGACACCCTGTATATTGAGTATCACTACAGATGCCCTGTATACTGAGTATCGGTACAGACGCCCTGTATACTGAGTATCACTACAGGCGCCCTGTATACTGAGTATCACTACAGGCGCCCTGTATACTGAGTATCGCTACAGACGCCCTGTATACTGAGAATCGCTATAGACACCCTGCATATTGAGTATCGCTACAGACGCCCTGTATACTGAGTATCGATACAGACACCCTGCATACTGAGTATCGCTACAGACGCCCTGTATACTGAGTATCGATACAGACGCCCTGTATACTGAGAATCGCTATAGACACCCTGCATATTGAGTATCGCTACAGACGCCCTGTATACTGAGTATCGATACAGACACCCTGCATACTGAGTATCGCTACAGACGCCATGTATACTGAGAATCGCTACAGATGCCCTGTATACTTAGTGTCACTACAGACGCCCTGTATACTATCGCTACGGACACCCTGTATACTGAGAATCGCTACAGACGCCCTGTATACTGAGTATCACTACAAACACCCTGCCACATGATGCCCTCTCCCCATAAGCATCAGATTATCTTTGATTCATCAGAAATATGGATACAAGCCATTCACGAGTTACTAGCCAACAAAGGTGCTGAATCTGAGCGATGTCACGCCCCCCCAAAAGGGGGCGAGTGGCTGCCGCTCCCGCCATCTTTCCCCCGGAGCTGAACACGGAGCACAAGGGCGCTTCCGCGGAAATCGCTTCTGCTTCAACCGCGCGGCCCCTTCGAGGAGCACGACAACGACGGTCACTACACCGAAACAGGAAACCCCGTGAATGCTTCTCCCTCTGATTAAAACACCCCATTCCTTTTGCTTTCGGGGCTTAACAATCATGCAGTGCATTAACACAGAAGAGAAGGTGTTTCTCAGACTCTCACAGTGGCGGTAATTTAGAAAAGAACAATAAAAAATTACTTTAAAAGAACGAGGGAGCACAATGGCATCTGGATGCTTTTAAACGAGTTCCTGCCCATTCCTGGATAAATTAGTGCCTACTGCCCATGCTTATAGTTAATTGTAAGTTATGGAGTGAAACACAATTCTCTCTGTTCACACCCACGTACACATCCTTGTCCGGGATCCACATCAGTATGCTAATTTCGCGCACGCTAACGCACACACAGACACAGACTTGGACAAAAGCCCTCTCATGCATACAAACGGACCAGGCTTGCGTGTACAACCACCCTTAGAGACAGAGTAAGGTTACTCACGAGCAAACACAGAATCTCCAGCGCATGGTGGCAGTGGTGTAGGAGAGTTTGACATTGTGGTGAGTGGACAAAACCAAACAATTCAAACACAAAGTAATATACTTTTTGGAGGGGTAAAATGAATCAAAATTAAATACTGGGGGGGGGGGGGGAGGGGGGTACATCACCCCCACCACCCTGATTCCTATGCCCTTGTGCATCAGAACCAGAACATAATAGGTGTCTCGGGGACTGTACTGAAATATTAGAGTGGTACTCAAGACTCCACCAGCTGTCAAGCCAGCACAGAGCTAAAGCTCCCATTCAGATCCAAAGCCGGACCCCCCCTGTCATGCTACCCACAGGCCCTCATTCAGCTCAGTCAGCCAGAGACCCCGGCCGCTCCCCAGAACCCAGCAACCCTGTCCGGGGCAGGCTGCCCACCTCATTGGATGTAATAACTGAAAGTGACAGGTCCTTGCTCCGTACCTCTGTATGTGTAATTAAACTGCTTTAGAGCCCAGTTCTGTGAGGAAAAGTGCTCTTAATTAGTACCTTTGGTGCGCAGGGAAGTCAATTCCAGCTATTATGGGTCCCCGAGGTGACGCACATCTTTAAATTATAGCCCGGCTGAAGTTTTTGCAGGTTATTACAAAATAGACTGTGGGATAAATTAATGAGGAATTCATGAAAGCAGAACATATATTCACGTGGGTTGCTGGAGCGAGTCGCCATTAGCTCCTTGTTGTTATTTGCTCGCTGTGATGAATCTTTGCTCAGGAGAGCGATGGGATTGCAGCTGCATGGAGATGCGCGAGAACGTTATGTGACACAACGGACAGTAGGGGGAGCTATCGTTAAGGTACAGGATGGCTGAGGGGGTTGTGAGTGTGACTGATATGTGGGTCATGGCAATTTGGAGGGGGCTTTTTCCCTGAAATTCCTGAGCCCTGTTCACAACCAAACCCTGGATGGGCAGGTGCTTGCTGTTAAAAGCACGCAATTACCCCCAGATCTGAACTGATGAGTCACACCTCTTGCAGGGGCCCTGTAAGGGGGGGGGGGGTGATGTCAGGGGCCCTAAAACGTTTGTAACATAATTAGATTGGTCTGGGTTTGAGGCCCCATATAAAATCCTGGTCCACGAGGTCCAAAATCTCTAGTGATCCTGTTTGGCGTGAACCAGGCCCAAGACTTGCCCAATCCAGGCCTCTCCTGATCTCATAGCCCCAGGGAGCCACCTCACTCTGCTGGAAAGGCTGTCCATCATCGAGGTCCTGAGACTCTCACTATGCCGCTCTATGCAGGTGCAATGACAGCTTCCCATGCTACCAGTTACCGCTTGGTGTGGATGAATGCGTTTGGGGGCAGCCATTGGTGGGTGTCAGGGTCCACAAACAGAATTCTGCTCAGACTGCCGCTCGACCTCTCAGCATGCTGAATTCGACTGGTATGCAAAGCTGTGCCATCTAAGGATGGAGCAGAGTGCCCAGGTGAAGCACCATCACAAACAGGCTCAAGTTACAGAAATGCAGACACACAGTCTCACGGAAACAAGCACTACCTCCCCTTGCAGTGCTGCAGCAGCTCGACAGGTTTAGAGCGATAGCTGATAGGCCAGAGACTTGGCACTTAATCATGAATTTATCCTTCAGCGCTATCGTGCATAAAGCCCCAATTAATAGTCAAGTAGCATGCTGTTATCACAGAAAGGGCCTGCTTTCCAAAACAGCAATTAGAAAACACATCTATATATAAACAAAACAAAATCCAAAAAAATCTGCCTTAAGCACTTTAGCTAGGCAGAATGATCTCAGGAGCTTCCTCAGAAGACCAACACATGCTAACGTTCAATTACAGATGTGGGGGCGGGGAGTGAGCCGCATGGATCTGCTGACGATAATGGGGGAAGTGACCAAAGGGCATCAGCTTCCAATCTCAAGAAGAGACCCGTCACTGAACCTTTGAACGAGGCGCTTAACTCCGACAAAACCTCTGGTGGCATCGCCGACCTAAATTGCACACTCTCACTGTTAATTATGTCTGTCTGCAGTGACATGGAAAAGGCCTTGTACAGAGACAGTCAAACGAGTACCACATCATATTTTACAAGCACTTTATTATTAAATGTCTAAGTAGGCATGGCAGCTAAATTGCACCTTTTGGTTGTAATGTTTCTAATGTGGCAGCTACTGCCCGGAGGATGGTGTGGATAAAAACACATAACGTGACTTTCGTTTGGCAAAATGTGATTATAGACTGATTTGCATTTTCCACGTGTCTGTGCTCGAGAGACCTCCAAGGGCAGCTGATTTCACTGTAGGTGGGGGCTGTCGACCCCTCCTCCCCCATCAGAGACACAGGATCACGGCAGATCGACCGGAGAGGCGATCGATCCGAGTCGACCACACTGGCGACTTCTGAGCTGGCCGGCTGCTTCATTCCTGGCTTCCGCTGCAGGTTCGCTGAGCCACTGACTTGAGCATCTGTGAAACCCACTATGGCGGGAACCATTCAGTCAGCTGGGGGCTCGGCGATCTGCCATGTGCACGCCGGTCCCCACCAACGCAGCAGGCGTGGCGTTAAACCTCAGCCTCGCCAGAAATGGACCCTTAAGCCCAAGACCCACTGGCCCTCACCTGAGAACAGACATCTGGGCTGCTCAAGCAAGGCTGACCAAATCTTTGCAGTCAGAGGAGCGGAGAAAATTCCAGAACATAAAGGGAGAGAGGTAGATCCCTTTATTTATAATGCATGTTCCCTTCAGTATTGATTTGCAGTGACATGAGTAAGATTAACCAAGACATATAATAGCCCTTAATCAGTCTTCATTCATTCCAACATGACTTCTTTATTGTAATTAATAGATGGTTTCATCTGCTTGCTTTCTTCTAAGAACAGGGTGGTGCCTTCTGGAAAAATCTAGAATGCATGGCTATCACTATTCAATTCAATTCAATTTTATTTGTATGGCGCATTTTAATAACGTTTCATTGTCCCTAAGATCTTTACATTATCCCTGTCCATAGCACAGGTCCCTAGAAGGAAGAAACCTTGGGAGGTACCAAACTCAAAGGGGAGCCCATTCTCCGGGATTTCAGTAAGATTTGAGTCTCAATGCACGGGGAAGAAAAGCGCCGGTGCTGCTTCTGACGGCAGTGGTACAGTACAGTGGTACAGTGGTACAGTACAGTGGTACAGTGGTACAGCAGTGAGAGACAGTAGCCCTGCACAACCACAGATCAAGAGGTAATAATCAATATGCCCTTAAGAAACAGCAATATCATTACTTTCATTTCCTGCAGATGGGCAGTGGGGGGGGCGCACCTTTAGTGTAAGCGATGCCTGGTCGGGGCAGACAGTAAGGTTGTGGGTGGAGTGTGATAGGAGTAAGGCAGCTGGGAAGTGGTACATGCATGAAACACCTGCTAACTGCAGACACACATCAGCGCTGCGGATGACGCACGGCGAGAAGTACACACCTGCAGAGCTCAGCGGCGCACAACTCTGCCTGATCATTATCCCCACAGGCGACACACATGCTCAGTCTGCCCCCCCCCCACACACACAGCTTCCTGGAGGACCTGGCAGACAGATGGCTACGCTCTGACCTGGCGGCCGCCCCGCTGCGGGCCTCTCGGTCCCAGGACACCTTGCATAGGTCAGCCCCCATAAATCAGCAGCACAGCTGCAACCTCGAGCGTACGGTCAAATGAGGCCGACATTCGACTTTCACACAATATGGGAGCAGGGCCTAATCAGATAAAATAAGCCGGCAGCCGTCAGGATCTACACGGACTCCCTGCTCCTTTCGGACCCAGGCATATTTTTCATGCAGGCTTAAAAGTCCACCCAGGGAGTGGATTCCTGCTTGACGGGCAGTTAGCGTTAATGAGAAGCCAATGGCTTGCTCACATTCTGGCTCGCCTGTCCATTGGCACCAATGGTCACAGCTAAAGAGAGAGCAGAGGAAGATCTGCCACACATCAGTGCTTAGGTACAAACACCTGTCAATCAAACCGGGTGTTAAGTAGTTACTGTCTGATCGGATAGGAAGCGACAGTCAGGTTGATAAACAGAGGCCTGAAATTGCTATATTTGGACAGCAAAAATTTGGACTGGGGTCCCCTGTGACTATTCCCTGATTTAATATTATTGCTATTCCATCCATCCATCTGTTTATCCAATACTGGGTCACAAAAAGCCTGAAGCCTCTCTTAAGAATCACAGGGTATCAGGCATGGGAACTCCCCCATACACCACAGGGGACACCCCCATACACAGCAGGGGACACCTCCATACCCCACAGGCGACACACTCATACACCACAGAAGACACCCCCATACACCACAGGAGACACCCCCATACAGCACAGGAGACACACTCATACACCACAGGGGACACCCCCATACCCCACAGGGGACACCTCCATACACCGCAGGGGACACCCCCATACACCACAGGAGACACCCTCTTACACCACAGGAGACACCCCCATACACCGCAGGGGACACCCTCATACACCACAGGAGACACCCTCATACACCACAGGAGACACCCCCATACCCCACAGGGGACACCCTCATACACCACAGGAGACACCCCCATACCCCACAGGGGACACCCTCATACACCACAGGAGACACCCCCATACCCCACAGGTGACACCCTCATACACCACAGGAGACACCCTCATACACCACAGGAGACACCCCCATACCCCACAGGGGACACCCTCAT
>JABFEB020000035.1:19243038-19255074 GCA_019775895.2 Stomatorhinus ivindoensis | reverse complement strand
GTAGGGCAAGGGGGGGGGGGGGGTTCATGCCCACAGAGACTGCACATGCCATCCCATGCCTCATTACACGTAATCCCCCTCATCACCAGCCTCTCCACGGCAGGCCGAGATGAAAGCCTTTTCATTGAACGGCAGAAGATGGCGAGAGTCGGGACCCATTTATGTGGGAGCGCAGGAGACCCCGATGACCGCTAGCGACAGATCTGTAATCCTCAGGCGCTGAGGGGCCGCAACAAGTGAGGAGTAAACACGGGAAACGAGGATCATCAAACAAACAAAAGATAAGAAGCGCGAGGTGCCGCATTGCTGGCACAGGCAGAACACGCGCCGTTTAGGCTCAGGAAATTCCGGGAACTACTGTGTGAATAACGGATTAGACACGCAACAATAATTCAGCAGCAGCCATAGGATAAAGGCTCTCATCCGCCCAATAGACTGTCAGTGTGAGACTCGCTCTCTGCCAGCCACTATGCTGAAGCTCCACGGACCGTTCGAAAGGCATGGACAGGAATATTTAAGCACAGACTCTCGACGTGTCAGCTCTCCACTCTTGGCTGATGTTTGGGCACATGAAGTGGAGGTGAATCAAGACCTCGATTCCTGTCGGTAGGATTCAAATCCTGCTGCGCTGAGCTCCTCTCGGGTTTAATCACCCCGTTTGCTGGCAGCGACGCTACCCCTGCTGTCACTGTGTTCACTCGTGTCTGGGTTGTGACAGGGTGTGTTTATTTTTCTTATCCATAAGTCTCCTCTTAGGGTCTGAAAACGATGCACGAAGTTAACATTTCAATGCTGTGTGGGGGTAGAGCTAAACAAAGCAGGAATACACCTCACTTAGGGATCTTCCCTTGTTAGGCAGTGAGCCCTAAGCTCTTTGTCTCAGTAATTCAGGTAGTCCAGTGTCAGGCTGTCACAAGCACAGTCCACACGCCCCCTGTGTAGGAACTAATCATCTGCTAAGATTACTTTCGGTTTGCTGTTCTGCCATTTACAAACCCCCATAATCCCAAGGGGCCTTTGGTTTCTCCCCAGACTCATAAAATGACTTGATTGGCTCCCCAGCACACGCATCTCCCAGCACACGCATCTCCCAGATTCACCCGCACGCTCTCCTCATCTCTGAACTCGTCTCTGAAAAGTATCAGCTCATTTTTCATTCAGAATTCCTTTCTCATAGCGACAAGGGCTGCACTTGCCCCCCCCCCCCCCCCCAGGTCCCGGTGGCTGACAGGATTATTGGCAGGTGTGTCCCGCTCTCACGGTGTTTGTCACCTGGCCATCTCGAAAAGGGGGCCATGAAGACGGTCCCCTGACCCCGCCAGCGAGCCGTGGTCGGCTGCATACCAATGAAGCTTCCATCGCTGACAATGGTCAACGCGTGATGTTTTTGTAGCAGATTATCATGCCAGACATGATTTTGACAGCTGTGCTTTCGCCAGTCACTGGGACCTTTGATGAAACTGACTGCTTTTAATGTTGTGGATGAGAAAAATAATACCAACACTTAAAATTCCCGGCCTGATGTGTAACCTTTAGTAATCGACATGTGCTGTCATACATATTCTGATTAAGGAGAGCTCCAAGCCTTGTGGCACAGTACGGTACTTCTCAGTTAAATTAGCTACCCCCCCCCCCCCCTCCCCCGCAGCTAGCTGCTGCTAATGCTAGCCGGGCATTCTGGGAAAACATATCCTAGGATCAGCAGTTCAAATAAAATGATGACTAAGCAAAAAAGGACAACAGACCAGGGCCTCAAAATTTACTTCTGCTTTGTACGCTGGCTTTACTGTTTTTTTAACAAACGGTAATAACTGAGATCATTATAAACACGAGCCAGTTTAATTTTCAGCAATCTGATGTGGTTGTGGTGTGTTTTTATGTTCTGTGAACAGTTATAGTCTGTGAGACATGAATGATTCCCCGATAAAGTGCAACAAGGTGAACAAAAGCCTACACACGCCATAGGAGTATGAGTTATGCTCTGAGAATGACACTCTGAGTCAGGTCTGTTCAAAGAGCATGCGGCATGTCATACATAAAAAGTGGATTTCCATCACGAGTATGGGGCAGGGAGGAAGGGCGCGGAACCTCTCTTCTGCTATCGCCGCCACTTCCCGCACTGATGCATGCATGCAGATCTGCTTTGGGAAATCCCCAATGATGAGAAGATGGAATGGAGGATGGAAAGAGGGAGAGGCCACAGAGAAGGAGGTGGAGCAGGGAGGATGGAATGTGGGGAGGCAGAGAAAGAGAGGTAAGGGGAAAGAAAGTAGGAAGACATCATACTGATGGGGCAGGACGATTCTGGGATTGTTTTACAGCAGGGGGCACACGCACACCTGCCAACATTAGGGGTTGTGAAAAATAGAAGATTCCTGACTATAAAGTTTGCTGTGCCGATGCAGGGGGGGGGGGCTTAAAGGAAATGCAGAAAATGGGTCTGAAAGAAAATTTGAAGTTTATTAGGAGAGAAGGTAAATAGGGAGTAGGGGTAGAAGACTGGGAGAAATCCATAGCCATTCATAAAGAGGGGCTAACCTTACCATTAGGCAATGATAGCCAATGATGTGTCTAGAACCTGTGACTGACAGGGGAAGGGACACTCCGGGGGCCAATCAGCTCTCAGCTGGGGACAGTGCCTCTGTGACCTCGCCCCTGTCTATGCCCCTGAAGGGAGGGGCAAAATGGACAAAAGAAGGAGTAAAAAGGACTAATGCAAAAAATGGGAAGCAGACGGCACTGGTCCAGAGGATTCTGGGAAGTGGCTAATTCTGGAAAGATAAAGCGAAGGCATAGCTATGTGGGAGGACAGCATCACAGTGAGGCCTCCAGGCCATGACCCTCGAGTGGCACAACATGGAAGAGCCTGCAGAACTGCTGGAGACCTCCCACGGATGAGCAGATAAACCATCCAATCTGCTGCCAGCGCCCCCAGTGCGGACCTCGCGCCCGCAGCGGTCAAAGTGCCGTGCAATGGCAACAGCTGTGACCCGACCGCTGGCAGCCTGTCAGCGTCGCTTATGCATCAGGCAGCCATTAGCTGCCATTGTCAGATAATGCCTGGAATGCCCGTTTTCAATGATGAAAATGGAGAAAATGGGCAGACCTCTGCTCATGCTATAGGACCAAAAGGCCCGGCGATTTCGGAAATATGCCAGACATGAATAAATGAAAACTGAATCATATTTGTTCGCATGTGTGACAGCCATAGTTTCTTTTCGCGTTGAAAAATTAAAATATTTAAACCTTCATTAAAAATTAAAGGCAGGCAAACAGAATGGGATTGGCCTTTGATGAGCCCTGAATGAACACAGGTAGATGGACTACAGAACAATTAATGAACGTGGCATTAATTTAATTAAAATGCTATGTAAATCCGGGAAGGAGGCGTATAAATTAGTGTTCTGCATTAAAAGACAGAGCCTTAAGCATAAACACTACTGTCCGTCAGACTCGAGTGAACAATTTGCTTGCAGCCTTTTAAGGTCCTTTAATTGTCGCAAGGTTTGTTAGAGCTAATAAGGGAGCGCGTGCATTTGTAACTTCGTTAAGGTGCTTTTGACTCTGCTTCCTATGCAGGATTAAGGTGTTTTCATATATAGGTTTTTCGGTCCCTTAGCATGAGCTTGGCTAGGGTGTTCATTTTTCTTCACTATGGCAGAGATCTGTTTGTCACTGTCGCTATGTGACAGGTGCATTTGGCAAGGTGACCCACCCCCCCGGCTCATTAAACATTAACATTCCACCAGCGGATGTGACACCACCCAAGTCGACTCGCTGCATCAGCACAGACCCCTCGCGTCTGAAGAGCAGCAGCCAGTGCCACCATTATCCAATAAGAATCTGTCAAATTGGACGTGTCACTGGATGTGTCGTGGCAGCCTCTGACCAATAGCAGGAGTTCATTCTGAGTCATTCAGGTGACGTGGAAGAGCACATGCTTCATCACATACCCTGAATCTCTAAAACTACGTAACATCTTATTTTCATGGGCTACATCCTGGTGTGATATCCACCTATGCTACGGTGCACTACAAGTGCAAAAAAGTCTTCACGTGCATCTTGTCCTTTTGCTCCTCTGTTCACAAACCCCACAGGAGATTTGTATGTTTGCATTGTGGTTCAGTCCATACTGCTCTCTTTGTGACTAACAAATAGCGCTTTTGCTTCCCGAAGACTATAGATACCAACACTGGGTCCTTTATTTTTGTACTAAAAATTGTTTCAGGAAAAAAACACTTTGGACATGGGTCTCCTGAGGCGATAATAAATGACAACAATCATAATTACAGCACCTGTCTCCCCTCTGGGGCCAAGTGGCCAGACACTTTCTGGACCAGACACTGTGGCATGTCCTGAAGTACTAGACGGCAGGGTTAGGCCAAGGTGCCCTCTCCCCTCTGCCAAAGAGTATCCCGGTGGACCACTGGTCTGTGATAACCTTCATTAAAACATACTTTCTCTCCCTCTCATTCTTAAGGACAGTTTCCCTATTGTTTTAGCGATTGTTCAGTGAAGTGCTAAACCGTTCCAGGTTCTGAATGGCCGCAGAGAGAGGACGTGATCCAAGCACACGAACTCGGGAGATGAAGAGAGACGGTCAGCTCGGATGCCCGCTTTGCTGCCAGCAGCGATTCCGAAGCGCAAGGCATTACATGGGATACCAACTGACAGGCAGCGTAGATGAAAACAAAGAAAACATCATCGTCAGACAGTGAATGCTCTAGGTTTAGATCAAACATCCTACTGTCACAATGTAAGTGCAGTTTTCAGGGTTCATAGGAGTCAGCCCTGTGAAAATATTTACCAACAGGTATTAAATAACCCAGTATGCAACATGGGCTGAGTGGCCTCCTCCAGTTTGTAATATTTCTTATGTTCTTATGTCCTGACATTTGAGCAAGACCTAAGGCCTACTGGCAGTAATGAGGCAGAATTTAAAGACCTTCTGCAGAGGTATGGGGACAGCATTGAGGACCTGAAAGATTATTGTCACTGACACAATAATAATACTTTATTCTGGGATTTTCACTTCCAGTTATATAAACAGCTACTCTTATCCTTCAAAGAACAAAAACCCTCTTCAATGGCATTGTGGGTAGAAGGTCAACCCTGCCAACAGGAATATGTGGAACTTCACATTAAACCGTGATGCAGACGTCTCCCACTCCTCTAAATAAAGCAGCCATACAATGTGGCCGTCAGTGGCATCTAATATAGTGACTGCATTCTCAGAGCGCACACAATACTCCCCTGGACTGATTTATCAGACAGTCCTGCTTAGCCACGCCATTGTCTGAGGACATGGACTGGGTTTGACTGCCTGAACACTGGCAGTGACACGTCCTGAAATGTTACAGACAGCATGGTCATATATATATAACCCCAACTCCAATTAAACTCGTGGATGAGATACCTTCAGATTAAATTAGCAGTCACTTCACCATGCACTGACCTGTATATACCACCTTAGATTCATTAATGCTTTTTTTTTTCTCCCAGTTAGGGCCTAAACAAGCCAAAAGGTACCATCTGTGAACTGCGCACACTTAGGGGAAAGGAAGAGAGGAATCTACGGATCTCATAATTGTTACATACCCTTTGCTCAAGGTGGTTATGGTTCCTGACGTGAAATTAAGCACTAATGAAAAACAAGTCACAACGAATGAAGCTCAAAAAACCATTTTCCTGTTCCATCTGCTACAGTAGGTAATAAGGTGGCAGGCTGGCATTGCCTGCAGCTGATCTGGGCAAGAAGTTCTGCAGAAGTGGCTGTGGGGTTTTGTACTGGGCTGGGACCCAATCATGCAGCTGACCCCAGGGGATCACATGATAGAGACACTTCAGAACCGACCAACAGAAGTATGTCAAAGTTCCATGTGACCTCTGATCTAGAATGTTCTCGCAGACATTGTCAAAAGACATTAGTATACCAACTGGATCGCTTTAAGGCTTCTGGGAGATTCTTAGTTTTGTGTGGTATCTTTAAGATGGTACAGTGGTCACTGATAAGCATGGAGTTAATATTCTCCCAGGAAACTTTTGTTGACTAATTTCTATTGACTAACAACTTGCAGGTGGGCTTGGCTAAGACATCAAGGAGGTCTGTCGCTTAAACTGAAATGTTTTACAGAAACACTGCCGGGAATTTACCCCGAATTGCTCTAGTAAAATACCCAGCTGTTGTTTAATGTCCTGCATACAGGACTCTGTTCATTTCCCCCAGCTCTCTGACCTGTTTTGCTTTTTATAACGTAGATGCTTATTCCACGCAGAGACAAAGTTGTAAATAAATGGGTAAAACGTTATTTTTTTAATGGAAAACATAAAGCATTTTTGTATTTGCACATATGTGCGCATGAGTCACATGTTCAAGGTTGCAGGAGCTCATTGTGTATGATAGGGGGCGCCAGAGATCCACTTGGCATTTCATGGGCTGGATTAATCTTACAGGGGAGCTTGGTGTCCTGGGGATAGATGCGGGTGGTAGCCCCATTGAGTGCTGCCTGCCCATGCACACCTGCTTGTGTTTCACTCTGGCCCAGAGACCTGTGCATTGCTGGGGGTAGGAGTGTTCTTAACTTCAGCTCCGTATGGAAGACAAATATGTTTCACAGCGAAAGCTGGCACACCATCATATCATTATTGAAAAAAAAAAAAACACTTTAAAGATTCCTCCAACTGGATTTAACTCCCTTGCATTCAAATATTATTTCTAAAACAGGATTAAAATCATCAAAGATAAAAATGTCTTAATAAAAGTCTGCTGTGAAGAGCCTGAATGCAGGAAAGCCCTCATGTTCAGAAAGGAGAATAAGGCAAACAAACAGCAGGTTTTTCCAGGCTGCATGTTTCGGAGCTGCACTGAATATCCGTTAGACTATTCGCATAGTTTTTTCCCAGTTTAAACTCAGTGGTGTGACCTTTTCGCATAATGTCATGTGGCTACATCTGGGCATTTTTCCTGTCCTCTTCGTGACACAGACTGGACAGCATGTGATAAATCAAACAGGAGCCTGACGTCTAGAGGTGGAGCTTCCAATGAATATGAATGTTGTCGCAATTAATTTCATTTAGGACAAAACATGAAAACAGGATGATTTCTATGCTTGATGCCCGTCGTCTCTTCAGGGACAGTCGCTTAAGAAACACAACAGAAAAATGTAATTAAAATTACTTTAAAGTTGCAAGCAGCTGTGTCTTAATCCAAAGGGTAGGGGGGTGGGGGTGTGCGTCGTGTGACATCTGGTTGAGTCAAGACTGAGATTGTGTGTGAGTCTGCCGACCGTGCCCTGGCCTTGGTGTTTAATCGCTGCTCCGTAATGAAGCCAATTCTCACCCCTAGGCCTGTTTCTCATTCCGCATCCACTTTATGAATTTCAGGTAAGTACGGCAAAATATTGACCTTTCTGCCCACCCGCCACCGGAATCAATAATTATGGAATTAAGTGAATTAGATGCTGGCAGAGCCTGAATGGCAGCTGAAGGATGGTTTTCACAGAGAGGCAATAATAAACTCAATGGCTTGTGAGTAACGTCCCAACCGGCCTCCTCTCCTCCGCACCGCGGCAGCAGACATTAAAGGCACGGGCGTCCCCTTCTGCGGGTGACTGAACACTCCGCTGGCTTCATGCGGCCGTTGTTTAAGGTCGAGGCCGGGTAGCAGAGCAGTCAAGGACCATCAGAAAGGCTATGTCACCCCAGCGACAGCAGGGATGGGGGCAGGGGTCCCACCAGAAAGCATGTCGGGCCCCCAATCCAGATCATTCCAATTATGTTCGACATTTTTTAGGGTCTCAGTCTCTCAGGGGGCCTTGGAATTAATTTAGTGATCAGCGATGATAAGAGAAAGAATATGGGAGTTTATGTGTGTGTTTGTGTGTGTGTGTGTGGGTGTGTTTGTGCGTGTGCAGGTCAGACATACAAACATTACATTGTGAGGACATTTTGTCCTCACAATGTGATAAAAACCTGTTATTTTGACATTGCGGGGACAATTTTTTATGGTCCTCACAAGGGAAAATTCAATTATCTAAAAATCTGTGACTGCGATCAAAAAACTTGTTTTGTTGCTTATGGTTAAAGTTAGGGCTGGGTAGGGATTAAAGTTGCCATTGGGACTAAGGTTTTGCCCATAGAAATAAATGGATGGTACCTCCAAAGATGAGTACCGGTCTGTTTGTGTGCGTGTGTGTGCGGGTGGGTGATTGTATGGAACATGAGCCCCCTGTTCACAGTCTGACTCGCCTGATTCTCGGACCAGGCTCCAGGTCACATGGGCTAAGCTGAATTAATGACAGACAGGTCCTTCGTTTGCTTACCCAAAGTTAGCTACACACTGAAAATTGAACAGTTTGGCTTGTACTGCAAAGTACTGGAACTACGTCCAGGGATTACCCAACCCACTGCGTCCTGGGAGGGCATCCAGGCTCGACGTGATACGGCACTGAAAAGTGGCTATGGAAGACGGAGCGGTGTATATATAACACCATGTGCTGTTAAAGTTATCTTCTAAGTAACAGGTCAATGTTCATGTAAGAGAGCTCTTGTTTCTACGGGAGTTTAATTAAAATGTCTTGCTTGGTAAAGGGCCCCTATCTGAGACAGCCAATGAGTTCACACAAATCATTACCCTCCAATCATTTGCTCACTTTAATATCTAGGGGTAGAAGGACAGAACCAGGTGCTTGGGCGTGTGTGAACATGACACAGCTAATCATCAAAACACCAGACAAGCAGTTTACCAGGACAGTCCATTTGGTAAGCCTTCTAGTGTGACATAACCAAGATGAAAACTTTATAGCAATTAAACTCTTTTACTCAGAAGCAGTAGCTGAATGTGAACTCTACAAACGCGCTGCAGAAAATACACACTGAATAATTTATAGTCTGTTTTCCTCAAAGAAAGTTTGTGAATTTTAAAGGAAAAACCCATATGCTTTTATATAGATATATATATATATATATATTTCATGCTATTTATTTCATCGGAAATGTGAGACTCTATAGCTATTTTGTATTTGACCTGATCGCTACAGTCGGTAATCTTAGCCATCAGACCACTGTCATTCGGAATAAATATACCAGTGTCAACAGGATGCACTTAAATGGAAGATGCACTACGCCAGCCAGCCTTCTACTGATTCATGCTGACTCAATGCCAATGGCTAACAAGTGGCCCAGTGTGTGTCTTTGAGCGTGTGCCCGTGTGTGTGTGCGTGTATTCATGTGTGTCCGTGTTTGCTTCCCATGCGCCTCTTCTCAAGGTCACGCGGTGTTCTCAGTTGTGAAAGCCTCTCACATGTGGCCCCCTGTCGGGGTACCGCTTCCTGATCATAATGACTCCTTTGTGTGCGGAGGAGCTACGGCTATCGCTGCTTCCTGTGACCTCCGAGCATCAGCCTCCCACCCCATGGAAACATTCTCCTGCATCACTAAGGCTCTACCATGAATCACCACCAGTACCGTGTCATAAACCGATGAAGATAAGAGCTGCAGTCATCTCTCATTCCCCTTGATGTAATATTCAACTTGTGGGAAAGGATATTTTTGGCTGGCACTCTGCAATTTTTACTATCATAGGTGTCAGTACCTGTGGACACAAAGGAAATCTGTGAGGGAGTGTAAACATGTGTAATGTGTTTGGTTTAGGATGAGTATTGAACTTGAGTTGCTGACTTGACACTCGACTCAGCAAAATTGAAGGAAAGACTTGGAACCGACTTGGATTTCAGGGCAATGACTCGAGACTTGGACCCGACTTGGACCCTATGATTCGAGAAGACATGAGGTTATAGTCTCCCTCTGGACACCATAATCTTAATTTAGTAATTTCAGTGTATATTCATTCTCTGCAGTCTGCATGTAAAGAAATCTCTATAAAGAACATATCCTATGATGTACTGTGGTGGGATTTTGCTGCAGCAAGTCACAAAAAAACTAACATAGGTAGGGACTCAAGTTACAAAACTTACAAATTAGATGGCTTGTGACTTGACTGCAAAAATGATCGAAAGACTTGGACTCGACTTGGACTCGAGGGCAACTGACACGAGACTTTACTCAGATTGCAGTGTTTTGACTCAAGACTTAACTCTCCACTGAACAACTTATTCCCATCCTTGGTGTTGAATGTGTATGATGGCATGAATGACTGACCAGTGATTCCTGATAGAGGCCCTGTGTGGAGAATCTCATGACTGCTTTCCCGGCTTGGAAAAATCGAAACGCTATCCCATGATGCCGCATATCTGAGTTCCCACCCTGATTAGATCAAAGTACGCTTCACATCGACTGCATTCCTTCACTGGATTGCCCATTCTGAAAACAGGAGGTAAAACGGTCGGGTTGGTAATTACCGTAATTAAACTGTTCACCTGTTACCATCGGTCTCCACAGGTCTACAGACACATTGCATATAACATCACGTATGCATACATTTCATACGATGCTTATTTTAACTATAGAACAGGCTGATTTATAGCAAGGGCATGGGTGTAAATTATTGGGTGATGGGGGGTTGTAGCCCCCCCAATAAATCAAAACCAGATAATACAACCCCCCCAATAATCATTTCCCCCCGTAATGGGTGGAGACCTCAATCCCCCCCAATGTTCCAGCCAAAATTACACCTTTGAGCAAGGGTGTAGGTTGGATTTTAACATTGGTAGGGGCAAAATCAGCCCCAACCCCCCACCCCCTAAACACATGCAGGACTCCAAAATTGGTAAGAACAGGACCATACTGTCCATGGCCAAATCTAGGCCCTTGATCTATAGAGAAAAATGTAGTCTTCTGATTTAGGTTTCATCATGATGTTAATGTGGAAACACACAACAGACCGGAACACATATACGTACACACACACTCACACACACTCACACACACATACACACACATGCTTCATGTCTCTAAGCCCTATGAATGGGTCAAGAGCTGGGAATTTCACTCTGGTGTAAGTATGCCCATCCTGACTGACATACCCCCCCCCCCGAGGCCTGCAGACCTGCAACGTCTGACACTAATGAAAACAGATATGGGGGACACTTTAGATGCGGCAAACAGCTAATGCTGTGGAGACAAATAAGTGTCCGACAGCAGCCTTGGAGGGGAGCGATAATAGCCCAAAGGCCTTCAAACTCGGGAAAGGAGCGGAAATGCAGCGCTAAAATTAATTGTCTGAGTCGAAGCATGGTAACCGAAAAGCAGAGAGCCTTTGCAGTTTCCCATTTCCCTCTCAGTCATGACTGGCAGCCGGGTTGGCTTCATCAAATTGAGCTGAGATGGGAGCAAGGTAATCCTGCAAGAGTGCACTGGCAGTCACCCTCCAGCAGGGGGTGATGATGTCACCATATTTGCCGACTATAAAGTGAATATACGTTTTGAACATTATTCCACTGGGGCTACGCTTCTCTGATCAGGCCGCAGCCCTTAAATTACTTAATTAGTCCAACATTTTGATACATAAAAAAATTATATAGAGCTCTTTAAAGCTAGGGCTTCATTGCATGTCCTGGATGTAGTCAAGTGGCAAACTAATTACCTTGTTAAGTGAGGATGTTGGATCAAGAACCACACCTGAACGGCCACAATTTGAGTTTGACGCATTGATTTCTGGACGGTTAGCAGCTAGGATGCTCTCCCTCGTGGGGGGCATAGGGCATTCAGTCTGCAAGTGCTGCTGCGGAGGTGGGACCCCAGCCCATAGATGGAACAGCTGTCCGAAGCTGTTTCAGTCAATGTGAGCAATTCAGTCCCCTAGTGGGCCTCCAACTGGGAGAACTGGTGTAATCCTCTCAGTTTGCTGATTATTAGCAATGAAAGATAGCTGCAAAGGATAGCGGTCGGCCGTTCCACTCCTGTTTCTCTTGCTGCTCAGACGGGTCATTCTTCCACGTAAGCCCAGAAAAAAGGGGGGGGGGGCAGCGAGACCCTATTTGCTCTGGAGACAAAGTCAGCAGGAAAATAATTGCAGTGAGAGAACATAGATCCCACTGGTGGTATGCGAGCCCACCGCACTGCTGTGACCGGGGGGCG
>JABFEB020000035.1:19223059-19234251 GCA_019775895.2 Stomatorhinus ivindoensis | reverse complement strand
CCCCCAGCCATCCCTTCAAAGCTCAGGAATTGCCCGCAAACTCCGTGTGAAAGGCCAGATAACAAAATAAAAATGAACCTGAAAATAGTAATTGAATAAGCCCATAAACGCTGCGAGTGAGTTATTGCTAAGCTGGCTCATTTGTTACTTCTGAAGGGTATTTATTCCCGTCAATTCCTAATGCTGAAATCTCTCCAAGCAGAAAAATAGTCTTTACACAAACCATTTTAAAAAGACCAATTTATTTCAAAATTGTGCTTATTTGCAGGATCTGAGGTGTGTGCGTTCCTTTTGAGTCCCAGCTCACAAAGGCTTTGTGTGGTTTACTTTCCCCGCAACGCTTTTTTTCTGCCCCAGTCACCATGGAGGAGTCGTTTCGGGGTGGGGGGCAGAGGGGATTTCCCATGGTGTAGTGGTGCACGCCTGAGTTCTCACCGTGGAAGTGGGCGGGGTGTGAAACTCCGCCTGGGCTGTGGTCACCTGAAAGCCGACTTGTGACCGACTGCCCGTGGCACCGGCAAGTTCCGCCGAAGGTGCGAAAGAGGTGGATTACAGCCGAAAGAACATGCCCCCACACCACCGCTGCTTCTAGCCTCTCCCGTGTCCAAAGCCATATTCTGGCGTACCGGATTTCGTTCGCCGGTATGGATCTGCGTGGGACGTGCTGAGTCGGGAATTTGGCCTGCATCCGGAAACAGCGGCATCGTGTCGATGGCCCAGAGCTTGAGACTCAAATGAGCAGGAGGCTGAACTCCACTGGGAAACAACAAAATCCAGCCTACAAAGTCAAACAGCCCTGCAGGCAGCCCCGAACTCGACACAGATACAGCTTTTATTATTGTCTTTACCGGACAGTAACTTAACACTGGGTTACGCAGTTATACATTCTGAGACAGGTACTGATGGAAGGGTGTTGTTCTCATCCTATTGGCCCATAAGGCTGCCCTTACATCCTATCAGAAACAGCCTCAGTGGTTATGGGCGTGACCAAAATGCGACGGAATCAGCAAAGACTACAGTACCAGTGCTCCCTTCCTAATAGTCTGAGGGCTCATCTTCAGGGGGAGTACATATAGACTAAACGGGGCCTCAATTTTCTGCCCCCCAGGCACAGCTAATCGCCGTATCCTGAGCACTGCCACAGTGCACTACGATTATCCTAACGGATGAAAAGCCATTAGTGACATTAGCCTAAGCCCTTTAGCTAAGATGGCACTACCACAGCAGAAAATTTAATATGTGACGATAGGTTCGAGGCTGAGGGTCAGACTGTGCCGGGGCCAGGGGTTTTGGAGAGCGGTGAGCTCGCGCTGTTCCGAAAACCGACAGTCCACCCACAGGACATGTGACTTACCATGCGGTTGAAGGGCACTGAACCAGATCGTGCCTCGGATGGGACGCTGATAAATTAAAGCGCATTAAAGGTGCGATCAAACGTGTTAAATCAAAGGCACAGCAAATTTCATGCATTATATGCAGTAAAATTGTAAAATAATCTCGCAATGGTCGGGGCAGGCACACAGCAGGGGGTTCGCAACACAACACACACAGAGAAAAGTGCATCAGCGATGCTGTGCACATGTAGATGCAGACGCACACGCGCCAAAGAAACAGATATTTATTATACAGGAAGTGTTACATATTAATGGCTATAAACATATTTTGCAGCAGAAGATCCCACAAACACATGCAACCTTGCAATGCTGATGCAAGGAAAGGCAAGCGTAGGCGACAAACTGCCGTGGGCGTGGCTTACAGATGACGTACGATAACAGCCACGTAAAAAACGGTGCCCCCAGGTGACGTTCCGAATGCCTACCGCTCATACGGAATGCGGCGCGGTCCCCATATGACTTGGGGGGGACGGGGGCAGGAGCGTGACCTCAACTAATGAGTGAGTGGGGCACTTCATAATATGAGGCAACAAAAGGGAATGATGGAGGCAGGAAGAGGGAGGTGGAGAGAGAAGAGACGGAAAGAGAGTGGCAGAAGCCCCGGGCGGGGGTGCTGAGTGTCAGGCAGGCTTTGGGTGGGGGCATTCTGCTTCTCTGCTGAATATCACTTCAACTCGACTCACCCAAACTGACCCCCCTTATAAATAAACAAACTCCACAGCGAAACATTTCAAAAAATGCTCAGGCGAGTATTAGCACTGAATTGGTGTACTGCTTTAATTAATAGACAGAGTGGAGGATCTGATAACACAGAATAAACAATAAAAGCATTTATTAGAGAATGCCGGGATAACCATCACACTTAATGAGGCAATCTCAGCTCCCGAGGGGGGAGTGTGCTGATTGGAGCGACTCACTGGCGGCGGCCACACCAGCTCTTCTTTAGGGTGAAGCCCCGCCTGTGAGGCAGTGTTCTGGCACAGGTATCCCCTCCACCTCCTCTCGACCCCCACCCCCTCTGAGGGCCTGTGGACTGGCAGGACCCCCATGGTAGAACACTTCCAGCCTGTCCGCCCGAGAAGAGGGCCTGAGCAAATGAGCTTCCCCATTACACACCCCCTTCTGTTACTATCCTATCAGGAAGACTTGCATGATACAAGCCGGAGAGTGACGGCAACGGCGTTTTTCTCAGGGCCTGACGAGTCATTAACGACACGCCGGGCTCGCCACGGTGGGCCAACAGAGCAGGTTAGCAGCATCCCTGCTGAGGGGGGGCAGGTACGTACCGCCAAGCTCGGCCGTCCACGGCATGACCGCACATGATCAGCCGCACTTAAAGAGATTAAGCGCATCGTGGTGACGAGTGAAAGGAAGAAACGCAAACAGAGACACTGGAGGCGAGTGACCAAGGTGGCAGGTTTCCATTTCGGAGAGCCAGCCCAGGGCAGGCTGCCCGCACAGCCCATCCTCCCTATCCACACACCCCTCAAAATCTCACTTCATCCGGCCCGCTTTACAACGGAGATGGAATACATTCCCCCAAGGCGGTTTGCTCTTTTGTCCTGCCTGAACGTTCATCTAAAGCATCTTTCAGTTTTGCACATATACACCGCGGGATACGGTACTGGAGGTCCCCAGCTCACGGTGCCTACACCTGCTGCACGCGGAGGGACACTTAAGGGACCAGGTGTGTCGTCTGCTTATTTAGTAGCCACGCCCTTACTGCTTCCTTCAGGTGGGTCTGTGGGGTTAATGTGGGCTACCGTAAACCTTCTGAATGATGGTCCCCTCCCTCCATTCCATCTGGTTCTGGTGCCATAGTACCATCTCTTTCAGCTATGTTGGACTCCAATCGATTGCCGACTGCTTTATGTTTTTCATTGAGGACTCTAAAAATCCCCGAGGGAGCCCCTGCTGTTACAGATGCCGCAGTTTCTCTGGCTGTTTAATTTCTTCAAAATAAAAGCATTGATCAGCCACCCTGTCAATCACACAACAAGGTTTGTACAGCTAATCTGAAGAAGTTTAGATTTGACCATAAACCGTCTGAAGGTAATATGGGAGAGAGATTACCGGTGAAGCAGATGAAAAACTATATGTATGTGGAAACTAACTAATAATTTAGTACAGATGCTTATTATATTTCATATTCAAAGGCTCTGGTTTTAACCATGATCAACTTAGATTGTGTAATAGGTATTTTAAAAATACGGTACTTCATGAAATGTAACATGTAAGAGTTTGAAAGGGATGCTAGCTTCATCCAGAATTCAAAATATAGGAGAAAATAACCTTCAATTAAGAGAAAAAAATTAGAAATATTACTATAACACATCACAATTGTTGGTACCTTTAGAAACTGTAATGCAAAAAATATTTTATATTCTCACTCTTAAGTGGTCATTCATGACTTCCTGTTCCACTGGGATATAAATGCAAGGTGACACATGAGTCAAACTCTGTTAGATATCTATCAGCGTGGGAAATCAGAGACCACAAATGAAATGAGACAAATAGTTTCTGAGCTTCGTAAATCAGGCGACAGCTAGAAAAACAGCTTCATGCTTGAAAATACCAATCTGTACTATTACGGCAATGAAGATGAACCAGCATGAACGCAAAGTGAACGGGAGAGTTGAGGAGGCAAAACATTCTCCAAGGATCACAAATGGAAAATTCCAGAAGTTGGTTGCTTCCTGGGGCTACAACAAGTCTGCAAAACTGCAATTAGACACCACATGCATGCCAACAAGCCTACGTGGAGAAAGCTTCTGCTCTCAATAAACCACAAACATTATTGCCTGGAGTTTTGCTAAAATTCGCTGGAATTTTGACAGAAACTGGGTTCTGTGTTCAGATGACAGCAAAATATAAGTTTTGGAAACAGATATCAAGGGTGGGTTAGGTGTTAAAAGAGGGAAGGTCATAGAGGAAAGCGCCTAATCCCCACCGCGAAGTACGGTGGCAGATCTGTGATGTCATGCGGCGATTTTTCTTCCAAAAGCCCTGGGAACATTGTTAGGAGATGTGGCATCATCAGATCAAATACCAGGAGATTTTAGTTGGAAACCTGGCTGCCTTTGCAGAGAGGTTAGACGAAGGTCACGGCTGAATCTTCCAGCAGGACCACGATCCAAAGAATACCTCAAAATCCACATAAAAATGGCTCACTGGTGAGAGAATCAAACTTTTGCAATGGCCATCACAGCGCTGAACCCCACCGAATACTGATGGGGGTGGCTGAGAGTCCGTAAGTGAGGATCAGAAGTTTCCCTGCAGGGGAAACAGGCAAATCCGCCGCTGCTGATCTTCGACGTCCCCCAGTCTTACAGGAGACAGAGATTCTCTGCTGTTATCTGGCCAAAGGGAGGTCACCCATAGTACCAATTGGCTGGCTTGTCAGTATTAATGCCAAGCACCTTCAGTATGTTTTTTCTCTGAACAATCGTATCACATTAAAGCAACACAATTCTGCCACATTGCTGAACACAGGAAACAATTTCTTTGACGTTATATGGCATGTTTTGATCAAATTAATCCAGGGTGTCGTGCTGTATGTAAACCAAATGAGATGAGACGAGTGTCAGACCCATTTCGGTCCTGTGATCAGTGCTCTTCTCTGTCCTCGCTCAGATTAAACGCTCATTCATAAACACGCTAATACCGCTGCTTTTCTGATGGGATTACAGGCGAGAGGCTGACACGGGCAGGCGAGCGACGCCTCTGACTGAGGGCCCGGCTCAGTCACGGCTCACGGCGACACGGCAGATAAGGCGTCGGAAAGCGGAAATCCCCGGTTTGTTAATGATACCTTCCCACTCCGCCAAGCTCCATCCCCATAAATACGGCAGTCGGCAGACAAAGAAGATAGAAAATGATTAAGCTATGGAGAGTTTCTTTGAATGGACTGGAGCTTCCTGCTTTAATTCTCTTGACAGCACAGACTGTACTTGCAATGGTAATTTGCCCCAAAACCTGTCTGTCCGTCTGGACAAGGGATTTTTTTTATAGCACAAGGAGTATCTGTAATTTACACATATATGAGTTTGAATTGGTATTAATTTAGATGTGAATGGTTAATGGTTGTTTTCTGTGCATTTTCTAAACCTATGGGGTTATGGGCCAGGCGGGATAACAGTGCTATATATGGACTCATAAACTGAAAGTTGCTGGTTCATGGTCTAGGAAGGGCCCGATTGTAGTATTTTTGAGCGATGAAAAATGTCCAGCAACATAAATAAGCGAAAGCTCAATGGCGCTTTGAGTAAAAGTAACAGCTAAAAAGTCATAAATGTTACAGTGTTCATTCGAAATGGGCCCTTTCAGCGCTGATTTAAGCTGAGCCCCCCCCGAGATTTGGACAGTCCACAAATCTTCAGGAATCAGGAACCGCAGGAATGTGCCGGAACGTTCCCCAGGTTCAGCCTGTGGGCCTCCGTCAACCCCAGCAGCCTGACATTCAAAGGTCGCAGCCATCGCTCCCCTCGGCGGCCCCCGATTGCGGCCCCCGCTCAGACTCAAAGCAGGCCTTCTTCAAGCTCGACACGCTGCGCGGTACCGTCCCTGGGAGGCCGGTTCTGGGCCTAGAAGGAGTTCTGCTGTTGTTCCCTTGAGCAAGCATCTTATCCCAGATCACTTCATCAAAATATCAGGCTTTATATTAAGGGATGTTATTACACTTTGCATTTAGTTAAAAGCGGAAGGTAGGCCCATGAAAACTGACATTATTTTGTGCCCCAAAGGAGTCTTTTCAAGACTGATTTAAATTTAATCGCCTTCAACCTTCAGAGTTCTGGAGAGGACTATCCTCAAACTTAAACCTGTAAAGCTTTAAGGCCTCAAAAAAAAAAAACCTCCTGTTATGCAGAACAATTGAAAAGACCACTAAAACTATCTAAATCAGATTCGCTTTGGGCCTGCATCTATGGATTACTTGTATTATTTAACTTTTTCTGTTGTGTTTTTGATATTAAAATGGCTTTTTTGGCTGTAAACAAAGCTGTGTCCCTTCGGACCAATATGTGAGATTAACATCATTCATCACCGTTTACAATGAAACCGCATGCATAAAAAGCAGTGCCGCACCGGAGAGGGTAATCAGAGGGATACACACGCTGCAGATGGGGGCTGCGAGCCACGTCATCACACACATTTCCATTTAGGCCTTCAAACAAGCTTGGCTTACCAAGACATCACGCTATGAACAGGACCCACTTGTCAGACCATCGCTCACTCGTTCCAGGAGATCTCACAGCCATTAACCCATGCTTCTGTGGTTTTCATTTTTACATGAGTCTTAATCACCTTTGCGACCTGAGGTGGAATCCAGACCGAGGTTTTCAACCAACCAGTCCTGGCCCTGAATTTTCCACCTTTGTCTACAAGTGACGACATATAAGAACATTCCGCAGACCTTAATGAACGTTGAATGAATGTTGTGGATGCTGAAGTGCTTCTACGGTACATTCTGGCCTCTATTCCCTTCTTCGGCCTGCAGGAAGTAAAGTGTTGCTGATTAGCTGGGACGAAGGGAAGCCTCTTTATGATGAGTGAATTAACCACAGAAGCCATCCCTTTACGTGACTCTGTACATCATTACGGTCATGCTGCCATTCAGGCTGGTATCTGTCAATCATCAAGGCCCGCCATGTCCATCAAGGGATGGCCAATCACCTGCTCAGGAGAGATGCACCACTCTAGAACCTTGATAATTGCTTTGGGGTTTAGACTCGGCCCAGGGGTACCCAGACTATGTGTGCTGGCCCTCTGGACACTGCCTTTAGTGATTGGTATATGGCTCCGGCCTTCCTCTCATTATCAAAGCAGGCCTCTCCTTGGACCTCCTGGAAGTACACCCTGCTGAAAAACAAGGTTTACGGTGTGTGTGCATAAAACTAATTCAGCAGGCCACATTTGGTGCAATGGAGGTTGTCGTCGCTGTCCGGAAATAGCTACCCTAACCACGGCATCCTGTTTCTCCCCTGCCTCACAGCCGACTGCGAGCCCGGCCAGGAAGTCGAGTAGGTTGCTGGTCTTTGGTGTCACAGGAGCCTACGGGGAGTGCAGGCCAGCATGCCGGTGGAAGGGTTTTAACTGTGACTTCAGGTTTAAAAAAAAAAAATCAGGACTATAATGAAACTCAACTGGGATGTGTTTCCTTAACTTAAACTTTCTGGCTCAGCAGGTAGCATAGTGGCACTGAAGGGTCACAATTCCTACGAGTTCTAGAAAAAGTAAGTGGTAAAGCATAATAACCAGAGATTATTACAGAAAAAAAAACCAAAAACCAACAAAACAATGGGAAGAAAGAAAAATCTGTTTACATAGGAGTGGAGTCCATTCCAAGGTACTAATTCCAGTGGACTGAGAAGAGTAGTTTCAAGCAGCCAGTGTTTATATCCATTATCTGATTTATACTGTACGTATTGGGGTGGGGCAGAGGTTCATCTGAGTAATGTAGCATTCACTGTGTTTACTGACCACACATTCGGACCCTTTAGCTGAGGGCTTCAAGACAACGCAACTGTCATTTTCAAGATGTTCTAGAAATAAAGAGTGAAGAGTATTTGTCGTGGCCGCGGATGTCATACTTGTAGTCTGTGGGCTACAGAGTCATAACTACTTAAAAAAAAGAACACATACTGATAAAATATCCATCCATCCATCCATAAAATTTCTAACCACTTAACCAATAGTTTGGGTCACATATAAAACTTGATATCAGTGAAAATGTATCCCAAAAGTGCTCCACATCACATGAGACTCCTAAAGCATTTTAGCTAGGAGAGGGGGCATGCATTTACCTATGACTGACAACGTGTGTGAGGATGGACGAGGTGTGTCTGTCATCTTGAGTCACATTCAGTGCTTTCAATCAATGGTATAACCCTCCAGTCTCCCCTTCTGTAATGGTACAGTCCACAGATAGGTACAGAGTGGCTTATATTCAGATCCCTTCTGATTGGTGCCCTCTTTGACCTATGAGCACAGACCATGACAAACAGATCCATGATGACAATATTTGATAAAAAAAATTGGTTATTTCTGTAACCATTAATGCAAGGGGCTGTGAGCAACGATTTCTGCCCTGGGAGGAACTGCTGTAGGGATGTTACATGAATTGCTTCCGTAAATAAGGCACAGTATAAATGGATTAAAAGTTCTAAATTGAAAGGTATGGAGGTCATCTTTGATACGCAATTCCGCAAAGCGAGCTCATTGATAAAACCAGGAGTACTGCTTTGATGTGGCAAGCCTTGGGAAGCCTGGAAGGAACACCTGCTGGGAGTGGCCATGTCGTCTTGATAAAAACCATTAAGCAATCAGAGAGCTTTGCCGCAATTCCTCAAAAAAATCAAAGGAAAATGCTCTTAAAATGCTGCACTAACACAATTATAGTGTGGCTAGAGTGCAGCTGAATCACAATGAGAATGAACAGCCCTGCAAGGTGTTCCCAGAGCTCAATGCCTGGTTCCCCTTCCTGCTGGAGGTGGCCGGCATGGAGGGAGGGGGGTATTGTAAAAGATTTCCACACAACTGCTTATTTCCTACATCTCATACTTCTCTTTATCCATTATCCTGAAGGCCGTGGATCTTCCATCCTCCTCTACTATTTCTACAGCCCCTGCAGTTTAGATTGGGAAACTGGGTGAACCTGCGTTCGGGGGAAGATGCAGACCCAGGCTCGCCGGTCCCCTGGGGGACCTCTGCACCACTGACGGCCTCCTTTGGCTTTCTGTTGGAGGCTAGTTCGCTTAGCTGGGTCTGCCACACGGACAGAACCACGCTCAGCATCTCCAGAACTCCCCTGCTAAAACGCACAAGCAAGACAAGAATGGCAAATACAGAGCAAAAGGCTTTGCATAGCCCCCAGAGCAGGAAAATATACTGTATATAAACCCAATTTTACCGACTTAAATATATAGTAAGCCCTGTATATTTTAAAAGGATACAGAGATTAAAACACATTAGTGTATAATTCTAATGAAAGACAGATTGTTAGTTCCTTCATTGCTCTTTGTAACAAAAAGTACTTTTAATACTTAGCTCAAGATTCTCATTTTACTCAAGCTACTGGGTAGAAGCCTATGAAACCTGAATAAAATATATGGTCTTAAATTATTCTGCCGACTGCATTATAAGCTCAGAACAGTGTGATTAATGCATAATTAAGAATGACAGATTGAGCTTTTCAGGATGGGGCGATTAAGCAGAGGTTGCAGAGGTCGGCAAGACGGTAAAGAAAGTGATCAGCCCAGTTTCAGACCAATCTGCATAATTGATGCAGAAACATTATAGATTCAGGTCCCGCAAATAATTTCTCTTATCCTCAATAGCATAATTCAGTATAAATATTTCACTTAACGCCAGTATAAATGTCCAGCTACTGTAAACAAATCTGTAAAATGTATAAATGTTACAATATTAATAGAGTAAACAGATAAGTCCCTACCATCCAGAGCAGAATAAGCAGTTAGAAGATTGATGGATGGTTAGATGGGTAGATGGTATTCAGGTAAGGATTGAGGTATGATTACACTACAGTAGTTCAAATTATGCCAGGCCTTTTAGATAACATATCTATTGCTCACTTTCCAGCAGTAACAGTACATGTTGCTCTGTAAAACCTTAAAGTGTCTCTGTTAAGCTCATTTTTATTGTTCCTAATTTTATTTTTGGGGTCTACTACAATAGAATTACATGCTTCAATGATCCAAAAACACTTAATTTTTCTCATACTGTACATCTCTGTTCACCCTCTGTGCTCTGATTGGTCAGCTTGCCCCACACGCTCTACCCCCGTCCTATAGTTAGCATGATCCATCCTGATCTAGGTAGGCAGCCAATAAGGATTGTGTTACACGGTGACCTCAGTATGTTACGGAAGTAAGGGTTGGAATTCCAACAAGGCATTTTACACTTTAAAGGAAAGGGAAAAACTGAAAATATGTCCTCTTTAAACATATTCTTGCGCTTCTTCTGACACCCCTTGGAGAGTCTGAGTAGGATCTCCTGTTTCCTCCCTTCTCTAACATTCTGGGTCTGGTTCCAGGTCCAAAAATGCAGCTTTGTAAATTTCCCCCATGTTAACTGGGTTTTTGCCTAATCTCACTGGTTCACTCCCATAGTGCTAATACAAGGCATGCTCTCGTGTCCTGCCCTCCCTGGGACAGTTTCTGTATTTTTACTACTTCTGTTAGATTGCATGTTATGGATAGGCTCTTGTAGCCTGAACAGAACCAAAAGTCCAGTCACTTTGCACCTCAGGGTTATTTTCTGGGAAGCTTGGTCAAGCAATTTACTGAAAAAAGCAGTTTCATTGCCGATCCATTTTAATTTTATTTTGTATAGTCTGTTTTCTTTTCTCTGAACCTTTAACCATTAATCCATTAATACTATGTTACAGTACTGCTAGAAACCTTCTATGAATCTCTGTAGAATCAAAAAATGCCTTATACCTGTTGATTTCTGCTCCATTTTGCTAATGACCTTTAGTTCAAGATTAGTAATTTAATAAGAGACTATATTTGGAAGTTAGCATGTGGCTTTTCAACTGGCAGTTCAAAAATAAAAAAAAAAACCTTTAAAAATGTTACTGGCCTTGGATCTTACTCTGAAAGGGAAGTGACTTCATCATCTCAGACGGCCATGCCGGCGACAGGTCCATGGCCCAGAATCTCTGCTTATCTCATGGTCTCCAAGGCTGTGCTTTGATGAGCAGACTTTGAAAAGTTTGAAGGCCATGTAAGGTGTAAACGGGGCGGGGGGGTGGGGGTGGCCCTTACACTCAGGGACTAA
>JABFEB020000035.1:19203035-19215650 GCA_019775895.2 Stomatorhinus ivindoensis | reverse complement strand
CCACACACACACACACCATCCCCAGTAACAGCAAGTCTATAATGAAGATGAGAAATCATCATGACAAGAAGGAAACTGATTGCTAATAGGGCCGACGGATTTGGCAGGGCAAGACAGGTGGCCAACAATCACATATTAACACAGCAACATAGTGCATATGCTAAGTGCTCAAGCGATCAAATCACAACATTTGTAAACTGCATGAATTAAAAAAGGAAAGGAAGGCATGAGTCTATATAAGGAGTACAAACCGCCCATCCCCGTGGCTACAAGCGTCACTGAATGAAATGACATAATTACCGTTAATAATCACTATGATGATCACTGTTAACAATCAGAAAAAAATCTAAATATGTAATACATTTTTTATGGCAGCTTATATTCAGAGACACTTCAAATGGTGTTTACAGTATATAAACAAGAGAGACGGTCATGATCCTAACTAAGCTAATAGAGTGTGAGAGTCAAAATACAATTAGATCAGCACAAACACAGCTTTCACAAATCATAAAATATGAACATGTATATATGATTGCATGCGTTATTTAATTATGGGGTACAAAGTAGGGTAGGTGTTAGAGTTATCACAGATCTGCAAGTATGAGCTTGGAAAACGAGCATTTTCCCGTTGGATATCCAAATATGTAGCTACAAAAGCTGATTATCTGGCACAAAGGAATGGATGAGTGAAGCTCATGCTGCCTCAGACATCAAATGGATGCCGGAGCTCTCACAGGAGATCTCATGTCCCACCCTTGACAGTCAGTCAAGCTTGACGGCGAGATGACCTCACCCTCACGCCCTGCAACTGGCCAATCATGGGTGTCATTGGATGTCTGTATGAACACAGGCGGTCCCGATTTACCCCAGTGCAATGAAAAACATCCAGACCACAAGGGGGAGCTATGAAATGCTTGATGCCCAACCTGAGGGTAGCAGGTGTACTGTTTGGGAGTGATGATGTCACAATGCACATGCAATGAAGCAAACAATTAACTCCTCTCCCCCCTCAAATATTTCACAAATATACATTTCAAAGAAAGAACATCGCCCTGCCCAAGAAAAATTCAACACAATGTCAACAACAGCAAATTGAGGTGCTTACGCTGGCGGGATTATCGCCGTGAATTACAGCCGTGTTAGTCACCATTCTCTGACTTTCAACGCCATTCACAAATGACTGCACAGAGCAAGCTTGTTTCATCAACACCTTAAAAAAAGCTCAAAAAATATGTTCCTGTGTTGGACATATGGCACACTACAGAAGAATAAAACAGAGCAAGACAGGAAAAAGCACCATATGCAAGCTATGCTAACATCATATGTTCAGATTGGAAAAGGGGGCTTCGGCCTTATTACAGTGACAAGCAGTGATGGGAGTAATTAGGCTGTGGATCCATAGTGGGCGGGATTTACTAAGTGGAGCCAATGTCTGTCATGCAGCCAATAGAGCAGCCAATCGGAAGCAAGTTAAACGAGTGATTGACAGTGCCTATAATCTAGGCAATAATGCCCACAGTGGGTTCCAAAGCTTCATCTCTTTCCTCACCTGTGCCACGATTGCAGCCCAGTCCTCATGCCAAAACGTCTCCTGCCGTTGTGATGAGTACAGCGGGGGAAGGCAAGGAGGCGCAGGAGGAAGGAGCGGGATTGGGGGATTTTGCAATGCTAACAGAGCTACTCTTCAGTGGCCAATTAGGAATCTGGTTCCAGTCGGTGGATTTTAAAAGCTTCTGGGTCCCAGGCTGGTCCATGGGACGCAGTGACTCCCCATCTGTGGACTACCGAAGGCACTGCGCGGCTCACTGCGCGGCTCACTGCAGGTAGCGCAGGGATTAAGGGATAATTAAAGACTGCACTGAGTTATACAAATATGCAGCGAGCTCTACAATTTACCTTAAACGGGTTTTCCGATGAATCTGATATTAATATCATTATCCCATCTAACCACTGATCCAATGCTGCATTGCAAGACTGTCACTATCAAAACGCAAAATGTATAAGATAAAATGTTAGTATTATTTAAGGATATTAACAATAAGATGCGATACGATGCGCTGACGGTCCATTCCACCATTAGGGGGCTTGGAACAGTGCAGGGAGCCCAGGGGCCACAGCTGTCAGACTTCCCAAGGCTGGAGCGCCATGTCCTCACGCACACGGCCGCGAGCTGGCACCGGAGAGCACGCCGGAGCTAATTAACTTGCCGTCCTGAATGAGCCGCCGCGTGCAAACGAGCGCGGCGTGTCAGAACAATATGCAAATCGAGCCGCGGTGCCGCTGCCCGGAATAACAATAAAAACAGCAGAGCGCCAGAATGCCAAATGCCTACACCCCTGGACCGCGGCGCATTTCAGAATCTCGTTCGACTTTCAGAAGGCGTTCAACTGGCAACACGACTGAACGGATCATCGCTAAGCTTGTTGATAACGATACATGAGGGACGGCGACACTGCTGTGACCCCTGGGAAAAGGTCACGAGGCCAAACGACCAATAACAACCGCAGTCCTGGCTAGAAGGTTGCGGTTGGTTGGTCTGATGCCTTCGGTGGTTGGTCATGGGGGGGGGGGGGGAGCACTTGGGGCATGGGGAAAACCAGTTTGGGGGTCTCGTTTCCCTCCACACCCTCAGGTGGAGTGTGTAATGCCAGTGTCAGCATCGTGGGAAGATGACATCATCAGCAATATAAAACACCACCCTTTGGCACCCATGATGATGATATTTGAATGTTACACTTTATATGGTGGTTTTCAAGACACCCAAAGCGCTTTACAGAACCAGTGGGGAGCCACTTCATCCCCCACCACTGTGTAGCCCCCATCTGGATGATGCGACGGCAGCCATTCTGCTCCAGTACACTCACCATAGAGTAGCTCAGGTGGTGAAGAGGCAGGAGAGACTTCACCATTTACATATAGGGGATGATTAAGAGGCCAGGTGCGATAAGGCCATGGTGGGAAATCTCAGCCAGGACATTTCGGTACCACATCAACTCTTTCAAAGGATGAACAGAGACCTCAGTAAGTCAGGACTTGGTTTTACATCTCATCCAAATGACGGTACCATTTTTACAGCACAGTGTCCCCATCACTGCACTGGGGCACTGGGATCCACACTGACCACAGGATGGGCTCCCCCTGCTGGCCGCACCAACATCTCTCCTAGCAGCAACTCAGATTTTCTGGTTGGTTTCACATCCAAGTCAGACCCAATGAAGATAATGATGATGCTGATGATGAAAAAATACATTTTTAAGGTAATCCTGTGTCTGTTGATTCAGTTTAAATAAATGGAAGCTCATGTTTAAAAAGGAGGGTGTTTAATTGGTTCCTGCTTGCCTTAAGAGCAAGGCTGGACTGGTCTTCTGCCATACCGGGCATTTTCCCGTGGTCTTGCAAATGTATTGTTGTGAACCCCAAATTCCAAGGCTTACATTTAATCCCAGTCCAGCCCTGCTTAAGACCAGCAGTCTTCATGGAGTCTCTCTTGTTCTCTTCCTTTTTGGACTGGGAAGGGAATATTTGATTTTATATCTGTACTCCGTTAAAAGCGACGTGAGATGGGTCACTGGATTGCCTGGGCCTGGTTCCGTGGCTAATCACCGCAGAAGGCCCGGCGGCACGGCACGCGGGACACAGCGCTAATGGACCTCCCGGCAGGAGGCCGCGCTTTGATCAGGAGCGGGCACGGGGCCGCAGGAGCAGCGGACGAGCAAGCATGTCCCCAGGGTCCCCAGAGATGATATTATTCGCTGGGTTTGAACAGCATGCAGACAGTTGCCTCGCTAGCAGTCAGCTGTAAGCCTGGAATGGATACAAATGGGCAGGAACGAGAAGCACCATGTCAGCGTCATGATCCACTGTAGAAGATCTGAGTGGTGCAGTGGCATTAATGTATGTTCCCCATTAAAGCGGCGCTGGCAGGCAGTGAGGGGAGCAGGCCGGCACACGGAACCTTCCCCAAACAGCCGCGGGCGCAAGAGGCAAGAAGCACTTGATGCAAATTTAAATCCTCATCAACAGGAAGGTGCCGGACAGCAAGCAGGTCAGTCTGCTGGAGGAAACCCCCCGAGAGGATGCTAAAAATAGATTGGAGGAACCCCCCCCCCCCACACACACACACGTATCTCCAACCATCACCAACACAAGGGGGAATTTCCCTGCCCAGCCGGACCCGGCGGTACCCTAGGTCGGCCGCCTGAAATCCAGACCAGGGCTCCTTAAATAGCCCACGCTGAGAACTGCAAAGCGAGCTGTCAGGTGTGGAGAGTCAGCTGGAGCGCTTCAGTCGGGGTTTGCAGCGTCGCGGAATTCTTGTTAAGATGGAGGGAAGCCAACGAGGGTTAGAGCAAGAACCTGCCTTTTATTCCCTGCTCATCAGCCATGAATGAAGATCTAAGTGAAGATGGTTCCCGGCCTGTCAGTCTAGGCTGGCTCTCCCTGCCATTTACCTGGCAATAGAGGCCCCCGCTATTTTCATTCAGGGTGTGGGTGGGGGGGGGGGGATGGGGAGCCCAGGTTGTAGGGTCTCTGCTCTTTCTTCTATCTGTGATATTGAACACAACTGAGCGCCAGAGCGGAACCGGAGTGGTACAGGAACATCATGTTCTGAGTGCTCAGGGATCCTACTGCAAACTAATGCATGTGTATTAAAATGCCTTAGACGCACCCCTACAAAACACACATGGGAGCATGCGTGACGCCACACGCACCCCTGTGAGTGTCTCAATCCGCTCTTCAAAGATCCCACGGCCTGCATCCCCGCCGCGCCGCTGTTCACCAAACGAACAGCGAGACGCATGAAATGCGTACAGATGGCGTCTCGGAAACGAACATACGAACAGGGCAATGTGCCTAATTATTCAGGAGTCACTGTAGCTGCTTTTGTCAATTTAGCTCCATTTCAAAACAAATATGGCACATTCACCAGGGTGGAAAATGCTTTATGAATATTGCATTGTGATTAAAAAACCTGGCATGATACCAGTTATTTATTAACAGGCTTGACTTGATTTATTAATAGTACACACTTTCAGCAGAGCATAATTGGGCCCTTCCATAATTAAAGAGAATCTCCAGTCTGTCAGTCAGATCTATATCCAGTTGGGGACATTAAAAATAAATGCAGCACTTTTGAACTGATGCCGTAATCACTGGGCGTTAAAGTGACCCTTAGGTTTTATGGCATTAAATTTTCTATGCCAAAGGTAGGAGTAACAGCAATTCTGGTGCGGAAATTACTGTACGAACTATACATGATACGTGAACTATTATCAGGGAAACAGAAGTGTTAAAGCTTTGCATGTGTAATATGCAAAACGCAGCTACGTTATCTTACTTAATGGAATTGAAGTGTTGCATTTTGCCAATGAGCTTCGTTTATCAATTTTTACATCCTGAGGTATATAGTGCTACGAACTAAAGAGGTGGCTTGCATATTCAATTATGTTTCCTTCTGAAGAATTACTTATTAAATGCTGCTGAGTTTCATTAATAAAAGCAGTTTCCTGGAACATAAACCATAAACACTTGAGGAGAGATCATTTTTGCTTCCACTATAATCAAGAAAACCTCGCTCACAAACAACAGTCCTTCCTGGGACTGGATGTAAGACATTTCCAGTAAGTTATATAATGTGTTCCCCATTGGTTTGGCCGCTCATGAAATATTTAATTAGGAAATCCTTCTGGCAACACTGAATAAATTCTACCGCCGTGACAGCTCTGAAGACGATGGAGAAGAGTCAGACAGCTTCATAAACGGGATGACGGGTTGGGGGCGGTCCTGTCGCTGAGATGGACACTTCAAGACGAGATGAAAGACAAACAGTTTGCATAAGTTATTCACGCCTGGGCAATTATGTGGACGGCTGATTACAAAACCTAAACAAAGGCCTGCAGAGAATATTCTATTGTAAGGTGTCCTTCAAACCATTCACTTTAATTGAAGAAGGCTGACACCCTTCAGAGTAAAATATGGACAGATTAAATAAGGCAATCAGTGTCTAAATAGGTCTGTTGTGGTAATCACACAATGATCTCCCAAATGGAATTACAACGTGACCAATTTTCCCTGGAGGATTTGGTCTTTTGTGTGTGAAAGAGCATTTAAACGCTGCAGTCCCTGAGCAGGCATCCCAATGTCCGGTCAACGCGTACGCATAAAAGCTCAGCATGTGAAATGCAAGATTTGATCTGGGTCATGATAAGTTGAGCCTCCATTAAGTGCCGTATCGTTACATGACTTCACAGTGGCATAAAACAAACGCTCTTTGGCCCATGATTTTATTAATATGTGTAAATTTCAATATCTAGTAGAGCCTGGGAAGGCCAACAAAATAGTCGGTCAAATTTCGCCTAGCTTGGCTTTTACTGCCTGTGGATCTTCGCCTGTTAGCTTAGCATTTCTGGCTTGGCTGATCGACTCTGGATGGTGGCCCTGTGACTGTAAGTAATGCCATTCGACAGCCCTGTGTGCAGGGGAGGCTCATTGTCTGTGCTGAGGTACCATCCACTGGTGTCTCAGGTCAGACCGGTTTGCACCAAACCCTGTGGAATGAGCTTTATTTCTGCAGATCCACCGAATGACTATGAAATAAGTATGAAACTCCTTGTTCTCTTGCCATGAAGATAAAACCCTATAAATGGTTTGTGGTTCCTTTCTGATTATTATCAGTAATGTTTTCCTTTTTTTGAAGTTTTATGTCCTGCTTCAGCTGCACTATCCTAAACATTTTCCCGCTGAACCCAGATGCATTTTTTTAATGCCTTCCACCAAATTTTTGCTTAACTACATATAATTAAATATGACGCTGTTCATAGTTCAAACTGTAGGGGGAGCCGTACTGTAGTGGTAGCTGTAATGGTAACTGGTCAGGGGCACGTTTCCCAAAAGCAAGGTTGCTAACAAGGTGTGCAGCTTACATATTTATTATACCCATGCAATTGAACGGTTCTAACTATGTAAGCTGTAAAGGGGAGCATTTGGGAAACATATCCCTGCTCAGTGACAATTTCTGTACAAAGGTAAAGAAAAGCCTTCCTGAGGTCTGGATGTCCTTAAGTACCTGTTACCCTGGGTTACCACTAACACTTTCTGGATGCTTCCAGGCACTAAAAATGGTTGTTTTAAAAATACCATGACTTTTGGCCCATTGATAATTGGAGTCAGCGCAAAAGCATACTGTAAAACGTGTAAGTGGTGAACTCTGGAGGTGCCTGGGAGACCAGTAGGAAGCTGACATTTACAGCCTGAACTTTTCCAGGTTCTGCCAAACCAGCAGGCCATATAGGAGAAATACTCGGTGCAGCTTCTCATTGATGGAATCTGGCTTTACGATTGGCCCCATTAATCAGCTACAATACTTAACAGCAGCAGACGGGAAAACCTGATTCGGCAGATTCTTTCAGCATAAACGTTGTAATAAAACTCATTTGGATGTGAATGCGTGCATTATGAGTCTTTTTGTCTTTATGATATTGGGATTTGGGAAACTGGAAATCTTCTTACCTCCAATTCATTCAATAGAAAAATTTCTTCAAAAAGGTTTGTTCAAAGAGGTCATACACTGGCTGATGCTGTCAGACATTTGAGACATTCTATACGTAGTTTAAAATAAAAAAAAAGAAGAATTCTGAACTACAGAAATAAATCGTATATGTTTCAATTAGATTTTAAATTCCTGGTTTAGCCCTCAAAAGGGATTTCCTATTTATTTTTTTGCTTGTTGGGTCGATGTGTTTTTCCTCAATGCCTGTGGTTCCCTCAGGCAGGTCTTTGATTACAACCCCTCGTCCAAGACAATCCTCTCCCACAGTTTTGAATTTTTAATCTGTCCCCTTTAGAATTGTACAGTTCAAGGCCACATCTGAATCTCTCTTTTTTTAAAAATCTGAATAAGTCTTTGTAAATGCAACGCTGTGCCATTCCAACGTTGTTTCCAAGCATAACATCGGCAAAGTTGTCAAGGGAAGATTTGCTAAGGAGCTGAAGGCCTCGTTCAGTCATAAATATTGAATTTCAGTGACTGCTTGCAGTGCATTATGGGGGAAGATTGCCCCACAGCATAGTCACGGTGCCACTAAGTCCTGAAAAAATAAAGATTCTTAATTTTGTTATTCTTCCTAATGATGTCCGCTGACTAATATTAGAGTGCTTGATTGAAGATGGCCAGCTTCTTCATTACCGTGATTGTAGCGAAGGTGGTGATGTGCTTCTAAGGAGCCCTCATAAAGAGCTTTGAGGAGCATCGCCATTCCTTCTCCTTCTCTGGGCACTTCCTCGAGAGAGAGAGAGAGAGAGAGAGCCCGTCTTTCCAATAATGGACCCGACAGTTCCTGGAGAGGACATATAATCCCTGGGATGGGTGGACTGGAAATAATTAGCTATATGCTGGGCTATGTGTGACCCCTCAGCAATCCAGGACGATTCACCCAACTGTGAAATGGTGCCATTTGCATTTATGACCCAATAAGAACTAATCCTCACCTGCTTCACCCAAGGAAACCCTTTCGATCTCATTTTCAAGTTTTAAGTGCAGCATTCAGGTGTTCATTTAAGATAGTAGGATTCTAATCATCATTTACGTAATAAGTGTTAGTTAGTTCATACCTGGCAGTCTGCTTTACATCAGTACACACGTTGGTGATGGAACCCAGCAGGCAAATATAAAATAAACATTCGACGTTCGGTGCCAGTTTATAACTCCATAGACGAACATCATTGGGCCCGGAGTAATGAAAACAATTATCTGCTCTAATTACAGCACTATATCACTCTTCAACGTGCTGCCAAACAAATACTGTAATACCATTTAAAGCTCACCTCTCACCCCATATAAACATTTCTGACAACATCATCCTATCTTTTCATTGGAGATCTTCACAAATGCTTTGAATGTGTCAACTGTTATTACAAAAGTTGTTGGCGAACTACGCTAAAGGATTAACAAGCCATTTAGCATGAAATCTGCCGTAATGTGTAGTGTTCTCGTTGGTTGTCACACAAATCTATTGGACTGTAAAACGCCTTTCTGCACCATAAAGTGACAGGAGGGTAGAGAGTCACTTGGATTAACAAGTCGATCAAGGAGAGAAAGAATGAAGAGACAGAGGCGGCCACAAGGTGCAATGAAATAGTGTGCCGTGTGTCTGCAGTGAGCACATGGCTTGGTTAAGGCTCAGCAAAGCTGCCACGCAAGTCTGCTGAGATACAGAGCTCGACAGAATAAAATCAGATGCCTGTTAGGAAATGTGGAGAGCGGTCTGTTTCTTTGCAACAGTCAAACTGAGAGGGTGAAAACAGAATATGAAGGTACGGAGATGAGTGAGGACAGGAGTATCACTCTGTTTCAGCCTCATCTCAAAGAGTCCCTTGCCTTGAGTCAATGGCCCACTGCATACTGATTACTGCTGCTACACTACCGCTGAATCATCAAAATCACCAACACCATCATTATTTTGGGTCCATCCCATGTTCTTATCTGCAGTGACTTGAAACGCCGTATAACCATCTATCTTTTTCCTTATTGCTTATCTAGTACAAGGTGACGGTGTACCTGCAGCCGATCCCACAGCGCTGGTGACATCAGGCAGGGCAGGGTTGCCAGTCTGCTTTCAGACACTCTGCTCATGCAAGAAATCCTACAGCAAATCTATATCATTCCATTATAAACCAACGATTGGCTACATCAAAAGCGCTGCGATAGTTTGCAAACCCTACAGACTATTTACAAGGGAAAAAAACTGTTACTTATATGGAAATGCATGCGTGTGCAGACTCAAATTGAGCTCACACCAGCCAGCTGACCAAACTTGGCAACCCTGCGGGAGGGGGAATGCCAGTCTGTTCCGGGGCTGGCGTTCACACACTATAGGTTTTCGGTTAATTGGAGATGCCAGTTTACCTTAACTGCATGGTTTCGTACTGGGGGAGGACTCCACGACGTTTCGATGCTGAACACAGGAGTCTGCAGCCGGAACGACGCTTTGGTCACATGACCGCATGACTTCCCCGGGGGCACCTTAACATGGCTTGAAAACCCTGTGGCAGCAGCACACTGAAAATACTCAGCATGACGGAATGTATGTGCTGTGGGAGCTGAATAAACACCCTGCAAGCGGAAACAACCACCGTATGAGTGCTGCTTAAGAATCTACCATCGGTTTGCAACACGGCGAGACTGGACACTAGCGGGGCACTGCAGTCAGACCCCATTTCAGCCAGAGGTTAGGCCTGTATTCGAAGAACAGCAGCAGGACGGCGTATGAATGGCAGACGAATTGCCTATGCATGGCGTGTTAATACTCCTTCAATGGAACTGAATTATGTTGCCCACAACGCAGCGATAGCTGTGGAAGCAATCAAACGTGACTACGAGATAATGAGAGCTGTCACTGGGGCGCCAGGCTGTACGGCGTCTTAAGTGGCCCCCTCCATGGTCAGGTGCTGGCGTTACTTCCTGTCTGCGGCCAGAATTAACATTTCCGAAAACAGAAGGGCTGGAAGTCTGTGCATTGCCTTCGTTTCTTGGTAGCTAAACCAAGTTAGAGACCATAAGACCATACGGCTAAAGTTACTAGCTTCCGTATATTACATAAGAGGACTGCAACTGGATGCTAATGCCCTGTATCCACAGTGCATATATATGGCAGTGTATATAAATGTATATTAAATATTCATATATTTTATATATCAAACGTAAATAAATATACATTACACTTAAAATTAACAGTGTATACATTAAGCAGCGCTACTGTACATATACACATAAGCAATATATATATAAATAAATATTAAAAATTCATATATTTTATATATCAAACTGAAATAAATATACTGTATCGGTATAATAAACAGTATATATATCAAGTAGGGCTGTTTAATCCTGGGCACCATAACCCATACCACAAATGATGATCACATATTTTTCCAGGGGGGGCTTTGCTGTTAGGCAGTCCCTTGGGTATGTTGCAGACCCAAGACCCATTTATATAGGGTTGGGAGTGGGGGGTAGAGCATATAGGCGCAAGGTGAGGAACAACCCAGGATGGGGCTTCAACCCATCACAGGGCACATTCACCTATGGACAGTTAGGTAACTCCATTTAGTCTTGGCATGTTTTTGGACTGTGGGGGGAAAACAGAGTACCCTAACAAAACCCCATGACAACACGGAGAGAACATGCAACCTCCACAACCATGGAACCCTGGCCGAGACTCGAACCCTGATCCCAGAGGTGTGCGGTGACCCTGCACCACCATGCCACCTCCCCTGAATGCATATATATTCACCATATATATTTACCATATTGATTTTAAACATAAATCCAAAATGTTCCAAAGGTCACGGCCTGTGGGTAGATGGTACCCCTGTTTACGGCTCATACCCTTATATAAAAAGTAGTAAGTTGAAAACTTTCTATGAAACCCCATCAGAGCTCCCTGGGGGGTAGGGGGGGGGGAACATTTAATTATTAACGAGGCCTCTTGAATTAGCATGGAGAGCGTGTTCATAGGGCCGTCCGTTTCCTGGCAGAAGCGGCCTCCTTATTTAGCTGACAGCTCATTGGGGTGAAGAAAATACAACAATGGAGGCAGAACGCCAAGCGGGGAGTGGGCCTGCTCTGTGACAGGCCTGCCGATAAAGCCGTCATGTCCTCGACGTGCCTGACGGTGGCACATGGGACTGCAATGATAATTAGCTCTGTGACCAAATACGAAAAAGTCAAACCTGTACGAATGCAGTGCGCGGAAGCCGTTTTGTTATACATTTGTTTGCTTAGTGGGGATTCCCGACTAAAGCAACATGCAAAGTTACCTAGAGTCTGTGCTGTCATCTGGCGAGGAGATGCAGGAGAAATAATTAGGCACTAAACCTCACAGATACTCCAGTGCAGACCTTTCCTGTCCATTAAATGCTCGACTGGGATGTTTTTTCAAAATAAAAGTTTATAGATTAAAAAAAAAAGTCTGATAGTGGTTGCTGTACGGGGTAGTGGCAGTAAGTTGGGGGGGGGGGGGATTAGGAGCTAACAGACATGTGGTTACTCAGGCATTCTTTGGAGCTGTGACTCCTTGCTGCCCATTTACCCCCCGCCTCCCCCCCCCCGCCCTTCAGTATGGGCCTTGTGGTCGCTAAATTCCCCACGCTGCTGGCCGGATATTTTTAGCTCTGGCATGACTGCCGCGATAGGGCTAGTAGTGGGGGGGGGGGAGTTGGTGGCAATGACAGGTGCCGGAGAGTCCCCCCAGCTGCTCATTCCCAGCAGACGTGGAGGGAGTCGGGGGGGTCGGCTTCACAGAGCCTACAATGCACGCCTGTTAAAGTCCCTTTTGTGCCCCCACTGGTGTTCTGCGGGGCTGTTACTAAGGATTACCTCTTCCTCGCCTCTCGACTTTTTTGGGGGGGGGGTACTTTTTTTTCATTTTTTTTAATGACCTTGACGGGGCTTCATTTGCTTTCATCTCCCTAGGAAGGGTGAACTCCTCACAAATCCCAGAGCACATGCCCATCACCAGCCCAACTGGTGGTGGGGGGGGCGGGGGGGGGGGGAGCAATTCCAGTGCGATGGGCAGAACACCTGCAGGAACATAGTCAAATTAAATTAGCGGCTGG
>JABFEB020000035.1:19185742-19202935 GCA_019775895.2 Stomatorhinus ivindoensis | reverse complement strand
CAGTGCGATGGGCAGAACTCCTGCAGGCTCATAGTCACATTAAATTAGCGGCTGGCTTGCCCCAGAAATGACAGGTACAGTGACAATGGATGCAAGTAATGGCTTCAATCACTGTCTTGACTCTTACTGCAAATCACCATGTGACACTGATGAACTGCCCACCTGTTATAAATGAACGAAAAAAAAGTAACATTGCATATTATGCTACATCACGGTCTTATTTTACTTGGTAGAGAAATGTACACAGCTTTCCACTTTAGCCCAGTTCGAAAGATAAGTTGTTACTGAAGAAATGAATAATTAAGCACTTTGCTCAAGGATACCACTGCTGGACGTCTCGTTAAAGGAAATCAGATGTTTTGCTATTAGCTATATTTACCTCACACTGATTATGAAAACCAGTTCGATACAAAGTGGCATGATTCACAGTATTTCACAACAAACAATTCTCAACTTCTTCTCACGACTGAGGCACTGAGCTAAAAGGACAGCTATACTTTTTTAAATATTATTAGCATGCATTGTTAATGTAGACTGTGGATGACTTTGTGCCCTTTGTACAGTTTTGAGACAGTTCTCTATGGGAGCAGAGAGTGAATGATGAAAAGCACATAAGATATTAATCAGGGTCAACGTTTTTAATTAGATTTTTTTTTAAAGGCAAGTGTAAACTGAGCAGTCACCCATGAAAGTCATTAAGCGTCTTAATTGGAATGGAAACCTTTTTTTTACAGACACCTGTTCCATAATAATTTACTTCTTCAGAAACGAGCGTTGATAATTCCAGGAACGGATAAGGGAACAATGTAACTGATGGCTGTCTTTTTATCGCAGACGTCTGAGGAGATGTTACATAGATCCACGGGCTTCTTGGAGACACAGACCAGCAGCAAGCGACTGACTTAATACTCCAAGGAACAGTACAGGAACTGCTTTACTTCATTGCTAATCACGGTTGACCTGTCATCCTTATTTCTATCTAGACCGTTTTATTTTTTCTCCCTCTCTTGCCTCAGTACGAGTGTGTGGCCCGTTTTAAGTGAAGTGCCTGACCAGCCCTGCAAGATTAGCGGTAAATACATCAATAATACCATGGGCTGTGGTAACGGAGCCTGAGCGATGTAATCGTTTGTATGCTGTAATGTCAGGCCGGGGGCCAGGAGGGCAGGTCAGCCGACCTGGGCACTCTCACACCCCCTTTTTAATCCACTCTGCTTTTTCAGGATACACTACAAGGCCGGCCAGCCTCGGAACAAAGAACAAAGCTGAAGGTAAACAGATTATTTAAAAAAAATACTAATAACTGCTATTAATATTGCTCTTTCCTTGCTTGACAGATACTTGTAACGTGACCGACATTGCTTAGGAGGTTGTGCCCATTTGCAGAGTAATTTGCCACCTATCAATCAAGGCTGCATATCTCACCCGCGGGTCCAAAAGAAGGCTCCCCCCAGGGCATATAGCAGCAGCTGGTGACAAGGTCAAACGCGGTCACAATCCCTGGGCGTTACGCACACCAACAGCTATCAGCGCTAGCCCCTACCGAGCCAGCAGGAATGGCATCTATCACCTGGGGGGGGGGGTAAGTAACTCATTTTCACGAGTTTTTTTTTTCCATTGTGTTGTTTAGTCAGGACTTTCAACAGCTGCTCTTGACAAACGCATTGTGAAGCCGCTGCTGGGACTCCGGTTACTGTGACTCACAGCAGTGCTGGGCCAGCCGCCCTGCTGGGACACCCAGTTAATCAGAGATACCGTACTGCCTTTCCTGGCAGCCCCCCAGTAAAACGCCCCCAGACAAAAAAAAATCATGCATTACAACCCCTTCAGCCATTTACTTTTCCACATTTACTACAAGTCACTCTGGCTGACCCGCACACCTGTTCAGCAAAGATATTAAACCTTTAAATATTTATTCCAATAAAATATCTTACAACTTCACATCATAATCATTATATTTGAAAAGGCTTTTCCCTGACAAAGACAGGGCATCTTTGAAATGTCTCCAATGTCTCTCTTATTAGGCAAAATGTTAAGAGTTTGTACAGCAACTTGTGGTACATTTCTCAGTAGCTTCTGACGGATTCCTTGAAGTTAAGCCACAGCTGGGCCGCACCACCTCCCAGGTGTCGCTGTCACGTGGAGCTGGCGCACGCGTGACTCCGTGTCCCTATTTTGACGTTAAGGGCCCGCCAACACGAGCAGACCTCCAGCCATCTGGGAGGCCCGCTCTCCACAGCTTTGGTCACGGATCAAGTTATCCGTGAAAAGTCGCTGCTAAGAGACGGTCAAGCGGCCGGGCTGCATGGGGGCCCCGTGACTCATTCTGGGATGGCATGAGCACCCTTCTGTGGAAAGACGTTAGAAGCTGGCCTGCATTAGTCATCAGGTACCCACCCCGGTCTCTCATCGAAGCGCGGCGTACAGCCGGCGCGGACAGCCGACTGGCAGGAGTCATCAGCCTGGCCCAGGAGGACTCATCCTGAGTCAAACCCACCAATCACGTGGCGATGTGGCACGCCAGCGACCTGATTGGTTCCTTTCGGCTAGCTACAAAGTAACCAATGCGAGCTCAGGATTCTGTCACACTTTCAGGACACCGCTGCGACGTGATTATTGCATCTTATGGCAGTTTCGTCAGGGACGCATAAGAGGAGCATGTACACGCCACGAACAGATGGCATTCATGAGCAACGAGGGCGGGGTGCAGGCCGGGGGACTGTAGTCATGGCGGTGGGCAATGACCCCCAGGAGGGTCTCCTAGAGGCGGACGTTAAGCATGCCTGGCCTGTGGATGGTTAGGCACTGATGCGTAACCACAAGGTCTCAGACGTTCCCAGAGAGGCAAAACACTGAGAGGGATTTTGACGAAAGATTGTCCGTGGCCCTTGGGGGCATTTAGGCCAGTCAGCCGAGGTGGAGGTCGTGTCAGTCACTGCGAACTGAGAATGACAGATTTACACCTCGGATTGGGAAGCGGTAGGTTATGGAGATGGAAGGTCATGTTATTAAGGGGGGGGGATGAGTGGTGTTGTGCTTAAGCACATGAGCCTGAAGGTAACCTGAAGGTTGTCAGTTCAAGCCCCAGGAGGGGTCTTGATGAAGTACCCTTGAACAAGGTAATCTTGTTCCTGTAATGTATATTGTAATATAAATAGGTAAAAGTTGCTTTGGGCAATAGCTTTAGCGAAGCAACAAAAAATTAAGATTAGGAGTTACTGGATAAGACGGTGGATCCGGTCTTCTGCTGGTTCTGATCCCCCAAAGGGGTCTTACTCATGTACTTTGGAGAAGGATGTTACCCGCAATGCACCTCTTTCAAATATTCAACACCGAAATTTGTTAGGTATAAAAATATAAGCTTCACATTCCACCTAGGGTTATATGTAACCCTTCTGGGGTTTATCCATCCATCCATCCATCCATCTATCTATCTATCTATCTATCTACTAATTCTAACAAAAATGCTGTAATTAGTATCACACACAGTGCATGTGAGGGGTATACAGCACTAAGTTTGCAAGAGGTCCGCAAATATTTGACATATATAATAACAAACATGGGATAAAACATCTGTAATCATTTTAAAACATCATCTGGAGACTAATTTAATGATGCCTCTTTCCCATATGGAAAATTGTATAGGTTTTTTCTGGGTTGTTTTATGAAGAAAAATGTAGCATCATTAAAGAGCTTTAAAGGGCATTAGCACCCTGAAAGAGATATGAGAGAATAGCAGGCTGTAATGAGAGGTATTTACCTCAGCTTTAATCAGGCCCAGCCTGGGAGAGTACAAAGGGCCGAAGCTGATCCGTCTCCCTCTCTCCTCTCTCTCCATGTGACAGCGGCTAGCATGGAGCGGCAACTGTCACCGGCCGTCCAGGCGTAACCCTCGAAGCTGCTGAAATACATGCACACCCCCCCCTCACCCACTCACACACCCACCAGCCCTGCACTGTGCACTCCCAGCATGGAGCGGGATTGCAGATGGACTTTGTGGGATTCAGGGTGGGGGGGGGGCAAGAGTGCAGGGTCTGAATTGGAAAATCCCAGCCATGGCGTGGGAGTCACAGAGTATGTAGAGTCTGGCGCCTCCTGCAGGGTGGGGCGAGGAACAGCCCCCCCTTCATTGCTGTATACTCCCCTGCTGTGGAACTGCAGCCAGTGATGCAGCATCCCTTATCATTTATTACCGCAACACGACAAGACAGCATCCATATCATTTATTATTGGTATTACAACATTCTGCATGCTTAGTAGCGTGCTAATCCAAAGTCACCTAGGACTACAAAGCTTACATTTGATGTCTTTTGACACATTTTATAATTATTGGCAGTTAAGCACCTCATCCAGCGTTGAAATGGGGTGCCCCCCTCCCCCACAGCCCGTTTCTTTTAGCGTACAGCATGGCTGTGATCTTGCTGATGCCTCTCTTAACCCCATATATTTATTTATATGTTTGTTTGTTTTTGCTCCTTTTTCACAGGATGTAGAGGCGGGAGACCCCACCCCCCCCGCAGCACGTAGCCAGCTGTCAGGATGGAGGGCCAACGCGTCACCCTTCGCTTCCATGACGATCTGTCCTCCGCGTGTCACTCGCGTCCCTGCCCCCATCGCGGGCCACGTCTCACTCCAGCACCCTCATGACATTCTTCATGGCTCCTCTGTCCCAGGCCTTTGTACTTTCCTTCTTGCTCTCTCTCTCTCTCTCTCTCTCTCTCTCACACACACACACACACAGACCATACCGCTTTTAAACCTGACCCACTGGCAGATTTTATCGGGACAGTTTTAAGATTCGCATCTATCCCAGTGGTGCAGCAGCGACTGGAACCTAAACTGGTCCGACCTGCTGACCGCTGCGGCACCAGCTGCTCTTTTGTAATCTGTGTTAATAATATAAATTTAAAAACATACTAAGAACTGATGGATGGTGCTATCCGGTGAAGCCCCAAGTGAGTGAAAGCGTTTAGCATGCATCAGAATGGCCCTTTGATCGGAAACGTGAGTCCAGAATCCTTTACAGACCCACCCACAAATCAGTTCTAGCACCAGTGACAACAGTGTTCAGTGTGAACTGGTACAAAACCCATTTCCTAAACATTACTGTGGGGGAAATTAGACCTTTCTTCCGCATTGCACTTTTCAGTCACCTTTCTTTACACCCCTCTTTCACCAGCTCCCCTGGATCCCAGAAGTTCCTTTTGATATTGCGAATATACCGGGGGTATATAGTAGGGATGGGCAATACCACAGATTTTTGTTTGAATCTGATTCAATCAGATGCCAAGGTTGGCATCGCCGATCCTGATCCTGAGATTTGGTGACGGCACAACCATGGTGGTGAAAACCAGACGGGTGGGGGGGGGGTTAGTGCCAGCAGGCAGGGGAGGGGTGCTGATAGATCGATAATCACATTTCCCTAGAGCCCCTCTCTCCTCCCCTGCCTGGTAGTAGTTCATGTCCTGCTCCCTATAATAATATTAACATTTAAATTATCAGGTTAAGCAATGGATAATTTAACATTACAATCGATACTCAGAATGAAACATTCAGATCGAAAGAATTGATATTTCAGTATTGAGCAGCACATCCTTTGTATATAGAGCCAACTATGCATAGCTGCAGATGTTCCAGAAATGCATCTAGGTGAATCATGATCCTATAGGGCTTTGTAGTTGTACCTTAGAGAATATTATTATTATTATTAATAATAATAACAATATTAATCATAATAATAATTATTATTATTATTATTATTATTATTATTATGGGCACAGCAAAGATACAGGCAGAGGTGTTGCAAAGAGGGGGGATTTAGGGTGAATCCATTCAAGGACCCTAAAATATGTGAAACATAATTAGATTGGTCTGCGATGGAGAAACCTTTTGATACGCTTTCGCGGGCCCTAAAATCTTTAGTGGCATCCCTGGATACTAGTATCTTGCATGAATTTCCTCAGTTTTGTGCACATTAGTAAATGCACAGTGTCAAAATACTAACAGCACCATTTGTCTTTAACTTTGTAAGGAGGAACATTTCCTGCAAATTCTGCAGATAGAGCATTTCGCCTGACTTCAGGTGCCCTGTTAAAAGGTAGCGGTGTTAAAAGGTAGTCCTGCACCCCTGGGGATATGGACTGCATGCGCAGTATACAAGCCAGTTACCGCTACATTGCTCTCTGGAGAAAAAACAGTTTTTTCCTTTTACCCGTCTGCTGGTGAAAGTGAATGTCAGCCACCTTTTTCTTTATTTTGAAGGCGGCCTTCAAGCATTCAGCGATGTAACGGCAGACCCAGGCGGCCACTCGCATCGCGGCCATAAACCTAACAGATGGTTTACTGTTTCATTATACTGACGGCGCAGTTTGGGCCTTAAGCGAAGGTATCTGGGGTAATTAGCATGTAGCTGGTCCAGTTCCAAGCCGCCACTCACGCCACGGCTAATGTGCGAGCGTGCCACACGCCACACGGAGGGACAGGTCGAATGGTACCGCAAGAAAGTCGTTTACGTCAGCCGACCCTTGCGCCTCTGCCGTCTCCATCAAACAATGTGGGGTACGGGCAGGTGACACCCCTTCAGTCCCATGGTGCAGCAACTGCCTGTCACTGTTGGCATGCATGATGACCCTCTGTGCAGAGGCTCAAGAGTCTATATATATATATATATGTGTGTGTGTGTGTGTGTGTATATATATATAAATATATATATATATATATACACACACACACTCACACACACACAGTAAAGCACGCCAAATGGATGGCGTTTTCGCCCTCCAAAGACAGCAACCATGGTACTTCAACTATCTGAGAGCTTCCTAAATTAACCTGGAACGTTCCAGCAAGACAAAAAGCTTGCCGCTGTTGTTTATACAAACACTGCCATGGTTTCCCTGAGTTTTCTTTTTTTTTTTGCGAGCCGCAGACAGGCCTCGTTGGTGATCTATGGAGCCCGTCTCCTTTTACACGGCACATCTTCACCGTCTCCCGTCCCTCCTGCGCAGACGTGAAAACGCTTACCGCCTGTGTCTATAACATCCTCAACGTCCCCCCAGCTGCTTGCTAAAACAAGCTGTACTGGGACCATTGACTCATTCATCCATTTTCCGGAACCGTTTACCCACTATGGGATGGCAGTGAGCCTGGAGCCTATCTGAGGAAGAGCAGGGCATGACACAGGGGACACCCTGGATGGGATGGCAGCCTTTGTTTTATTTTTACAATGTTTTTCCAGTCCCACAGACCTCCTTGCTACTGGATAAGTAGCTTTTGATTCATATTTCTTTCTTTAAAATCAAATCAGAGATTTGGTCAGGACTTGAAGTTCTTTTTGCCACATGCCATGCAAATTTCTCCTCTAAAACAAATAGACTGACAAATACCTCAACCTCCGTGAACAATTCACTGGAAACATTTTATTTTTACATTTGCAAGCCTCTAAATCTGCAAGGAAGGATATATTTACAGGAAATGTTATTCATCAATGTTTACACTACCTGCAAATCATCGTTTGCCTTTGTGGCTGCCTCTGCTCCAATCAGGGCTTGTGGAAGGTACAGAAGGTAATTTGTCATGAGGGATGGTGCTCTTGGCCCTCACAGGATTGGAGAAAGGCTGCTGAATTCATGATCAAAAGATGTTGCGGGATGTGCCCAATTTGTCTGTTTACAGGAGGCTGCCAAGTGCTAAAATCGCAGTCTTCACTGGAGAAGAGGTCAGAGAGGTCAAGGGGTCACAATGCAGTGCTCAGATGCACTGACCGTTCCGTAGGCCTTGTTATGGGCTTTTTCTGACAACCCAGGCAGACAGCTGCACGACTTACTTGTTTATGGGGCAAGATCTGTTGACTTAGCCTGCTGGAGCAGAATAATTTCTAGAACTTTCTCTGACAAACAAGAAGCAAGAAGCACAATCTCTGTCTGAGATTAAACCCAGCATCATGCTCTGCTGCATACAAAGCTACAGCAGTTTTCAAAAAACAAGAAGTGGCACACCCCCCCCCCCCCCCAGGAAAATCTTGCTACACTCTGTATCGGGTTGGGGCGGGGTTTCATTAGTCTTTAGCACTGACCAGTCAAGAGTTCAACATGTGAAGGTTTTTATTCTCGTTTCAAATATACTCCTATTTCTCATAAACATGCTCCATTTTCGAATATTTCACTGTTTAAATGGGGAAAAGTAGAAAAAAGTAATTAATGCAGATTCTTTTGGAAAAATGCCCCTAGTAATAAGCTAATTAATTCATTACGAAGTCAAGACAAGACGGGCTCTTTGGATGCTACGCAGAAGCATCTTTTGCGGGGCAGAGGGGCTCTCCGACATGCGGCAAATAAGGGCCCGTCTCCGTCACCCCCGCGAGACGTCACTGCTCCTGGCCCAAAGAAGGTTTTGCCCTCCCTTTCGGTCACATAAAAGTCATGGTCATGTGATTCTGCAGACGCCTATCAAGCCCTGTGAAAGGAGATTTATAACTGAGAGGAAACTTGGTGGTAATCCCACATGAAACGAAGAAAAAATGAAAATCATCTATCCACCTTCCAATCCACCCATCCATCTCCTAGATACTTATACATTACAGTACTACAGTTCTGGATTCTATCCCAGACAGCAGAAAGGCAGATGTGCACCCTGATGGGATGCCATGCACTTATAATTTACTTTTACTAAAAACACAGAAAAACACGTTTGAATGTACAAGCATATGCATATAACCAACGACAAAGAATTTCTGATGTCTGAATGAAAAGCTGACACACATACAGAAGCCTGCCCACAGCTACCTGCCTATAGGCATTATGCATGGGAATGTCTTGCTGTCAGCTGCTAGCTAAGAGAGCATCAACTTTTGTTTGAGAAGTGAGCTGGGCAAGGGATCACAGCACTGCTAAGTTTAGCCAGGGGCCCACGTACGCACCTGTTTTCTGGCTGTTGCGATGCTAACACGCTCGGGAGACTTGAGCAGCCAGGTGGCCTCGAACCTGCAGAGGTCTTGTTTTTTTCTCCTCTAACATTGCTGTTTTGTTTCCTCTCCTCCATTGTCTCCTGCATGCTTTTTTTTCTCTCCCCTCGCCGCGGTCACGTTCATCTGTTCAGCTGTTGCAAAATCTTTGTTAAGCGCTTTGGGGCAACTACATCACGACAGGCGCTATATAAAAATAAATTGAAATTGAAATATATGGAAGTGGCTGTAATCATTATACAAACTACTTCCAGGAGACCAATTGAGATAAATGACCCTTATAAATCTTTTCTCCGTGTGTCTGCAGACCGGCTATGCAGACAAAATAGTCCTGCAGACAGATGTGCAAAGGAGTCCCAGATGGAGTCGCGCCCAAAACCGCAGCCCACTTGAGGTGGGGATACTTTTCCACCTGCCTAACTAACATGAATTGCCCTTCAGGCAGAAGGCGGAGATGCGGTAAGGTCATCAGCATAACAATTGCAGGACATTCCCATACGTCTTGGGGTGGTCTTTTTCCTGGCCATTCTCCGCTCTCTCTCCTTCAGCTATTGGGGCGTGAACTCATTGATCGAGGTCGTCGCCGGCATCTCAAGCATTTCAAGGACGGGATCCCGGCCACCTCTTCCAAGGTGACCCTTCTGTAGAGCGTGGGGAGCAGAATCTGCACATCTTAGAGCCATATATGTGAGACAACCCCTGGTAACACCGCGGACAGGATGTGACACGGAACCGGCGTGGACAAAATGGCTGCCACCCAATCTCGTCTCGCTCCAGCAACCACGGCACCATCACCAGCTGTGGGCGCCCTAACTCAATTACCCACCACAGCTATCTCAGAGTCAGGGCATAAATCTCTGCCGTGGGCTCATAATCAATTCCCGGGGCACTCCCAAGGCCCAGCGTGGTTATGAGGCCCTCAGTGAACAATGCATGGGGGGGAACAAGGCCTCAGAGCCATCTGTCTTCTTAATGGCTTGGTCACAGTTCATAATGAGCTATAATATCATCATATGCGACTTAAAGAAAAATAGATGCCAAAAGGATAGGGGGGTGGTGGGGGGGGGCAGCCCGACTAGTCCTATGTTTCCGAATTAGCCCCCTTGCCCTCAGCCCCAAAAGCAAAACGGTCACTTTTTCTGATGGGATTTAAACACTATCCATAGCCATGGGCTGGTGGTGGTGTGGAAATCAGGCACACTTAGCTCCTGAAGTAGTGCTTCACCTAAATGGAAAACAAAAATGTCACACTCGTAGGTAATTGCTCCGGAAAGCCGCTGCAAGAACTCGCTTTCAGTTGTGGGCAAACCGATCTAATTAACTGTGGAGTGGCTCTGTTCATCCCCGAGCTCCTGCCGCAGGAGAGGAACAGGAATAATGAGTCCTGTGAAGAGCCCCCCCCCCGCGACTCCGCCGTCTCCCGCGGGGTGACAAACAGCCGCGGCTCTCGGACAACGCCTTGCCGAGTAGCTCTGTCTGATCTCTGCTGGACCTCCTGTTCCGAACCGGTCTGAACACCAGACTACTGCAAAGCTACCAGTTACCCTCTCTTTGGCAGTGTCGGGGTGTGGGTGCTGCTGAATGCGTGACCACCGACGTAGAGTCAGGGGCCTGGATCGATTCGGAGCCTGCCAGAAAGGTTGAGTGGACCGGTAGCGGACGGCAAAGTGGTGGTGGGAAGGGTTTGGACAACTGAGGTGTCCAAAGGCTCACCAGCTGAGGGTCATTTGAACCGAGCTCCGGTGGAAGTGCTATTTTGGGCCGTCACTCTGCGGGTGCCGCTATCTGGGGCAGGGGGCTTGGAACGCCCCCGCTCAGTTAAGCATGTGGGGGTGGGGGGCTGTTGTGTATGTGCGTGTGTGTGCATAAACAGTTGGGGGAAGGATGTGTAGGATCTGGAGGTGGTGGAGTGGCAGTGTTGCCAGCACAGTGGCCCAGAACCCCCCCCCCAGTGGCCTTAGTGTCCGTCGAGCACAAGGTGACCTGTGCTACAAGTAGCCTTAAGCACAAACATGATGCCATATCTCACACTTTCTGGAAATCTGGCTGCAGTTGGGACAAAGGATGCAGGCGACCTGCCGTAATGCCAGCTCCACTACCTCTTTGAAGCCTGTTTACATTTTCCACAGAGGTTATTTTGTATAAATTCAAGATGGCATAAAGAATACTTATAGAATCTTTTTCGACTGACTGTACAGCATGCTTTTTTGGAATGTTGCTGCCAGGAGTTGACGGGCGCTCTCTAGTCATTAGGGCATGGCGGGCGATGATATGGACTCCATCCCATCCCAATTTCTTATAAAGCAACAAGAGCGGGGAGGTTTGTCATGCGGCATCCTCTGGCCTCACAGCTGCCTCCCATACTCCGACCTGGCCTCCTCACCTCCATGTTCCCCTTTGAGAACCATGAATCAGTCTCTACAGATGTCCATGACAGAGCCGTGACGCTTCTCCCTGCAGAGGTTTGGCGAACGATTCACAGGCTCACTTGGACACAAGCTGAGAGGTGCAGGTGAGTCACATGGAGCTACTTCCATCACATAAATAGCCATCTGTCCTGGGTTTTCAGACCACAGTGTCTATGGGACGTTGGGTCGTCCGTAAACCCAACAGAAGAGTAGATCATTATCGCTATGAGAGCAGCGTCTCTCACCAGCACACACAACTCGAAGGAATATAAAGAATATCAATGCAGCTTTGTCCAGGTTCACCACAGGTTGATTCAAGATTCATGATGCCCTAAAGGCTTCTGGGAACAGGAAGAGAACACATTTCTGCAGGAATTTTTTCCTCACTGCTGTAGAGTGTGAACGCTGACAGTCAATTCCAAAACTAAACAAAATGAGCGCCCCTCACTTGGAGAACTCTGACCCAGCGTTTCGCCATGGGAAGGAAACTCCATTACAGGGGGCAGGTGGATGGTGGGAATGGGGCAGGCAATCAATAAGCCTTCCCGGACTTCACAGCTCTTCCTGATGACAGGAAATGAAGAAGAAGGCGAGGAAGACCCTTACTGTTAGCACAGCGCTCCAGGGACTGAAACAGCTATACTAACCACACAATAGAACGTAGAGACTGAGGTCTTAGTTGTGCCAAAAGAAAATTCCACTCCGAAGCCTAGAAATCTCCTCAGTGTTGACGATCGACATACTCCCAGCTTATAGTGTGCGTCACAATTTTGCTAAAGAACCAGCAAAAATCTGGGTATGAAATGCCCTTCCCTCCATATTTCAGTCTATGTGACAGTTCATGTAAAAAAAAAACAGAGTAAGACATCAGCTCTTGTAACATTCGCTCTCAATGCCGCACAAATAAGGTTGACAAGCATGCAAGGTTGTTGTGTACACAACAGAGTGAATTAACTCACATAGGAGATAATGCAGCACTCTTGCTATATTTATCACAGTGATTAAGTAAGTGTAAATCTGGTGTTACAGGACGCAACACAATGATCCCCCTGTTATCTGACTGGGTAAACACTGCGGGTCTCACAAAGCTGAACGCCCCATACGGCGCTCTCACAACTATTTATCATCCACAAGCCAGTGCATGGCACCAGTGCCGCCATCGGGCACTGTCCAGCATCTGTCCCTCCCAGCATCCATCCCAACCTAATGTCCATCACCGCCCAGCGTCTGTCCCAGTCCAGCGACTCTCCCCATCCAGCGTTTGTCCCCGCCAGCGTCTGTCCCCACCCAGTGTCTGTCCCCGCCCAGCGTCTGTCCTGCAACCTACAAAGCCTTCTTAGACCACGTCCTTCGTAGGATACAGCTTTTGTATTTGACACGGCCATTGTTTTCAAGCTGGTAGGCTTGGGCGCGTTGCGTCAAGATCGATGCTCACCATGAAAACCACCAAAGCAAGAAATGAACACAAATTTAGTTAAAAATGGCTCTTGAGAAGTGATTGTTTGCCAACATTTTAATTTATTTATTTTTTTAATAATTTAACTCCAAACTGGGAGCACAGAGTGAGTAATTAACCAAATTCAAGAAACAGCAACGGCAACATGCTGAATGAATTCTAATGACATTCAACAGAATATATTTGCTTGGTTGACACCTATGCAGCCCACAAATATATGACTTTTCATAGGTGGAAACTTGGTAAAGATGCTCAGTAAATAGGTGCAATTCTTAAGGATGTGAGATAATAACAGACCCCTGGGTATGCATGCTTCTTGTTGGCTGAATGTCCTTACTTATTTTAACTGGTTTTCTGTGATATCAGACACACTCACATAGAGAATCACAGCATTCAGTCGGAGTCTGGGCGCAGGTGGTGCACATGGGGCTGGGATGAGCGTCCGTGTGGCACGTTGCGGGAACGTAAAACAGAGTGTTAGCAAATGTCCGCGTGGGAGGGATTGTGCGAAAAGACGATCACAATCACCGTGGTGACAAAAGACCAGAAGACCGATATGGTGCAAATTACTATCAGAAAACAATAAAAGTTAAACAAAAAGGCAAACTTCACAACTTACTCATGAGGAAAACAAGTATTCAAGACCTGTTTGAGTGGGAGTACTGTGTCCTGGTAATAACTGCCTAGTGAAACCCAATAGGAACTGATAAGGTGACCAGTGATGAGTAACTTAAACAACCCCACACAGCATGTTACCTACTTCTAACATGAATACTACCACAACTATACCATTACTAAAGCCTGGCACCTTTTATATGTCAAAGCCACTGCTGATTATTACAAACATAAATGTCAATCACAGAAAAGGGTTAGAAAATGTGCTCTATGACATTCTTATTTTTTCCTTGTTTTTCGTTAAGATGGCTTATTCATGAATTACACCGTGTACCATTTAAGTTAATGACTTTGCTCACACATCTAATTGATGCAATTTATTTAGCTGTAAATTGATACAATTTATGTTTCTCTATCAAGAGCAGGACAGCTCATAGGACCCGACCCTAGTATCTCATGCCAAATTCCTTGACCGTTACACTATCTGCTTTGCCCATATATATCCATTGTGCTTAACGCAGAAGAGAGGTTGGCCCATGTCGCCTGATGTCACAGGTCGAAATACAGCCTCTTTCCCATCTGGAGTTTCCATGATCTCTCTGTTTACCTGGGTTTCCTTCATTTACTGCTGCTTTCATCTCAACTGGTGCCTTTAAATTGCCATTAGTGTTCACACAACTCACACTTGGCCGTCACATGGGGTGAACGTGCGCAAAAGGGTACTGGGACAGACTGGCATTCCCAGCATTCCCTGTGCTTGACAGCGTGCCAACTCTCTGTGACCCGTCTCTGGTTATTGAAAATTAATGGATGGGAGGGTGTTTTATGTTCCTCTGTCTTTTGATCAGTAGATGCCTTCAGCAGAGTACCAGACTTTGATACTTAGGCAAATGCAGAACTTCTGAAATACTAAAGGCTTCAGAGATTTGATGTCAGTAATGACTGAGCTCGTCCTGTGAATTTGTGATAGGGTCTGAGTGCTGAATGCTGAATCGTCTTTCATGAGCGCCTACTGAGGTCACTTGTGAGGTGGTTGGATGCAACATGCCCTCTCCTTCTCCTATCAAAATGGCGAAACATGGATATGATCTAGGCTTGCTAAACAAGAACGGTAATTTTGAAGGTAAAGAAGCCAGAGCGACTGGGGTTTGGGATTTAATCAGCATCAAAATATCCATGAAAAAAATCTATATAAAACATTGCAAACTTCTTTAAAGCAATTTAGCTTCAAGCTACAAATTACTGGGCTGCTATGGTAGAAATTGCAGACCACAGAACAGTTTAAGCTGTTTCTACAAATCATCCGATAATGAATGTTCACTCGGTTCACTGAGAGGTGAAAATATGGGCTGTAGCTGCCCCAAGTATGACTACCCTGCACCGTTTGCTGACTATCCTCTGGGCACAAGAAAATCATTCCCCTAGCATCAGGAAAGAAGGTAATGGGACTCTTCCCCTCTCATCTGCTCTGAAATCCTGCATGCCTGGAGGGTAAGTCCTTGAAGGTCCTACCTGTGCAATGCAAGTTGCTTGAAATGCATTTTGCATCTCAAAAGCCCATAGAACAAACAGGAAGGTTAGCAAATCACAGATATCACATGTTGGAACATTTTTCGTGAATGGTAAAAAGTGATACAATGACCTACCAGGTCAATTATGTAATGGGACCTACGGATTGGCTTATTGGAGTTCCAAGTGCTGACCATTGATCAATGGAGAGAAGCGCTGAGCTGCTAAGACACCTCACTGGCATGTGAAAAGTGCAGGGCCTCCAGCCTCAACCAACATAGTCGTGATCACAGAAATCTGTCAATTGATCAAGGTGCATCCTCACGTTTCTACTCACGTTTAGTTGGACAAAGCAGATCGTGTTGTAGGCCTCACCGGTGAAGGCTGGAATTTGCGGACCATAAACCTTCAACAGGATGAGGCACAGTGATCAAGGAACCACACTTGAAAATAAAAGCCACATGTTCAAACCTATGAAGCCCGATACACAGTAAAAGCATTTACGTAATAAAGGTATTTTGCCTGCTGCTTCAGTATCTAAATAGATAAACAAGTGAAACCATGAAAGTACATACTACGTGTAGTAAATGAAGACTATTCTTCTGATTTTTTTCAGTAATGTCAAGGCTCGAAAGTGTCTCATGGTCCGACATGTGCAAGGCTTCTTAAAAATGGTTAGCTTCATCTTGATGATGTCCTGTCAGCACTCTAAATGGATAGTCAGTAGTGGGTGAGAAGCTTAACCATTCGGCATGGAGGCAGGCAGGGCGTCAAAGGGGTCTGTCCAACTCCAGACTGTCCTCCTTTAGCCTGTTCCTTGTGAGGATTGAGCCCAGTGCCACTCCCCCTATTCTGGGCCTGTCTACTGGACGATTAATGGGTTCTGGTGGGCCTCCCTCCGTCTGCCCTCTGCCCCAGACTGCCACCCAGGAAGAATGATTCTGAGGGAGACGAGGGTAGCAGGTCGTGTCTGTCGCTGGTCTCCAACAGGGTTCCAGATCTTCGCCGATGCCGGGAGCTCCTCCCTATCCTTGCTTGTTGAAGAGAGCGTGTGACACAATAGCCTTGTCGACGCCATACTGCAGACTCCCCACGTGGAGGGGGTAGACCCATGGGAGCTGAACCCCCATAACAGCCGCCATCTCTGTGAGAGCACGGTGGAGAGGGGTGGGTCTTTGAAGAGTTCCTCAAGCCCGAGAAGCAGTGTTTAAGTGAGGCCTACTCCAGGTGATTAAAATGGCATACTGTACTCAGACGTCTGGGATCTGAACATCCTTTGAGGACTGACACCCACACAAAAGAAGCTTCAAGCCATACTAATTAGATTAAAATACTTTTAATAAAAGAAAATCTCTACCCTGCTATCAAAGGGGAAAGTGAAATAAAAGAATCAGTCACTCTACCAGTTACTTTGCTTACAATGTCGGAAAGAAGATTTACTCCTTTCCAGAGGGATGGTTGAACTCAACCTCCTGTTCAACCAGCACGTTCTCTGAAGCTGTCCTTCATCTGACACATTTCTGGCAGTTCCTGGTGAAGGCTTCAGGTTGCACATTGACTCTCCCAGTCCGGGCCATTTCACATTGACACATGCCTACTGTAAGACACCTGCTGAACTTCTGCAAGTCCGGCTAAAGAAGCAAAGAGACACACAACAAGGCGTCCGCAGCGGCACCTTGTTAAAGAATAATCCTGCAGTCAGGATCAGGCAGATAATTCTCCTCCCTTTGAGATTGTCGCCCATTAAAGTGCATATTCTGCGGGTGTGAAAAGAGGCAGGTGGCTAACGTTCATCATGGGGTTGACGTGAGAGAGCGCGTAACTGCCGGCCAGACAAAGACGGCCAAATGTGTTCAAAACCGTAAAAGAAAAGTATCATGCTGTCTGCAACACTCTTCACGTGCATGAGCACAGAAGAAAAGTAAAGGATCATGATATGTTTTCTGATAATGAACGTTTCCTTTAAGAAAAGAGCGGCATAAAGGCCTCATTCTCTGGTGCCTCCTTTGTCTCCACAATAGCAGCAATGACGAGAGTAATGGTAGAGGTCAGCTAACCTGACTCCGTCGAGTGGGAACGACGCTAACATTTTAAATTTTATCCGCACGGTCAGTGCCTTTGTCTACAGTGACGTCTGTGGCCATTGTAACAGCAACATACTCTACATGGTTGATGAAGGGAAAGGGTCCACGACAACGAGGGCACTCAAAAAAAGATTCGCCGAGCGGTTTACACCCTCCCCC
>JABFEB020000035.1:19147226-19158769 GCA_019775895.2 Stomatorhinus ivindoensis | reverse complement strand
ACCCATCTGTGGGTACCGTTTTCCATTCTGCAATATATGATCACAAACGGAATATATTCAGTAGGTGTATTTTCAAGTTTGTTTCAAACTGCGCTTCCCTCATGTGGAAAATGTCATTGTACAAATATCCACATATAATGTAAATTGGCCATCCAGGAAGCCCGATTTCTCTGCATGCGTATTTTGGCAACTCAATCCAGACGTAGCTTTATTATATTCCGTAGAATTTAAGAGTTTAACACAATCGCCTTAAACTTAATTTGTTTGTGCTAAAACCCAAACCATTATCATAGCAATTGGGGCAAAATACAAATTAATTAAACGCCAAGAACTTTAACCATAATGAATCGCAAGTGTTTAAGCCTATGAATCAAACGATCATAACAAGCTTATTTTTACCTAACCACATGACGTGATCTGGTTTGTACAAACCTGGGCATAAATTGTACTTCTATGACAAAATATCGCCTTTTTTTAGTAGTAGCTAATCGTTTTTAGTGAAAACAGCTGTAACAACAGCACAAACTCACTGACTGCTTTTTTTTTTGTCAAAAAAAGCTTTGCATCCCTTTTCATTACCCGGATACGCAATACAAGGTTTCGGGAAGAAAACAAGCTAGCCTAAATATGATTTAATTACGCTTTATGATGGTGTACTGTGGAAATTGGATAATATAGGCTACTTGGGCGACTTGGTCGTATTATGACAATTGTACCTTTGCGTAATTCTATAGGTACAAAATGTATTCAGTCTGACAAATGTTTAATATCTGTGGAGTATGAGAGAATAAGAAAGTAAATATTACATGTTAAAGTGAGCAATGTCCTATTTGTCGCTTATTACTTAATGGCAAACTTGTGGCTTTCATTCTTTTAACAGTGTTGATATATTCCGAAATTATTTCCTACTCACTGTATTTAAACAATTACCCCCGCCCCACACACGCAGACAGACACACAAAATTCGTAACGGGGTTTAGGTTGACGACGCATCCCCAGTTGCTAGGTGTGACTTAAATTGATTTAAAACTGCTTTTTATTAGACAGGATGTGACTACATGACAGCCGTTAATGAAAGGCGAGCTCTGGAAGCTTGGGCCCATCGCAGCATTTCCAGGCGGAGAATAATGCACTTCGGGAGTTTTTATTGCATTCTGAAGAGCGCCATCCCACCTCCCCCCCGCATTACTGCAGTTCAGTAAAGTAACACACCGAAGCATTTGCGGGAACATTACAATGAGCTACAGGCTGACAGGAGGGGATACAAAAGCAACACAGGGGATTCTGGGTAACGCAATAACCATCGTGCAAGCTAATTGAGTCTTAAATGTTATGCCATTCTAAAAGGCAACACTTCCACTGCCCTTTTGCCATGTAAAAAAGGTGCCATTTTAAGTGCCTCCGTGAATGTTAATTACTTGCCTTTAATAAGCAGCGAGTATACTGTTTAGTTTTGTAGCTGACAATGAGGGTACATCTAAACACTTGTTAGGGGGCAGCTGGGAGTATAAAGGTTAAGAAACTGGCCTGGTGACCGAAAGTTTGCGTCCCGGTGGGCGGGCTTTTTTATAGCCTTAAGCGAGCTACTTAGGCAGAATCGAAGCTGTAAAAAACACCCTTTAGTGTAAATATGTGTCACTTTGGGCAAGCTTAAGGGAATGGCCTGTCATTGAAAGGAAGGGGTGTGTTACCAGGCTCGGCGAGGCAGGCGCGGTCTCAAAAGATTCAGGCACTCTTAAAACATCTCTACTTTAACACAGATGTGACAGGTCATTATTACATTAACAGATGTTACAGCAGGGAAAATATTTATAATCATATCTATTTATCTCGTTCAAAATGCCTTTCAGAGGATTGGATGAAATGTGAATCTGATGTGAAATTTTAAGCATTAGCCTAGTCAGGCACTGGGTACTATGTCACATTGCCCGGTTGGTCTCAGGTCCTTGGTTGGTCAGGTGCGCAATGTTTTTGTTTTACATCAAGGCCCTTTACTTGCTTTCGGGATTTTGGTTAAAAATAGAACCCGAAACCCGAAAAAAGGAAATATTTTGTTAAAAAATACAGATGTATAGATGATCTCTTGGGACAGGAAACCCAGTTAGTTACTTTAAAGGGAAGTTACATAAGAATAACGTGTTTGACCTATTTGTTAAAATAACTGATTCATAAATTAGTAAACCTTAACAATGTAGTTAAATAGTTTAACTTTAGGATTCAAAGACTTGGCGAACTTTCAGCCTTTGGTTTGTGTACTACACAGGAAATTTCCGCGGAGAATTAATCAACAGACATTACAGTGCGTTCGAAAGGGTTAAATTAAAGAGAGGGCTTCCCGTCAAAATGTGCCCTGTGTAGGAGGTAAAAAAAAACTTGCAAATAGTTTGCTGACATTTTTTGATGTGCCTTTTCAGTATAGACTAGATTCACATCTGATAGCACGTTTTAAATGTTAATTTTCAGAAATATAAGCCGAGGTCCGAAATTTCTCATATTTACACTTGATTAAAACAGCAAAACGGGCCTGCATCAAATTTAATAAATATTATTGGGTATCGCCAAGTTTACACCGTTGCCTTCGGCTCATAAAATGGATTAAAGATTTCTTTATACATGCACATCGACATATCTAAGTGGAAAATTACCCTAGCATTTCAGAAACATGGCATCGTACTGAAATAATAGCGCCGTCATTGATGGTCGAGTCTGTTACAAACCACACTGATAAGTGTCAGGAAAGGCAGAGGAAAGGACCAGGAAATGCATCTGTCCAATTTCAAAGGGATTAGAGGATTTCTGCAGTGCGGCTGCGACTCAATAATACAAAAATAATCACATTTTGCAATGCTATTATGAGAATGCATGCCTTATATGGTGATTTCTTTCACTTTCATTGTCGTCATAAATTTATATCAAACCTGTCGCGATGTAACGACCCGGAGACCCCTGTATCCGCTTTATCTCCAGTTTTCGTAGATGAAATAAAAGTTGGAGAATTAGCAAATACGGGCATTCTCGCTGATTAATAATGGCAAATAAATATTTAATTAAGGACTTTCACCCAACTTTAAGGCTTAGCAAGATTTTAAATCAAAGCCAATCATTGTGTACAGAAGACACGCATTTTTATTCAGAATAATAGATACAATTTAAGAGTCCAAATTATAACGGTTGCTATAATTCCATATCCCATGGAAATTAAATCATACCGGCATATCTTTCACTCACACATGTAACCCCAGAGTTAATCGCATACACGAAGATGTGACGCTAGACCATTCCATTATAAAATGCGCTAATTAAATAGCGGTATATTTAGCAATAGAGGGTACATGTCCGGCATGAGGGATCCGCTATTAATGGCAGTGGTTTTAGTATATGGGCTAATCGGAACATCGCCTAGGCCCCTAGAGAAGCCCTTCAGCTCGATAATTAACTTGAATCGCTTCACTCAAATACCAAGCGGTATAACTGGTCAAAATCTGTACGTTTCTTTGGATGAGGAAGTCCACTGGAAACATTATAATGTAGAAACTTATGGAGCTACCCTGTATTCTTAGCCTTGAGTAAGCACTTTTATTAATGATTTGTTTGGTTGTATACATAATATATTTGTACCTAGGCAGAAGTGTTTAAAAATGTAAGTCACTTAAAAAAAATCAGTTTCCAAACTCAGTTGCTTTGAGCAGAATATGCAGTTTGTCAGGTAAAATGACTGTGATCCTAATCTGGCTGCCAATAGGAGGCGGTGCATAAAGACATTCATTATGCTTGCTGTGTCGGGTGTTCAGGACAGCAATAGAGACTTGTAAACGGAGGCAGGGACGGCCGGCGTGAGCTGGGGGCTCAGTTTGACAAATGTGTGGCTGGGCTCATTCATCGTGTCGAACGGTTCCCACTGGATTCAGGGAGGTGGTAGTGCAGCTGTGGTAAATCCCATAGCACAGTGGATACCAGAAATGGCAGCCAGGGTAGGTGGAAGCCGTTGATGGGACTCTCAGGTCAGGAATCACTATGTATGCATTCTTATGCATCTGTGTTTTTTAGGTCAACGCTCTGGCACTGTGTGGCAGCCAAAGAGGGGGAAATAAACAACTATATCACTTTTCTATGGTGGTGGGAGGGGGCTGGATTAATATAGCTGCCCAGGGAGATGAGATCTTCAGCCAGTGATATCAGAAAGCATCGTTGCCAATGATTATTGCTGTTTGTTTCTAAGTGTAGCAAAGAGAAAGAACACATACTGATTAACCTGATCAGTGTCTCTGGCTACCTCTGGTACTCAAACCTGATCAGACCAGACTATTGGTTTCAGATGCAGAAGGATGTTTCAAGATCAGATGATGAATGTTTGCCCCGTCAGACGGAGAGGGGTGAAAAGAATGAATTAAATTCACTTTTATTGCAAGTATATTATGTTTTGTTGTGTGATTGTTCCTGTATTGCAATTTACTACTTCTTGTACAAACTGTTTCCTTTCTGTGTGTCTCTACAGTACAGTGTGATGCACTGTTATTCACTATTGTACATTGTTTTCTTCTATAAGTTATACAATGTGATTATATGATTTTTTTTAAATGTCTTTCTTATAGCAACCTTAAAAGGCAAATTAAGAAACCAAAACACAAAAAAATACAAGACAAAGGACTGTTTTATAATTAAGAACAGCTTGCAGGCCTATCTAACCTGATAACACCCCGTGGAAGGTTATCACTTAGTTACATCAATGTCTTTGAAAACATTTTTTAAAAATCACACTCCTGCAGGTGTTTTCTAGTATGATCTTGAAAGCCAATGGAATGAACCAAAATACAACCATAATAGGAATTACAAGGATAATTACAAATATGAACATGTAGAGGATGGATACAACAGTGATTATTCCCATGGATCTTCATACCCCAGAGGTCACAGGGTGGACCTGGGATGAAATACTGTACGTACAGGGATTGTTCTGGATTGCCTCTCCCCATGGAGGGGGGGGAGCACCCAAAAGTAGATGGCCAAAGGCAGAGGCATGAGTCAGAACTGAAAAACCTTGCGAGGCGCCAACAGAACATTCCGGTATTGCAAAAATGTCTGCAACATCCATGCTGTTTCATCTTCACCTTTGTCTTGTGCTCAGAACAAACTAGAGATGGGGTCAATGACAATGACAGTGTGGGACCTTTGCAACAGATGGCAGTGCACAGAGTAATATAACAATATCCATATCAAGCCACCTGCTATTTCAACATCCTTGATAAACATTCACATTTTCTGGAAAACAACCGAGTTAAATGAAATGTTTGTCAGCAAAGGTCGCCGCCTGACACAGAGCAGATGGTTTTTAACCGTACTTAGCAAATGCTGCTGCTGGATATGTTACTGCAGGAATTCAGATTAAGCTGCTGCCTCAAGCAGGGCCCAGTCTAGGATCTGCCAGCTTCTCAGTCATCTGTCCAATGAGGACGAACCAATCAAGCAAGACCTTCTCATGGCGCACTGGGGAAAAGACCCCCGTCCTGAAAAGAAACCTACAGGAATGTATCCAGGCACTGTTTAAACATTTCCAAAGAGAAGGTTCATTTTTAAAATAATAAACAATCTGAGACAGCATGGCTGGAAATAGTATCAGGATGGACTACGCAGCTGTTTCATGTGCTCTTAGGAGATGTAAAATGTAATTATAATAGAGATTATGTTGGAAATTATTACAGGGTCAGAAGTTTAATAAGGTCATACATTTCAAATGTGATTCCTTAATCATTACTGAATTTACTTTATTTCGTTATTTGTTTAAATGTCAGTAACTTTTGATTATGATTTTGTGCCCATGAAAGTCGCATGCGTCTGTAAACTTCAAAGGGCTTCAATAGAGCTTTTGCTCCATCTAGTGGAAGTGAGATGTCATGACATCAAATTGAGATTCTAACAGACATCACACTTTTAGAAGTGAAAAAGCCTTTCGGATGAGAGATGAAATGTTTTCAAGAAATTGAAAAAAGTCCAGTTGCCTTCGATTCAAGCCCTTAATACCCACCAGGGAAAGAATCAATAATAAATGTAATGTTGAATGTTAAACTGTCTAAAAAAACACAACACATCTTCATGCAAGAATATCAGTAGAGCACTACCATCCATCCATCCATCTATCTTCCTGTATTTCATCAGGGTGACCCTTTAGCTTATCAAAGAAAATATGACTGAGGAGACCTTAGATGAGGAGTTTTTTGGTCCTGACTCATGCCTCTGCCTTTGGCCATGGGGAGTGGCGATCTGGAACAATCCCAGTCCCACCCTGTGACCTCTGGGGTATGAAGATCCATGCTTGACAAGTTAAATATGTAACATATTAATGGGTCTGATACAGGTTTAAAAAGTCAGTGGTCTGTACTAAAATTTGACTAATCTGTGATAAGGTTAAGAGGATCGTATGGTTATAGGAAACAACTTATACGGCGTGTTTATAAACAGTTTAAATCTAAATTATTTTAAAATGGTTAATGATGGGTTACAATTTATCATTTATTGTTCGAAGTTTAACTGTGATTTTATTATCCGTGATCTGTAAAATGGTCTTAATCTGCTAGTCTGGAATAGATTGCTTTTGTCTCCGGCCTCATACCCAGGATAGAGCGCGGTATTTTTCTCAGAGGAAATTGCGATATATTCATTAGAATAAATACTCTCGCTGAAAAATCGAAAATATCGGGCGCTGTTTCTTTTTGTGATTATTTCTCTTAATTTCCAGGGGTGTAACACCAGTCCATCGCTGGGTTCTGTCGTGACCCTTGCTCTGCTAGTGTGGAATAGCTTGCTTTGTTCTCTGTCCACGTAACCAGGGCAGATCGCGATATTTTTCCCATTCAAGTAAATGGCGTCACTGAGGAATCATCCCTATGTCTTACTTCCCATTTTCAGGGGCTTAACACCAGTCCATCGCTGGGTACTTTAGCCAGTCATATCCACAGTCACACAGAAGGGGCAAGCAGTCTAACTGCTTTTGGACTGTAGGAGGAATCTTGGAGAAATGGCGGGAGAGAGTGATCACTACGCAGAAGTGGGAGGCAGCCCTGTCGCCAGACGAACCACAAAGCCGCTTTGCTACGATTCAGAGAGGTAATCCATCTTGCCCATTTTGTCTCTTGTGTACCCTAGCAAATATGAACGCGTTTAATTCATTTTTTTTTTAAAGAAATCCTTGTTTGGTGCAGACTTGACCGACACTATAAACTCCAGTGTGTTTGTGCAGGTCATTTTTAAGAAGCGGCGATCCGTATAACCGCGTGAACTTTCTGGCGGGCTGTAAAATCTGTTTTTCTTTTCCCGGGCTCTTCAGGAAAAAAAAAAAAATAAAAAATTGCCACAAGATGGCATTAGAGCTCGAGAGTAAAAAAAAAATACACTCTCCAAAAACTTTAGTCTAAGATATAAGGATATGAAATACAGGCACAACAATGGCATCACTTAAAACACTGAATCCTACAGACAAACTGCAGCAGATTTAATCGCTTATTACACTAAACGTGTTATTTCCTTGGGGAGTATTGTGCTGGGAGTTATATTTGTAATGCTACTATACAACATGAATTTCTATCCCATGGGAACCAATAAGTTCTATCACATCTTGTGTGAACTAGACATAATTGTGAGTCATGCGTCCTTTAAAATATGAAACATGCCCAGCTGACTGTAACATCCTCAAGATGTACAATATAATTGATGGTTTGGAATGGGCAGAAACTTAAGTGATCTTTACTGCTTTTTTTAAATATTAAATTTCAATTTCAGATTTGGCCTGTTTGCAATCTTTGAGCCTTTGTTGGAGTTTCACGAGCTGCTGTAACCCAAGTAGGCAAGTGGGAAACAGATGTAATCGACTCCTTCAAGGCGCACTGGCTTCAGTCATTGTGCTCGCCTGTTTATTTTGGTCGTGAAGCCACACGAAATGTTCCAGTGCTTAAATGTGTCACCCGTGTTGCCGGTTATTAAAAGCGCAGTGTCGGCATGGCTGCCGAAGGGTTAAGTGATGTGGTTAACTGGGCAAAAGGATTTTAAAAGTACGCTCAAACACGATTAAACTAGCACAGTCGAGTCGCATGACAGGGGGAAAAGGTGATGGAGAAATAGCTTCCTGTTTTTTTGCACGTGTTCTCTGTGCTACCGTGTGCGTGCCAGTGCATGCACTACTACACGCGTGCGTGAATGTGCATGCCTGGGAGCCATGTCCCCCGCATGACGGGAGATGCAGGCGTGTGTGTTGCGGGCCAGCATATGTGAGTGTACCCGGTAAAGGCCACGCAGAAGGCTACGGATGCGAAACCCCCCGTGCCACCACTTACCACGCTTGTTTGTTCTGGGGCTTAACAGTCCTGAGATCCCCGCCCCCCCGCCCTCTTCACAGACAAGCCACTTCCTCGCGCTTGATGCAAGGGCGCCCTTTGGAAAGAAAAGCGCGGGTCTTCGTCTTGCGGTAAGAGGCTGTAACTCCGGCATACACCAAAGTGGGACTAGAGCCACATCTGACACCCATGTCCGGGCGAAAAAAAACAAACAAACAAACAAACAAAGTTGGGTGGGGGAGGGTTGAGTTGAAGGAGTGCTTGCTGACCAGGCAGTCAGCGGGCTTGGAAAGTACTACCGTCGAAAGGATGTTACATCACAGCAATAAAGTCTGCTAATAGAGGATTGTAAAAGCCTGCAAATGACGCTGTTGTCAGCAAAATATGCACAGCGGCAAAAGATACATAATGATGCACATAAGCCATTGATGTGGTTCATTTTCATGATCTTCTTTCCAAGGCACCGTGTTGTCCCTGTATGAGAAACAAACATTGGTCTGGCCACAGGCACCGTTTCAAGATGTGACCTTTGTTGGTCCAGTCGTTGAGTTAATTTGAGTGAATCCATCGATTTTATGCCCAGTAAAAGGATTAGATACAAATAACAGGTAGCTGACTAGGAGTTATTTCACTCTCCCATTGAGAGCTGAAATGGTTCTTGCTAAGAAGATATGGCTCTTACAGTCAAAATCATTACCAGCCTGCTTTCTATTGCCTGTGAATACGGACTACAAACAACATTCAAAACTTTTATAGGGAGAACTAGGCTGAAGCTGAAAACATGCATCATCAGTCACCATGTGAAAGAAAAAGCTCCTCTTGTAAAACATGAAATTTTCCAGTAAAACATTCACATGACTGCCTGCCTTCACCTTTCTGCTCTCTCAAATGGAAACCTTTACTCTAATTTCAGTACAATAGTGGGGTAGAGTTTTATTCAAGTGCTTATGTGGCTAGGTAGGGTCAATATTTCTCATCTGTGTCAAAAACAGACATATCCCACAGCATAGGGTCAGCTGAAATGCACCACCCCTCAAGCTGGGGGTTAAGGGTCTTGCTCAATTACCCGTGGACACGTGACTACCAAGGCCGGGCCTCAAACCAGCAACCTTCTGATCACAGACATGGAGCCTGCTGTGCCACTCACCACTGTACTTGACACTTTGGTTCCCTGGTCTGCCGTCAACGCCTGTTCAATAAGACGCTGTGGAAAAGAACGGATGAATGGATTTAAGGTGTCCTGTAGGTTTGAAAATGAGCGTGGCTGGATAAACGGGTAATGTGGCCACTATCTTGAAGCTCGCCGCCGTCGTTTACGGTGGGGCTATAAGCAAGACGGTCCTGGGAAATGCTTGACTTCAGCAGATTACAACTAGGTGTAAGAGGAACAGCTCACTGAATCTGAGAACTATTCAGCGATTTTCTGTGGAAAGGAAAACAGCATCAGCTATGTGCAACGATCACTGGCCTATTCACGAGGACCAAAGGCAGAGACAGCAACACAAAGACCCAAAGTGTAAAGTACATTTATCCTACAGAGCCCTCACTTTAAAGTAATTTTTCACTCTGTCCTTTTAATCCAGATGGAGTCATCGGTGTGTATGTCACTCAGAGAGGATGAATAAAAGCCTTGTTTTAATGCACTTTTAGCATCGTACACAGCTAATGGCACAAGTGAAGCACGGTGGTATTTTTGATATGATTTCTGCCTCGCTGCAGTGGGCGGTTAAGTAGCGGATTAAGACGTGTGGCTGTCTGGAGTGCGTGATATGAGACTGACCTGACAAGGACAGACTTTACCATCTATAATTAGAAGTTGGCGCTTTTGTGCACATGTCAGTTTTTGGGCCGCTTGTTTCAGGCGTGTGGTTTCGTCTGTTTCGCCTTGTGACTCCCAGCTCCTCCTATAGCGTGGTGGAGCCTTGCTGTGAAAGGAGCCTCAGTGGAGCTGTGGCTTCTGCGAGCCTGGCCCTCTCGCCTCCCCTTTGAGACTTCTTTTAAAACGCGGATGGTTCCTTTAAAACCAATCACCCATAAGTACCCTCGGGGTTTTCCTGCACACACGTGGACCGTGAGATTTGGTTACAGGGTCTCTGAGTTGCAGACCACCTCGTTGCATTCGCAGACGACACGCAGGCCCACTGCAGGAATGCATTTACACCCTTGAACCACTGAAACGTTCTCACCGACGGCTGCAGATCCATCCTCCAGGAAGGAAATGGACGTCTGCTCACAACCTCTGACAAAGGCATTCAGTCTAAATATCCTCAATGGTGAGAAAAAGTTAGACAAATAGTATTAGTATAATCGAGCTCTGTCATTCACTTTGCTTACCAGTTTTGCAGCACAGTATAGTAGCAGTGTAGGAGACCAGTAGTGTCCTCTACAGGTCAGATTGAGAAACAGGCACTTCAATTTTTTTTAATTATTACTTTCAGATTTATTTTGGAAATATTTTTATTTTACAGACTATGAAGTCCTGTAAAATAACTTAGTTTGGAATGTGAAATCTGTACATGATGCTGGAGGTGAGGCTGACCATCTTAAGCCCATCTGAGTCCCCCTGCAACACAGCATTCGACCACATTCTCAAGATGTTGGAGAAAATGAAACTAGCAACATTTCAAGAGAGAGAGAGAAAAAAAAAATAGACAACTAACATGAAACAAGAATTAAAGTGTTTAACGACCAGGCTTCACAGAGGAGAGAGAACATGCTCGGGAGTCGAGGCCTGACATCCCCATTCGGCTAAATCAAACATTAGTGTGGGATGCCAGAACTCAGATTGTCAGAGTACCTGGGAGAATCTGAGTACGGTGGGTTTCAGCCTGATAGCCTGCTACCCTCTGTCTCCTTTATCCTGCTTTGCCCTATGAAGGCAGCATCTATGTTGGGAAAATCCCCCCCACCTCAACTAAGACGCCTGCAGAGATGAAAATGAATGTTGTTAAACTTAGGAGAATGGACTTCATAGGATGGACACCAAGTGTGTCAACCCAACAAAGTCTGTTTTAAAAACATCCAGCTGTAAGAGTAAGAAGATTCTGGCCAGCTGCTGCAGTCTCCTATGGCTCGCCGCTTACTGGCCAGCTGCTTACAGGCCGGCACTTACAGGCTCGCCGCTTACAGGCCCTCCGCTTACAGTCCCTCCGCTTACAGGCCCTCCGCTTACAGTCTCTCCGCTTACAGGCCCTCCGCTTACAGTCTCTCCGCTTACAG
>JABFEB020000035.1:19113429-19147126 GCA_019775895.2 Stomatorhinus ivindoensis | reverse complement strand
AGTCCCTCCGCTTACAGGCCCTCCGCTTACAGTCTCTCCGCTTACAGGCCCTCCGCTTACAGTCTCTCCGCTTACAGTCCCTCCGCTTACAGTCCCGCTGCTTACAGTCCCTCCGCTTACAGTCCCGCCGCTTACAGTCCCTCCGCTTACAGTCCCGCCGCTTACAGGCCCTCCGCTTACAGTCCCGCCGCTTACAGGCCCTCCGCTTACAGGCCCTCCGCTTACAGGCCAGCCGCTTACAGGCCCTCTGCTTACAGTGCCGCCGCTTACAGGCCCTCTGCTTACAGGCCCTCCGCTTACAGGCCCTCCGCTTACAGGCCAGCCGCTTACAGGCCCTCCGCTTACAGTGCCGCCACTTACAGGCCCTCCGCTTACAGGCCCTCTGCTTACAGGCCCTCCGCTTACAGGCCCTCTGCTTACAGGCCCTCCACTTACAGGCCCTCCGCTTACAGGCCCTCCGCTTACAGGCCAGCCGCTTACAGGCCCTCCGCTTACAGGCCAGCCGCTTACAGTCCCGCCGCTTACAGGCCCTCTGCTTACAGGCCCTCCGCTTACAGGCCAGCCGCTTACAGTCCCGCCGCTTACAGGCCCTCCGCTTACAGGCCAGCCGCTTACAGGCCCTCTGCTTACAGGCCCTCCTCTTACAGGCCAGCCGCTTACAGTGCCGCCGCTTACAGGCCCTCCGCTTACAGGCCGGCTGCTTACAGTCCCGCTGCTTACAGGCACTACTCTGGCATGCTCAGAGAACAAATATCCAGCAGATGTTTACTTCTGTGCACCTCCTAAGGTTGGTTTTGTGTACGTGTTACTTCAAGGTCCCAAACCTGCCCCCTACTCCCCGTTTGACCCCCCATGTCAAGGAGCATCGCTGGGGCAGGGCCTCTCACTAGTCCAGTCTCCTAGAGGCACCCAGTAGCAGGGTAGGTGTGCTGTTTCCGTTCCCGTTCTGTTTTCACTTCAGCTATCAGCAGCTGTGCACCCTGGTCTCTGCCAAACCGCAGCCTGTTTCCCCTCTACCCTTCTCTGGGGAGCAGCACTCTGCAAGCCCCCCCCCCACACCCCGCAGGGCTCACTTTCGCTTCCCAACGCAGCGAAGCCCCCCGTCAGACAAAAACACTTGCACACAAACACAGCCGATTTGCAGACATGGCAGCTCCCCTTTCCTCAATGCTCTCTCTCTCTCTCTCTCTCTCTCTCTTCCTTCCTCCCCACTTCCACGGCCTGCCTGCCCCGCTGTGGCATCCCGCTCATTCTTACTCCCTCTTTTGTAGCACATGCCACATTTGCATATCTACTTTTCATTGGTTTCCCAAATGCTCAATGTGTCCAGCTAGTGGTTCAGATTAGGTTTGCTTCCAGCCCCACAGTAAATACTTCTTTAGATACAACATGTTTTACTTTTTTGGTAATGCTATACATTAAGAGCACCTTCATAATGCATTCATAGAACATTCATAGGCAGCATGTAAGTGTATCTTAGCATCCTAACACCTTAACAGCTGTAAAATATATTAAAAACAAACATTATATGATTATACAATTATAATGTTTATTTTTATCATCATTTAATGTTTATTAATGTATATTAAAACCATTTAGGTAAAAGTTATAAAAGTGCGACTATTATAAAAGTGCAGTTAATGTAAACAATTGCTTATTTAAATTCAAAAATAGAATAGTTTTGAAGACGACCATTCAGCTGTGTGCTGAGCTATTATCCGACCCCTGTGCTCTGCTTAACCTCACCAGCTTTTGGTCACGCACATATTCTTTGCTGGCGACACTTTTGATCCAAGTTCCCATTGGCCTGTAGATTTTTGTTGTGATAGTGCAGTTGTTAAAGTCATGGAAAAGTCTGGAAATAAATCAACACACTAACCTAAACCGATAATAGAGAAATTGTTCATTTACTTTGATGGGTGTTTTCTTGAAGTTGTTACGGTGGGTCTGTAACAGAAGTGATTCGATTCCAAAGACCTCTAAAGGGATTGTTAAACTCAGCCTTGGACCTTAGGAGAGGAAAACATATTGACAGAGGGTTATCATCACATTTTGTAGCAGTGCTGTAGTACCTGCTGTAGTAAAAATATATAGAACAAACATTTTCATAGTGGGGAAGGGATTCAGATCCATTACAAATGAGGTCCAGGGCATAAGTGTTACTGTTATGAAACACTGAGGTAAAAAGCAAATCTGATTTGAGTTTCCTTAGACACGCTTGCTAAAGACTGGACATGTGGTAGCAGGAAGTATCAAGCTGCTTGTCGCTGGGCCTTTTGCCTTGAGGTTCCTGTGGAAAGGAACACTGATTGGCTGATTCCGAGGTAGGGAGAGCCAACCGCCCACACCAGTATAGCTGGATTCCCTGCTTCCCAGTGGGCTGCTCCCAGTGCCCCCGCCCAGACCTCCCTCTGCCTCCCGGCACATCTCTTTAGGTATATCCCCCAAAACACCACCCCCACAGCTGCAACCTTTCCCACCGATCTTTGAAATATCCTGGCCCTATGCGCTCCTCATCCGACCGAGTGCCATTTCTCCGCCGTCCTCCTCCACGCGGCTGCGGTTACAGACACGCACATACATGCGCGCGCACACGCAAAGCACACGCACACGCAGTGGAAAATTTAGCTGGAGCGCATGGTGAGCTGGTAAAGCACTCGAGGAAAGGAAGCAGACAAGAGAAGCCGTGCATCTGTTTGTAGGGTGTGGTCTCAGGTACAATAGCCATGGCGAGGGCCAGCCCAAGCGAATCCTAGCAGCATGCCAAGACGGCGTCGCCGGGCAGGAAAAACTGGAATCCTAGTCAGCAGTGATTGTTCTTTAATCCGCCAGTATACAGTTTCACTGTGACTGTTAGTGTTCACAAGCCTTCTCACTGTCTGTCTGAATCACTGAAGACCTAACAATCTGAGGTGACATTATGAGCCCAAACCTTGAAACATATTGTAAACACATGTTGTATCATCATTATAATAATAATAATAATAATAATAATAATAATAATAACATTGTTATAATTATTATTAGTAGCAGTAGCATGATTATGATGATGATGGTAATAATAATAATAATAATTATTATTAATATTATTATCCCAGTCCTGAGATCTCCTATAAAGGTTTACTGATAGAGTCAGTGTGACCCCACAGTAGATAGTTTAAGAGAGGGATGGATTAATAATGAAATGCTTCAGCCACTCATGTATGTATTAATGTCATACTATTAATAGTACATGTTTATCAAGTTACACAGATTAATTTAAAGGTGCCTCATTGGACATCAATATACAAGACTTTTCTGAAACAAGCACCTTGCATAGTTACTTTACGTTTTTCGGCTCCATTTATCTGTCGTGCCTGACACTGGATCTCCCACATGGGGGCACATTTGCATGAACTGATCCTGTCTGCTTATATACCCGTGACACCACCCTCTGGGTCTGATCCGTGTATGAAACTCTGCCCGGGACCTGCTACTTACGGCAAGTTCCGATTGTTCCTTATGGCTGACAGATGTGTGGCTTCAGCACGCCAGTCAGGCCGGTTCTGTGAACCCGGCTCCTGGGTTGCCAGCTGGTCCGGAGTAGCAGCCCAGACCCTTCACCCCTCGCGGCTGACAGAAAATGCTGCATCGACATGGGTGACACCTGGCCCAGGCGGTGACCATTGTACCTAGAAACCTTTGTCGTGGCCTGACTGTTAAGGTTAACTCTTACATTGCATGTTGCATTAAGGGTTTGTGAGGCAAGGGGACCTCAGTTAAACGCCTTGGCCATTCCTTTTCGTCTCAGTCAGTGAAACTTACAGCAATCAGGTCTTCATCATCTAGGCTGAAGCTGGGATCAATAGGAAGTGAGCTTCTTGTGAGGTGGAGTATTTGCTTGGTGTCTTTCAGTGGTCTTTAGGTTTCTCCTCTGTGTTAAGTTTGCTCCCCTTAAAAGGGTATTGTCCTACTTCCTGTACGTTTGGATCTTCCCTGGAATAGCGCCCACTGGCGTCATTGATCCCTTAATCCCACCCTTTCTTCAGATAGCCAGCCCACAAACTGTCAAAGCTGTCAGAAAGTATCGCCTTAAAAACATAAAAAGTGAAACGTCGCCACTGAGTTTCGGAGCCGCTTGTATGTCAGAAAGTGTCGTCTGAAAGAATAAATCCATCTAATCATCCGTCTTCCAGCTGCTTATGCAACACAGGGTCACGGAGAGAATACCATATATTCCCGGAAGCAGGGGGGCACTGGGACAGAGTGGCAGCCCAGTGCTGGGCATAAATGAAAAAAAAGGCCAAAGCTAATACACTTAGTACACTTTTCAGCAGACGTTATTCGGCAAAATCGCTAAATGCGAATATAGGGTCCTTTGCCGGCTCTAAGTGGGACAAGTTTCGCAAGCTTAGCCGCTAAGAACGAAAACTACAAAAAGGCAGCAGGGCCTCAAAGTCAAACACCTTTCCATGCTCGAGAGGTGGGTGACACAAGGTAAAAGAAACGAACAAAAAACAGAGAATATAGACAACAATCTGAAAGCCGACATGGGGCACATTATTAAAACCCCACCCTAAGAAAAACCTAGGGCTGCCCTTTGCCTCACAGCCCAGGCTGACTGAGTGGGTTGAAAAGCTTTGATTGACTCTGCTTCGTGACTACGAGCCGGGAGCTTATTTCTTAGAACTGCCACTAATCATTTTCACGCAATCTATTGTCTGCACAGGATGATATCAAGACTGGAAACGGTGTCAGACATAGGGGCCCTCAGCCAGACTCAGATTACCCTGATATCTGATAGCTAATGTACCCCGATAGCAGAGCTCCGTTGTGCCAAAACGGTCGCATTGCACCGCTGATAAACGCTGATAGTGACCAGAGATGTTACTTATTTGTAGACCTTTTGATGATAACTGACATTTATCGGCAGTGTAACATGACCTTTTGGCATAAAAAAAGAATATAAGAATCATATTGTGTCTATGGCATGATATGTATAATTTTTTTTCACCAACAGAACTATATTTTGGAAATTCACCTAAGTATTTTAAGTCATTTTCAAATAGAAAAAGATTTCATTTTTGGTCATTTCAGGAAGATGTTACAGAATTGTAACTGTCAAACAAGTATTCTTGCATAAATTATTGTACTGTCGGACACAGCAATAATGAAAAAAATCAGTCATTTCAGTAAACTCTCTGCACACAACTATGCTATAGGTCCAGCTAAAATATGGACAAGTGCATCCTACTCGGCTACTTTCAGGTTGACAGGGTGAGAAAGGTTTCTCCCCTACTGAAGAGGCAGCTTGAAGGGAAGGGGGCCATGAAGAAAGTCACTGTCCTTCCCCTAATCCAAAGGCTGGGGAACGGTGCTAAACTTGCACCAATAATCAGCCTGAAGAGGCTTGACAAGTGCGCACTCATCGTCACTATCACGCTCAAAGGCACGTGTACAGGCACACTTGTTTCTATGACATGCACTTGAAGAGCATGTGCTTTAAAAGAGCAGAATTACTGACCTGACTAACACTATTTGAGAATTTATTTGCAATTCATCTGAAACAAGGCATAATACAGTGCACATGGTACAACATCATATAAATATAAATTAGTTAAGTTTTATTTTCTTTAGCACATCTTTATTTTTTTATTACAAATATTTCAGCAGTAAACTGAGAAATACACTGCAGACAAAAGTACCTGAGATCCCTATATTTATTTCCACTGAACTCTGAGCCAAAGTTAGAACAGTATAAAGCCATCATATTCAGTACAAAATGTATACAATTCATATATTATGTATTTTACAAAAATACACTGCAACATTTCCTTTGCCAGTTTTCCATTTAGCAGTAGTTAAAATCCTTTTTTTTTTCTTTTTGCAAAATTATTTACACTTTATTTTTAAAAAAGATTCGTCCATTGCACTTAAAGTTAAATGCTCTCTTAAATCCTGTGCTAGGGTTCCTCTTCAAGTATAATCAACTTTCAAGACTTAAAATAAGAACACGTTTTTGTGTTCATCAAATTCGGCACACGTATTTACACAAAACGTTCAAATTCCTTGTTTTAAATGTGAACGGGGATTTCACAAGTTTATAAACACGGACTTCTGACTGGACAGGACAACAGTGACTTCTTTAGCAACCTGTTTACTTCAGGATTTAAAAATAAAAATGGAATATACTGTAAGCCCTTGGCTAATGTCCTTCGCTAGGTCTATTTAATCATTTTTCTTGCAAATCAGTTTATACGTATTTGGACAAAACCCTTAATTGTCACTTGTCATTGAACACGTATCCGAGTTCAGATTTCATTGGGCTCACTTCATTTTCTTGGTCTCCATTATTTTTTGAGTCATGCGAGATGAACATAAATTTTGAAACTGTATTGTGAAAGACTATAAGTAGCTCAAACAGGTGCCCCTCACTACATAGGCTTCAGGAGTCTAACCTGCGATATGTTTTGGTATTTCACATATACACACCATTGCTGCTACCTTAAATATGGATGTCCACTGCATTACAAATGCAGACATACCAGCTAAACCTAAGAAAAAAAAATCTATGGAATATCTCAACATAAAGCAAATCGACCTTAACGAAATACAAACTGTTTCCAGATAGACTCTGAATTTCATTTGAACTGTAGGCATTTTTGTTCCATTCTGTGGCTCATTACTACATCTAAAGAAAAAAAATCTGTACGAAAAAAAAAAATAAATAAAACATGCCAGAAAAAAGCTGCCCAGTAAAAAAGAACGAATGATATCCGCTCATGTCGGGTGGCGACCCTTTTCGCGTGCACATTGGAGGTCTTCCTTCAAACAGCAGAGAACGGTGAGGATCAGCTACCTCCATAGTCTATGCTGAGCTCGAGAGGCACAATGGTCCAGGTATCTTCACAGGGACAAAACAATAACCACAGACATTAAACAGCTGAAGCCCCAGTGTTTGTGCTGCATTTTCGGAGTTCTTGTGGAAACCTGCTTAATTCACACATTCTCATGTGGTACAAAACTATTACTTCACTGATTGCACCGGGCAAACTTGGGAGCATTTTACAGAAGAAAAAGCACATTGGTAACAAAAAAACAACCTTTTCGCTTCTCAATAAGCAGTTATTATAGGCTCAGCAAACAGACTGCAAACAGTCTTATGTTTAATAATACGCTATTATAATTATGAACAACCCAAAAAATATACTTCACACCATCCTATAAGAGAAAAGAAAAATAAATAAAAATTTTATAAGGCCTTAACTTATCACAAAAAACAGCTTCAGACCCCAATATATATATATATATATATATATATATCTTCCCATTATGCTAAAATATCTTAAATACAGAACTTTTAGTTTCTGTAATATACTTCCAGAACATGCAACAAGTGAAAATCCATTTAAACCCTGAAAAAACATCTTTGGCGAAAATGGCTGAGGAAATGTAAAGCAGATAAATAGGGTTAGAGAAGGAATCCCGGACGATTTGACCTGGATATGAGTTTGCCACTTAAGGAGCAGAATGAATCTGGCTGTTGGCACAATGGAATCATAATACTTCATCTATCTGTCCTCCATTTCAGATGATTCACAGGGGAGGATGAAGGCTACGGCGATCTCCAACGGCTACCGCACTAGCTAGTGAATATCCTCCGAGCCGCGCAATCGTTGGGTCTCTCGCCTGAGGTATTCTCCGTGATTCCTTCAAAATGGACAAACACTGGGACAACGCATGAGAATTCTGCAAAACTGGCGTGCGGTTGCCTAACAAAAGTAACAGATCAACAGGGGTAACACCACTGGCTTACAATCCAACAGCAAATGTCACGAGGGAAAAAAATAAAAAAATATATCATCGTTATATTGGAACCATTGGGCCAACTGAAGCAACATTAACTGCAGGAATTACTAAATGCCTGAAATATGTTCAGCACAAGATGGCAGGGTGTTTACACTGCACAGATAGTCGAGGAAGCTGGCCTGCAAGACCGGTTACAGAGAATCTCACTCTTAGGTGCTGAAACAACCAGGTTTAAGATGCAAGTTGGACAGAGATTTCTGTTTTTGACGTTGTGGCGTGGCACTGTTTCAGCTTTTGTGACACTTAAACAGATGTGTGAAAGGTTTATAAATCCATATCACGCCATGAAGGCTGTGAAAAGTGCTGGTTAATAGCTATTACATTCGCCATTTGACTTTAGGCACTGCTATCCCAGTGGATAATACGTAATGTCACAGGTAAACTAACAAAACGTTAAAGAAAACAAACAGTAGAGATTGACTTTGCTGGTGCACACAGGAAATAGCTATATCACTTCCTTGGGCACTCGTAAGGCCTAATCACAGCACGGCACGAAGGAAGGTTTGGTTCCACACCGAGGGGAATAAATTGTTTTGGAACGGCAATAGCAAAACTCTAAGTACACTTCATTGTTTTGTCTCAAAGGGCATGACCTTGTAATATTTCAGCGAACCGTCTAAGGGTGCAAGTGGATGGCAATGAAATATGGAAGGCCAATGCAGGAATGATCCGGAAGCTCCACTGGATGTAAACTGGTCAGTAATGGCAGCACATGCAGAGCCTGTCCTGGAGAGAAGAGTTCACGGGTGTTTTTGGAAGAGTCCCCATGAATAGCTGCTTCGCTAAAATTAAGACTTCAAATACAACAAAAGACAACAGTGCTCAGAAAGGGGTTGTGAATCATACCAGTACAACGCACCACAACTCACTTCACTTATTCCAGTCATACAATCTCAAATGGCTACACATGGGAAACAGATTACGGTCCTTTTGGACCCAAAAATATGTGTATTTGGTTCATGTAACATAGCCTGTATCATACAGGTGTGTCCAAGGCGCGGATAACTAGCATGGTCTCCGCCAGGGAGACCTGCTGGACACGAGTGAGGGTTCCCCCCTAGTGGAAGGTGTGCTCTCCGCGGATAATATGTGAGGAGAATTCGTAGCGGTCCTGGCTACGGCAGCCACATATGTTGCACTCCAGTGGGTCTCTGTAGCCATGGCAACCCATGTGGATGGTGTACATGACGTGGTCCAGGAAGAGAACCCGGCAGTGCTCGCAGCGGAAGGCCCGTACCTCTTGGCCATCCCGGGTGAAGACACGATAAGCCTCCCTAGACACAGTGCGACTAAACGCAGCCATGCCGGCCTGCGACGCCTCAGCTGGTTCTGGGCCGCGTGGCTCTGCCCCTCGGCCATCATCCTTACGGCAGGGGGGGCTGGACCTGGGGCAGGGGGCATGGCTCGGGGGACCGCCTGGCCTGTCCTGAGGGCTGCTGCGCTCTGAGTCAGCCGAGTCCAAGCAACTGTTACTGGGTGATTCCTCCCGGGCTGCCAGGGGCACCCTGCGGCGTGTGAGGCAGAGGGGCCCGTTGGGAGATGAAGACAAATCGGCAGGAGGGGGTGGCGGGGGCGGGGCCTCGCGACTGCTGGGCCGCTCAATGCGAGGCCCCATGGGGTAGAAGAGTGGGGCCACCATGGGCATTCCCTCAGCCATGGCCAGTGGCGGGGGGTGTACCAGGGGCCGCAGCGAGTCAGCCCCTAGGTAGGAGATGGCGTTGCTGATGGCCTGATCCATCACATGGCCCTGCATGACCTCCACCTCCTTCAGGCCCATTTCGTAGCCAAGCTCAGGGTAACTGTAGCGCATCTGCTTCTCACCTGTGGGGAGAGATGGAACACTGAACAGGCAATGCCCCAGAAGATGGGCATTAAGGCTGTGTGCGCATACTCAGCTGGAAGTATGTAGCTCCATGATCTACGCAGCTACATTTACTGTTAACTGCCAGTGCAATTTATATATATATATGTGTGTGTGTGTGTGTGAAAAAGGATTAAAGATGATATCTCGATTTACAGAATGTCTACACAGACTGCTTCGAGGCCCGGAAGGCGTTTAGCGGTCCAGGTTTGCCTGTGCAACCTTTCCAGGTCTGTGTTTGCGTTTGGTACAGGTCTTTAATCACGGAAAGCCCCACGCGAAGCGCTACGCACTGTGCGGAGTGTTTAACCCCTGCAAAACAGGGATGCGGTGAGTGTTTTTGCCTACGTCTCGATAAAAGACGTGGCGACAATTCAGGTGTACCAAACCACAAAGTGAAAAAACACTTTCTTGCCTTGTTCATTTTTTTTTTCACCCTCCATGTGACACAGCCATGACACACTATTCTCACTACAGAGAAATAAAAATATTTTAGGCGATTTTCTTAAAAAAATATGACTTGCCTACATTTATACAAAAAGTGGATGTTGAATTCTTTCAGTCAACTAATTTTTTTTTACACTATCAGTTTGGGGCATTTTCGGTATATACCAGTCATCCCTAAGAGATCTTGACTGATATGGCATATTGCAGAAGGTTCTGTCCTGTCAATCACAATGTGCCAACTGCAAGACATCATTTCATTTCCTTTCCGTTTCCAAAACCCAAGCGCAGAACTGACATTGCAAGCACAAAGACAGAAGTTACACGCTGTCTTGAAAGTACTATAGGAAATTTTTGGTGTAGTTCATCCGAGTTACCAAACGGTCTCTACAGAAACACAAAAACAATTGCTTTAAGCAGCTGTGATTTAAGATAACTGCATTTTTTAAAAAGAGAAAAAAGAATGTATATGGATCAACATTGAACTAACTTATGTTCTTTGAGAAAGAACATAGATATTACTCTATTAACTAATCAAAATGTCACCTGTTTATCATTTTCAATGTTAATATTATTTATATCATTTGCAAAATACTGAGACATGAAAAATAATTTAACCTCAGAACCATACTTCACGTTCATGTAAAAGGGTAGGATATGACTATTTCAGCAGAGTAAAAATTCACAAAGACAAAAAGCCTTTCTTTACTTTACTCATTAGACAGCAAAACATTTGACCTGCAGAATTTAAATGTGTTTGAGTTTTTGAAAAGTTAAAATACACTCAGTGAAATCATAATCCTTAAGAAAATTTGTAATACCAATAAACTCAATTCCGTTATGAAAGATCCTGACAATATAATACAATATAAAATAATCAATAACTAAATGCTAATAAAAAATATTTAAAGACATTTGCCTCAGGAAGATTAACCACATTGCATGTAACAGGATCAGTGGTAGAGTGATGCGACAAATACGACTGATACAAGTAGCCTTTCTGAAAAACAGAACCGCCACTAAGTCTGGAAGCTTCCTAGAACTTCTATATGGCTACATTCTCAAAAAAGGACATTTCTTAAGATACCATCCTTGAAAAAGTCAAACCTCTGCAAAAAAATGCCTCAGAACATGCATAAAAATAAAAGACATGTAAGCATCCACTTCCATAAATGAGTTTCAGCCATAGTGTGAGAATATCTGTCCATGCTATAAGGTGCGACTGAGAGACCTTGCTGACTTAACAAGACAATGGCATAAAAGTACGAAGAACTCTCGTATTTTCCTGCCAAAAATGCCTATTTACTCACCAGAAACCTGTCAAAGACAAACAACCTCAACATGTGCTTCAGACTTTTTTTTTTTTAAATCAATAACACATTTAGTGCTTTAAAATGATGCATCATGTAGTATCAGTTTGAATTATAATTGTGGTCATTACTGTTTGGGCTGCCCCAGAAGTTTAACGTTGAGCTCCCGTCCCTTGCTTTGCAGATGGCTCAAAGGCCAGCTGGCCTCTAAAGATTCCACCTTCCTAGCTCACATTAACTACATGGCAAACCCGTAGGAAGAAGCAGAGCTGTGCCCTGTGGACCACAGGCTCTTTCCAGCAGACCCGCCATGACACTTACCCACAAACTTCTGTGGTGTGGTGCTCTTCCTCTTACCCACGTTGCCCTGGAGCCTCTCGATCACCGGGGGCCTGTCGAATGCCACCATCGGGTGGGGGTCCATTAAGAGCTTGGGGTCACTCCGGACATCCCCTGGGAGGGTGGGGTAGCGGGGGATGTGAGAGATGAGCGGCAGAAAGCTGGAGAAATCGACATGTCTGGCCCTTACTCTTTACTATGTTCATTCCATCCTGACACTTCAACAGACTCCAGCTGACGCTGGATGTTTCATTTAATTCAATAGGCAAGATTATACTAGACGTCACACAATGCCTTTGGCTCAGGGAGAAACCTGACCACAAAACCCCACATCAAACGCTTAAACTTGGATCTGTCTCCGCTAATAAACTGCAAGTAGCATGATCTTAAACGCAGGTCTGGTCCACGTTGAATGAATTTTATTTATCATCTGCACCTGGTTGTTTTGTTTAGCAGCCATGGCCTTGTTACCTTGGTGGGGTCCCAAGTTGGAGGAGGGGTCCATGCTGATGCCTTGTAGGTAGTTGTGACAACGCTCCTTGTGTTCTTCCAATGACGCTCGCTGCTTGTAGCTCCGCCCACAATAGTTACACTTATGCGGTTTACCCACTGCAAAAGAACAGAAAGGCGGCACAGACACACACACACAAGAAACGGCCCGTTAGAGATGAACCATTACGCGAAAGCACGGTGGACCCGAGCCAGCATTTGCGCACCATCCCCCCCCCCCCCCCCGCTCCAGTGCTACGTCAACCGGCCACAGTGCAAAGCGGGACTAGAGAGCGTGGCAGGAAGAATCATGAATAAGCACTCGAGTCGAAGGGGGATGCAGAAAGCAGGGCAGCGCATCGCGAACTGCTCGAGGTCTGGTCCTCACCTACTGCCAACCAAACCCAGAAGAAGTGGGTTGCAGGCTCCACCTTAAGAGGTTTCTGTTACTCACAGAAAAGCCTACTTTAGTCGCCTAGAGTTCACTACTACAGCGTGAAACCTACGGATCAACCCTACCTGCTGAGGGCGAGAGCTGCAATAAAGGCGGAAAAACCATCAGCGTGCTCAACAGAGGGGGCGCCGCTGCCAGTGTTCCACTGATTCACCCTTTCATTTCCACCCGGAGCTCCCAGAACGGGGCCACCAGCTACGCAAGCAAGAGAAACCGCCACCCCCATTCCAGTGGGCCGTTCTAGTGGGAGGCCGAGACTGGCTGAGATGGGGTGTGGCGGGCAGGACCGGGGGCTGAGTTAGGCATGTGTTACAGAGAGGGGGCAAGTGGGCAGGCTAGACTGGCATCCCGTAGAGACAGACCAGCAGCGAAAAGATTCAAAAGAAATAAAAACGAGAAAAAGTAATCATTTGGGGCAGACATCTAGGTGTCCTGGGAGCAGAGGAAGTGAAAGCAACTTCATCCGTGATGAGTGCAGACTATGGACAAACCCCAGACAGGTCACCAAGAAGCTAATGCCATTTTCATCTTCAGCCAGGAAAATCATGAGGACCACCATGATCGTCGCATAATCAGAGCTAGATCAAAAATCGACACAAACGTTTGTTTTTTTTTTTTTTGGTTTTTTTTTAATACTGCTAAGAGAGCAAAGCAATCCGTAAGGCGCATATGGGGAGGGTCAGTCCCGCCAGTAACTAAATCTGATGATCTGCTAATACTGTCATGAGAACAGACTGAAAATAGTCCCTCTCATTATTACTTTATTACGGGATTACTGTGTGTTTTTCTTCTCGAAATTTGTCATGCAACCTCTCAAAACAGATGACGACAGGGTTTTAAAAACTTTCGAGGTGACAGAGTTTTGATGACAAAAGGAATATTAATGTAATAAAAATACGACAAGTAGATTCTAGATTCTCATTCTGCCTGTACCAATACCCACATATCTCTCTGAGCACAATATTGGTTATTAGTAGCGGGATGTTATATATTGAACATCGACATTTGTGGTTTCACTGGGCTCATACATTTTTTTTTTTACTTTTTTTTTTTTAATAAAACAGCTACTAGGTCAGCAAAAAGTGCCTAGCATGTTTTCATCTTACAATAATTGTGACATTTATTCATATGTCATCTATCCCTCACTGCTAATATTTATGGATAAGTAATAAGTATGAAAAGTATGATTAAATTTACTTCATTTGTTATTTTTACGAATAACACTAGTACTTAATATATCAGATTGCTAAAATGACAACATAAAAGGTTCAAAATAAATCTATAAATAGTGATATTTACCATATATTCTCTCAATATCAGTCATTTCAGGGCTTTATGTAAAACTAACTAGCGTACAAGGCATATTTACCAAGCTTTTTGGGTTAGATGGAGAAGTAATGATGTGCATTACGCCGCGCATTACTCTCTGCTAGCGATACAGAGTTTAGGAGTTTTTCTGTTCTGAATTACACACACAAAGGGGATCACAGAATGTAGTAACTTGTGCAGAGAAGCAGTGTGGTGTGTTCACAGTTTCAGTCTGTGATGTCTTCAGTGTAATGGGGTAACTGGATGGCTCTGAATATTGTAACGGTCAGGGGACGGCACTCTTCATTTTCAGCGTATGGTCTATCCTGGGAGGTGCTGCAGCCGTTGCATTTATCGAACCGTCTGCTCCACTGATCGCAGCCAGCGCAGCTGGTAACTGCTATCCGAGACATGGGACACACCCTCTGTCACATGGACAGGTGGTCGCACACACATGCACACAGGCACCTACACAGGTTGCAGTTCATTGATAAGGTGCTTTGATATCACCACATGCAGTCCATACACTGCTTAACATTATTCAGTAAATGCTACAGTAGGGATTTCTCTTTTGGCTATTAGAATTTGGATGTGTGTGCATGCGCACATACACACACGCACACGTCTCCTCATCTTTGTGGGGGCCATTCATTCATTTCTATGAGTAAAAACCGAACCCCTACCCATCCTAACCTTAACCACAAGTAACCAAATAAAATACAGGACTTCATTTAAAATTTTTTGACTGCAGTCACTGATTGTTATAAAACTGGTCCCGCACAATATAAGGTACACACACAATTACATTTTAGTGATGGGATAATATATATGGGGATTAGAGTTAACAGTTTGCTGACTTGTTTCAGGCTTCCGCTAACCTACACAACAAAACTCGTTAAGCTGTTTAGCTTATCATACCCTATCTAGTAGGAATGAGTAAAAAGGTAAGGGAACTTGCTGTTTAATAATGAAAAGATTTCACAGCTCGTGAGAGGATGATGGTACTCTCCCCTAGAAGACAGACTGCCCCTTTGCACTAACCTCCCCCCGTCCATACAGATGTTACCCTCCAAACACAGCCACTTGAAAAATCCGAATTCCTGGCTTTGCCAATAAAACTAACATGGCTTGTAAGATGGCCTTGAGGGACCTCACACTGTAGACACATCAGTAAAGAGGCACCTTCCTTGCAGAAGAAAGGCACATAACTTCAGGTGTCAGTCAGTAGGTTTGGACTGGAACCTACGCAAGGTGATTCATTCCTGAATTCCACAAGTGAAAAATCCAGGTAACAGGTGAAACTGCGAAAGTCACTTTGGATAAAAGTTGTCAGCTCACGAATGAAACCGTCGAAGTTTGCTTTCGTACAGCTACCTCCCTGTCCACGACTGCGTGGAAACGGTTCACACATGGACTGGGAGGAAGTCCATATACACACTGTATTTATATCAGCATTATATCATATGTCGCTTCTGGGAAACATCGCGCCACTGCAATTGACCATAAAACTGCATCACGCTTGTTTTTCGACACTTCTGCCTACAGCTCTCTGCTCTTCCCCCTCCATCCTGGCATGTACCCGTCATGCGACTCTCACATCCATCTCCATATGACTTCGAGCCAATCGGCTGCCAGCTCTCAGCTCCTCATGGGCCAGAGCTGAGCAGCTTCAGCCATCAACACCCGACCAGAAACAGAACCTGTCCTCAGATCCGTGCCACCCCACTTCAGACAGGCAATCTCCAGTGTTTCCTGCAGTGAAAAATCACACCACAAAACTAATAATAAAAAAGGCCTTCTGCAGTACGAAGAAAACTTAGTGGCCCGAGGCCTCTGATCGATCTGATCACTGTAAGCGGCAGCAGAGTTTCTCCAAGCTGTGTCCTGTCCGCCCCCGGCGAGCTGGCCTCCAGGCTGGGCGGGATGTCACACCACACCGCCCCACGCGGAGCAGGCGGGGGTCAAAGTCGCACGTGTGGGTGTGTGGCTGTGCAGGCGGAAGGCCTTTGGTACGCGGCGACGATTGTGCAAGAAAGCCGGATGGGCCAGAGGTGTCCCGACATTCTGGTTTTCCTTAAACAGGAGGGGGGAAAAGTAGACAAAGGAATGCTGGTGGAAGGGGCGGGGGGTAGTCGGCCGTGCTAGTCAACAGAATTTTTCAGTGGAGATCCTGTGTAAGGTTTAGCTTCCGCTAAACTCTTAAGCAACTGGATTGTAGGATAATGCAACAATAAGTGACTATATATTATTATAATATATTAAATTATATATACACACACATATTATATATATATATATATATATATATATATATATATATACACACACAGTATCCAACTTTCAGTATATGAATCCTGTACTTCTTCAGAAACTGTTAGAAACTGGATTACTAATCGGTTGTTCGAAAAAGTTTTTAAATGATGGGAGAAAAAAAATCAAGTCAAATTACGACTTAAAGAAAAGCTAACACAGATCCCTGGGTTGAAGATTAAACGTAGATAAAACAGCACCGATTTCGGAAGGGGTAGGAAATCGATGCCAAACCTCGTCTAACTTGAAGGATTTCCTTGAGTACGCAACAAAGGCCACTGGCTGTCAAGAAAGGCTGTATTGCACTTCTTTGTGCAAACGACCAAAACTCAACATGAAAGGCATCTGGGATGTACGCCGGCTGGAGTCCCCAGTGGAAACCACTGAACCTAAAACAGTGGCACCAGCACTAACTGGGCAGGTGAAACCAGTGGTGCACCACAGTTTTCTGCATTATGGCAGGTAATGGACTCCCAGATAGCATAGCAGGCAACAAAAGACAAAAAGGACAAGGACAGAGTTACAGAGTGGGTAGAGGCTTTGCAAATATTCAGCAAGAAGAAATGCTTTCACTCCGAATATTCAAGGAGCGGAAAATGAACAAACAAAAAAAAAAACAAAAAACACAATTTGACTGCTGATGCCTCATTCATCCCATCGCTGCCGAGACACGCTGGCTGCAAATATCAGATTTTTCAACAATTTTGAACTAACAAGAATTTTTTGGACACATTATTATGGGGGTCGGTGATATATTTCTGCGTACCATGAAGAAGCTAATCGTATGTGTCCAAAGATACAAGTGCTAGGTGGAGGCTATGGTTATACTTATATACAGCTTATATCCAAAAGCACAAGACGGACTGAAAATGCTCGCTCCATCCTGCACTATACACAAAAGATATCCCCGCAAAAATCCACAAGTACCACAATCGCAAACGCCAATTTAGAAACAAAAACAAATAAAATCACACTAAAGTAAAATAGCTAGTGTGGCTCGATTTCCTTTTAGATTCTGACCCATTTTAAATGCAGAAGAAAAACACGTAAATGACTTCACCCGCCTGACTTTGGGCTAGTGCCTGCTGAAGCAGGAAATGTAAGGGAGGATAAATGTCACGAGACAGAAAAAAAAAAAGAGCGAGAGCAGTCGCCCTGCTCAGCTGGGCGGCAATCAGCGACCAGTAAACTTGGCATGTATGGTGCAGTTCCCTCACGTTTGCTTCCAGGAAACCGACCCAGGGCAACCGCTTCTGAGGAATGGGCCCGCGGACGACGCTCGCGCCACCTGACCCATATCCTGAGTGAGGCGTTGGTGTGAAAGTGGGTTAGCGAGCGGACGGCCCTGGGGCCCAGTTTCTCCAAACGGGACCGTTGTTCAGTCTGCCGCACTCCTATTTTTTTTTTTTTAAATGAGGCTGTGACCGCGATTAGCTCAAGCAAGACCGTGCCACCGTGGCTCTCACATCGTCGGGCTCTGAACGCACAGGCCTCCGGGCTGAGAGAGGGTGGGAATGAGACCTGTGTGATTGGGGGGAGCCGGACTCGAGGGTGAGAGGACCTGAGATCGTGCAAGCCGTGAAAATGGGGTGTGAGAGGGAGCGAGTGAGCATGCAAGCGGGTGATGGTGGCAGCAGGTGAGAATGGCTGATGGCAGCGGTGGGCGAGTGCATCGAAGACAAGGGACTCACCAGAGTGCGTACGCAGGTGGCCTGTCAGGGCATCGCGGCGGCGGCATGCGTAGCTACAGAAGGGACATTTGAAGGGCTTCTCGCCGGTGTGCAGCTTGATGTGACGCAGAAGGTTCCCCTTCTGCGTGAAGGACACACCGCACTGGTTACACTGGAAGGGTCTGTCACCTGTGGGGACATGGAGTCGCGGGGGGGGGGGGGGTTAAGGCTGACCCACCCACAAGCAACATCAGTTATAAAATCCGGAGTAAAGCAGTGATCTGCAGAAAACTGGTAAGGCCTCTATCATCAGCCCAGCTGCTTATGAATGACGAGTTTGATAGACAGACAGACAGATAGAAAGATAGGACTTTATTGATCCCACACTGGGGAAATTTACTTGTTGCTACAACCAGTGAATAAACAAACATCCAAATCGAATATTTTTTTTTTTTTTGGGGGGGGGGGGGTCCAGTTTTACTCCTAAGTAAAAAAAAATTTTCCACCATTCATAAACTCCAAATTAAAGAGCTGTAATTGTAAAATTATAGGTGAGTCACTATGAATCAAACTGTGCTGGGAAAGCATATTGCCTGCAGATCAACAACACTGCACACCTGCCTACATCTATGAGTAACTGCTGAACATAAACAACACTGTGCAGCAATCACACCATTCAACCTTCTTGGTAAATGATAAATCCTTTCCCTATTTCGCAAGTATGAATGCAGGTACACTGGAGTTCCTCTCTTCGCCTACCCCATCTTGCTTCCACAGCACAGGGCCAGCCAACGTGGAGCACCCCTGGAGCTGGGGTGCTCCAGGGCCTTGGTCAAGGGCCCACAGACACGCGAATGCTCTGCTGAGGCCGGGGGTGGAACCGGTTATCTTCTGATCACGGACACATTTGACACCAGCAGGGACGTTGAATAAGCTAGCTAGTGAGAATGGCACTTGAGCGTGTGATGTGGGGCTTCAGGGAGGTTTCACGTCCATTCTGAGGAAAAACGGAGCTCTCTGCCCCATCAGCGGGTGGTCTCACCACAAACAAAAACCTCATGAATCCAGAGCGACACACCAGGTTGCGGAGGCAAGGCACCTATGAAGTGTCCTGCTGGGTCCTAGCTGATGAGCATAGTGCCTAGTGACAGGTAACTTTAATCGTACAAAGATGCAAACATCATAAAATAGAATAATAAATAATAATAATTATGTTATCCAGATTCTGGATATACGGTGCTTCAAACTGAAGCTGGCTGAATTTTGAACCCCCCCCAACCCCCGCCTCAGCAGTTCGGAAATCTGAAATAGAAGCCTGCCGCTCTTACAGCTCAGGCCAGAGGTGGCTATGTCAGTTTGGGGCAGGGAACAGGTTGTGGGAGATTCCTGGGATATTTACTTACACAAGGATTCCAAGGCTTTAAACACTTACGCAAAAATAGCAACCCTTTCCACACCCATTTCAAGCGAGGGTTTCGAAAAAGAATCACCTGGTAAAAGCGAAAACCCTACGGTCGTTATTACCAACGAAACTTTATTAACCCACATGCGCCAACAGTGCCCGACTTTGCCATTTGTAAAGGCAAGTACTCAGATGAAAGAATCCACATATGAACAAACTGTAAAAAATAACACGAACAACTTAAGCTTTCTATTTATAAGGAGACTAATCACATCTGAAACGCATAATACAGAAATGTGACCTCTGGTTACAGTACTGACTGTGTAATGTTTGAGGTGAACATATCCGGTTAATAGCTGTTAATATCATGAATACACCTTAACTCACCATTTGGCAATCGGATCCCTCCATCACTCTGCCCATCTGACCCCGTGCCCCCGTCTGGTAGGTGATTGGGGCTGTCCGTCACTGGTTCTTCCAATTCGCATCCTTCCTCCCCACTTTGGGTGGTCTCCTCCAGGTCTGCTGTTTTTTTGTCACTCTGTTCCTCTGTCCCTTCCTCCTGTTTGATTTTGTGTGCTGCATGGGGTCAAGTAAAGAGGGAAAAAAAAAGAGAGACAATGAATCCTAAATGCCGCAACGAGACAGTGACATCGGTCTTTATGTTTATGTCACATACTATGGAGCCAAGACGATACTTATATCAATACTGATTTTGCCCATTCTGTCACACTGAGGACAGCTGGGACAGCAGTTTGAATTTACAGCCATTTATGGGGCTGACAGCTCATGTAGGACGAATTTCAGAACCATGGTAACTAGTGATCCAGACGGCTGCCTAGGAACACACTCTTAGCACCATAGCAACTGTATTTCCAGGTGAAGATCATTGAAGAAAAAAGAAAAAAAAAAAAACATACCAACACTACAAGGAATTTACAGCGAAACACAATCTGCTTGAAGTTAAGAAAAACCAGTCGATCTGGTTGTAGTCCCTGAGGGAACAGGAGAGAGGCTGGAGAGGTGTCCCCGCCCACGACCATGTTCCCCCAAGGTTTCTACTTGACTGCCCGTGGGACAGCAAGAAGGAACACGGAGCTTGGACGCCCACTGCGCCTTACGGTGCCTGCCGTCGCCTTCAGTAAGAGCTGTACAGCCCAACACTCTCAGTATGGCTCAGTGCCTTACGGTGCCTGCCGTCGCCTTGAGTAAGAGCTGTACAGCCCAACACTCTCAGTATGGCTCAGTGACTTACTGGCTGGATGCTGGTCCTACTAACATCTGTCCCTGAAGCACCACACCTGCACAACCAAAATAACTCAGTCCCTTTTTAACTTCATATCCTACAAAGGGATTTTCCCGGATTAAATGATGCGTCTCCTTGTGTAAACCTTTTAATCTCTGGTCAAATACTTGGGTTAATATATAATGAAGCTCTTGCACCCTGGACACCTATTAAAATTCATGCAAAGGGGTATAAAGAGTCCGTTAGAGGGAAGCACTAAGGTCGCCCCTTTTCCGATGCGTCTCTGGATTTGGGAACAATACTGCAGGGATCGCATGTATCTGGAAGAGGAGCAGTGGTGTGCCAGTGTCAGGAATGGGGGGGGGGGGGGGTTGCATTCTGCACAGAGCACGCACCCACCTTGCCACACTCACTAAAGTCCAACACTGTTTCACCGAACCCCAATAGCTGATCATGGGCTCCCCTCGCTACATCGCTCAGCCAACCAGACACATGAAAGTGGACATGGCAAGGCTGAAAATAAGCCCTCCCCCAGCAGATGGAGTTTAATGGATGCACCTGGGGGGGACAAAAAACTGCACCTTGTTTACCCTATGTGTTAATGTGTGTATTTGATGCACATATAACCTATTATTACGTGCCTATAGGGTACCAACAAAATTACTCATAGGTACAAAATGCCAGCATAGAACATGCCGATTAACTGCAATTTTAATTCAGACAACAAGGGGGGGGGGACACTGCCTCCTGCTGTCCCCCCCAAACTCCACCCCCCCCATCCCCCATAGCTCCATCACTGTGCTGACATTTTTAGATGAGCTGTTCAACCTCATTAAACCTAAACGGAAGTGACCATTTCCGCACCATCCGGGGTGCAGTCTGTGCCATGACCAGTGAAAGCCCTGCCGTCAGGAAGCATCTCGCATCACCATTCTTAAGCGTCCCCTACCCCCCAACCCCCCCCCCCGCCAAAGGTTGTGCATCCACGTGAATCCAACAGGAAGCAAAATTTATCACTTGTGCTGATAAACATGTGTTTGTCATGCATCATAATGTAAAAAAGATGGAAGGAAACCAGCAGGGCTTTAAAATACAGTCCCAGACTGGTGTCTACGGCATAAAAAAAAGTGTCAATTTCCGTTTAAGGCCTGCACCGGCATTTCACACTTGGGCTCATTCACACATCAGTTCTGCGCTTTCATGTTTCCTCATTAACACGAGTTTTAATACGCTACAAATTTAAGTAGAAATGAGGCATTGGCTTCACACAGCTGGCTTCACACTTCGAAAGGAGATCCAGTGTAGGATTCAGACACTTAGAAAGGAGACCCAGTGCAGGATTCAGACACTTCGAAAGGAGATCCAGTGTAGGATTCAGACACTTAGAAAGGAGACCCAGTGCAGGATTCAGACACTTCGAAAGGAGATCCAGTGCAGGATTCAGACACTTCGAAAGGAGATCCAGTGCAGGATTCAGACACTTCAAAAGGAGATCCAGTGCAGGATTCAGACACTTAGAAAGGAGATCCAGTGCAGGATTCAGCTGGTCTTGCTATTCATTTGTTGCAGTACAAAAGAAAAAAAAAAGACAGCCGACCACAGTGACTTGACCTACACAGCTCACCAGCAAAGCGCATAAAAATACAATTACATAATGTTGCTAAAAGTACATCAGATTAGATTAATTAAATTAACTATCACCCATTGGCACTATTAGGTGATGTCGAATCTGGTGTTGTGTCTGGAAGGTACCGCCTAAACACTGTGTCGTCAGACAGGCTGTAATAAGAGAAAAAAAAGAACAAAACACGGCCTTACCAACGCTCTCCGACAATGATTTTGGACAACGGAGCGAGGCATAGGCGAGATGCATATGGAGAAAGGCCCTGCGAAGGAGCTCGCAAAGTTGAGTACCAGTGTGCGTGCTTCCAATTTCTCTGCAGACCCGCAGCACCTGCACGGCGCTCCACGAAAGCTGATGTGAGTCACAGCGCACCATTTAATGTGGTCAAAATAAACTAAAAATGCCTGGCCTTGTGGTTGATATGCACGTACTCTACATAACACACGCTGCGGAGTCCCTGGGAACGCGTTTCACAAATCGAACGTGTTGCAATGAGGTGAGTGTGTTAAAAAAAAAATGGCGCAGGATGGACACGGCGATGTCAACGACCGGCCTGCTCGCCGTGGGGCCTCCCGGGGGGGGGGGGGTCGGCTCTTCGCTCTCGGACGGCACACGCCGGTCCATGCGACGTTTCAACACACGATGATAACGCCGCAACATTACAGGAACGTGTGGAAACCTTATGAGTTAGGTGGATTTAATTCCTCCTGCCATAGTTTTTCGGTCAGTGGGCTGTTTTGCAATTTGGCCCTGGTGTGGTTCTGCAGAATGCTATCTATGAGAAAATCTGTCCCCATTGTCAAGGAACTCGCCTCTATCCCTCAGCAGCAAAGAGCAGATAAGGGTGGAGATGGTTCCCTTTTTCTTGCCGTGCCACTTCACCATGACAAGTGTAACACTAATCAGATGTTCAGATAGCCAAACGGGTGGCTTGACTCCATAGCCTATACTAGCTCCTCACAGGGAAGGAGGACGCATACTCAGAATGGAGACCGTGGTTTGCTTCCACCAGCAATCAGATCCCTAGGTACAAAAAAGTGGCTCCGTATTCAAGGGTTTCAAGTCATTGAGTGTCACCTCCTTTGTGTATGTGTCCTTCTCGATCCACTTCACCCAGAAACATCATGCAACTTACTATCACACGCATGCACTGCTAATGAAGCTTTTTAAAAAGTATTGAACTAAGCAACTGTTGTGATTCTAAAGAAATACACAAAACGTACCTCGCTATGCTAAAGCCATGCGGGAGAAAGATGCTAAGATTCATGGGTAAAAGATTTGCCGCGTGACACTAATCACCGTTTACAGGGTCACGTTTCCTCAGAAAACCCCAGACATTCTCCAGGGGAAAGATCACGCTTGGGTCAAACATGGCGAGAGGGACACTTACAGGTGGGGGAGCCCGGGAGGTGTGTATGCTGTCCGTTAGGAGTGCCTGCCGTCAGCTCCGCCAGCATCCTCGACTTCTCCTTCCCCGGAGAGCAGTTTCCGTTGCCTAGGAGACAGCCACCAACAAGAGAGATGAGAGCAATACTACGCGCGAGGATTCAGAGACCGTGGGAGTAAGCAAAATAGCTCATCATGATCTGGAGGTGATGAAAAGGAAGCCATTACATTACCTCAGTTAGCAGGGGATTATATACAAAGAGAATTATAGAATGTTAGTGCTTTTCTTCTTAATTTGTACTCCCTGTTACAGCTATTTATTCGAGTCAAATTAATTAGCTACTTTACGCAAGACCAGCAGTGCCAGTGTAAGTCTTGTGGTTGCAGCTGAGCACCGTTTGCTATTTGCTCTCTGCCTGCTGCCCTCTAAGTCTGAACTAGTAAATGAAACCACTACGTAGGAGAGGGAAACCAAGTGTGGGGGCCACATTGACTTTTTAATGCGACCTCCCCAGCCAGCTGGCCTGCTGGCCCACAGACAGTAAGAGACTCACCTCTCTTCCCCCACTTTTCAGCACCAGTACGATTCGTTCTGGGATTCTAACACCCGTTCACGCTACACCTGACCTATTCAGCTTAAAATATGGCGGATAACGGGAATAGACCCCCTATCTCTGATCTACCTCAGGCCAGGGGGACCTCAAGCAGACAAAGACCATACAACTGAGTGCTGCAGACGTCTCAGCGATCGGCCATGTATCACCGGAATGCTTTTTCCACTGTAAACAGGACAGCACTGTCTTGAGACCTTTGGATGTCTAGATAAAATTAATCACCGCAGACTTATGATCGCATTTGCGTTGTTTTCCCACTTCACTGGAAGAAAATGTGCCCTTTGCAGCGGCAAGCAAGCTCGACCAGAAGATCTCGAAAATATTTCAAAAAAGGGGTTGCAGAGCAACAGTAGTCTGAAAAAGGCTAAGCACACACACACTGTATGTGTCTGCTACCATTTGCAGAAACTGCACACTGACCTACCCCAGCAGCCGCTATACCAAAGGTTCCCTTCATACAAACACTGTCACCTAATTTCCTTCACGAAAAAAAAAAGAATCTCATGGATTATTATGGCCTGAAAAACATCAATATTATGCCCCTAGTTTCTTTCTTGCTGATATTCGCCTGACATTTCAAAAATCTAATTAAAAGAAAAAAAAGTCTCCAAGAAACATGAAAATTTATTTAAATACAATTCAAACTACCTCTCCCGGTAAGAACTGCAGTAAATTATGTGGTCAAGAGCTCCCCTCCATTATCAGAATGACAATTAAATGAACACTGCAAATCCACCCAATTCAGTTCATATACCTGACAATTCTACACTTAAAGCAGTACAGCCAGACACTGATGACACGATTATGGTTAAACACCTGTAGCTGTAGGACCCCTCCTATTCATACCTACATAATATACTCCTTGTGTTACCATCACCAATGAATCAATAAAACCTGCCCCATCAATTTTTCCCATCGCTGACAGTCAGAGTTGATTTGGGATGAGGAATGTTCCATTCTGGCTAAACGGGTGAGACCAGAGGTGTGTTGTGATTCCTCATGCGGCAAACACTCGACGTGGAAGGTGCCACCGCGTCAGCCACTACATACCTGTTCCTTCCAGCGCCTGTGCGGGACATGCTGGTAGCCTGAGCGAAAGGGAAGGGGTGTGTGCTGGGAGACACAATGGCTTTCGCAATCGCCCAGGCCAGCTCCAGTTACACTGGTCTTGGGGGGGGCGGGGGGTTAATCTCCGGTGACAAGCTGTCACCTGGCAACGGGGAGCCCGAGCTAGCCCGGATTCTGGCCTCAGCTGTGGAGTGGATTTTCCATGACAGAGCGAGCGGTATAAAGGCCTCCCATCCCCACTGGCCCTGAAGGTCAAGAGCACTGGTCCATATTAAGTGGGGAGATGCAGTAATGTTTCCCTTAGACACGCTTGCTGCTGGGGGGCGTAGCATCTGCAGCAGAAGCAAAGCCCTAATGACGCTGCCATTCTTACACTGTAAAAATAGCAATTTGTACCTTTGAGGGTACAATTACTTGTCACTGGGGCTGTACTCTCAAGCGTCTAGCATTTGTAACCTTACTGTAGGTAAAGGTACGTTTTATGGTACAGAAATGGACCCCGAGGAACATTATTGTACCAATGGGGGTACATTAATATTGTTTGTTCCTTCAGTAACACCATTATACCACAGCTGTACCATTTTTTATGATATTACAGGACAGGTTTTAAGCCTGAATATAACAAAAAAAAAAACATTTTTTTATAGGAAACGGATTCACGCATTAGACGTTTTTATAAAAATCATCATGTTAGAATGGGTGAATTGGGGGAAAAGTGAGGATTGGAGGGAACTGCAACACCTCAACAGGCAGCTGGATGACTGAACGTAGTTGCATGCGTAAATCGAGGAGAGCCATGAGCATTGCCGGACACGCCAAGATGGAGGAGATGGATGCAGGTGGTGGCCCAGCGAGAGACAAGAGACCCAGGCAAGTTAATTGGGCTTGGAAGACGAGGCATCCAGACAGAGGAGGATTTGGACATGGGCCCAGTCAAAAAACAATGACTCAATGGGAAACGGCTACGGCTACGGTGCACTGTACGCTAATGACGTACAGGGAGTCATCTGCAGCTGAAAAACTTAAAGAATCCTATCGTGCCTCATTGCTTGCTCTACATTCAAGCAGGTCTAAAAAAAAGTCTGTATACTTTTAAAAATCAAAATAAAAGAACGAGGGAGATAGAAATCAATGGCACTGTTTATTTGAGCTTTCTGACCTTTCAGGGCACATGTCCACTCAACACTTGTTTTGATGGCGAGATGATTTGACAGAACGACTCATTAATTCGAAACCTGTTAACCCCCCCCCCCAACTGTGACGATTTTGCTGCAAAGGTGATTCAGAGGGATTGCGATGCTAAACAATGCATCTCTCCTTCCTTAATTCTTTTCGGATGTGTCACGTGTGCCGAGATCTATAAGGAACGTTGGTGAGAATAAAGGAGAGGAATTGGATAGGAGTTGGCCCCATTCAGAAAAGCGGTGGGTTCAGGCATCCTGGGAACGCGCAGGCGGAGCATGGATCAGGTTTTTCCTGTCAAGCTGTGGCCCCTGACCAGCTACAGCGACAGTTCATCAATCCTGACTCAAATATGCCAGTGTGTTCTTCTTCAAAAGTTGCCTCACAACACAGGGTTATACTGGGTAGTTTTCCCATGCAGAAACAAGGCCAGCGGCCCCAGTTCATATTCCCATTACCACTGTCCACGGCCTCTGTCATCAAAGTCTTGATGTCGAAGACAGAAGGAAGAACAAGTACAAAAATCATCCCCGACTACGTCAATGCAAGGGCTTGGCCGTGGAGCGGGTAAGGCTTCCATCTGACAATGCTCACCGGGAATGGAATCTTCATATGATTTAACCCTGTTATGCAGCATCTGAACTGCAGGGTTGATGGCGCTTACAAGAACGCGAGAAATAGATGGACGCCATGCGATATTCCAATCAGTACCAATAAACTAGAGAGTTCACCCCCTCACAGACAGATTGTTGCACACGAACACGATTCACCAATCAAGTTAAAAATGCAAAAGTCAAATCCCTCTGTTGTTGTTTACCGAGGGAAAACATTTCCACACTAACCGGTTGGGGAATACCTTCATTCTTTCAGCAGTCTATCAGAAAACTACGCCCAGATGATATATGAGAGATGGGAAAGGTGCGGGGGCCGCTCAAAACAGGTGTTTAAAGTACCAGAGGGAAACTGGTACCATAGCCCGATTCAAATAAGAAACCTCCACGATGCCAACATAACTCCACTTTTTCAGGATAAGGGCTCAACTTCTGTTTTTGTCAATACATTTATGTTGTTTTCTTATCGAATTTAATAATGCGTAACGGCCTTTTTTAAAAATGGCATTTTCAGTTAAGCGAAAACTTTCCATTCTCCCCAGCTGCTCTAGGTGTCAATCTGTTGGTGCAGATTTGAAACCCCAAAGAGCTGAAAGCAGGCTGAAGGTGCCTTTAATTGAAGCGTGTTACAAGACACACAAGAGTGCCTCTCCCCCGGCGCCGATTAGCTTGGTGAGAGGCGTTATTAAGCGGGACATGCAAAGACATCGAGTGGAGATGCACTGCTGTTCATCTGCGTCTCATGGTGCTTCCACCAACTGCGCCATGACAAATCTTGTTTATTTACTCAAGCGCACTTCTACACATCTGCAGCATCGCCATGCAGCCCTGTCAGAGTCGTGGCAGTTAGATAAAAATCAATCATGTGACACGCCGAGACCTACCATTTTCACGTGGCATTAAAGACCATCTCTCTGTCTCCAAGGACCATCTGGACTGAGATAAGGTGCAAACATCTATCCAGACATGCATCTCTTATACTAGATAACTAAGATATCCTCATGACAGACTATGGTTATTCTCTCTTGCTCACTGCCACTGTGAATGAAGAAGCTTGACTGTGCCTCTCCATTCTGAAATACCACCACGGCATAAAAGACATGGGCTTTTTGAGGTAGTTAAGAACCTTGCTTGCAAGCCAGTTTACTCAAAGGCGTCTAACACCAGACAAAATGATAGAGTGGCAAAAATCACGGCGCGAGTAGTCATCGGGCTAACGGTGTCCAAGGCTCGAGCAGAGAGCCTCCTTAGTCAACTCAAAAGACACCCAAGTGACAGAAAGCACTCCGCCAAGGGAATAGGTTTCTCAGAACAGCCAGACGGCTATCCCATGGGGTTAGTAGGTGGGAGTCACAAAAAAGTCCCTTAAATTGTCACCAATGCACCCTTATCAGAAGTGCCACACTATCAATGTTAACCGGCTCCTTGAGTAAAGAGAAGTATATGCTCATTCATACTGTACATGCTGAGGGACCCAAAGGAAGAAGATAAGAGGGTCATGAATGAGGAGAGGCCATTCAGGAATTCTTCAAGGCATTCAGACAGTAAGTGCGTCAGTTTTACCTGCTGCCAACTTGAATGATTTAAGCCCTAAGCTCTACTTGGAAGCTCACTCCAATCTCCCACCAACCTTTGCGTGAATACATGACTATTTTATGATCTAAACTAATCCCCAGCTAATGTCCATGCGTACCTGTGTAAAGTGGTCCGACCTTATCCATGCCCCACGTGGGATTTGCTATGTGGTGTTAATATGAATGGAGAATGCAAACAAAAAAACAGCACACCGACTCGGTGAAGAACATGACGAAGTGCACAATCTGCCTAAGAAAATGAAGACGTTTTGGCACTTTGTACTAGCAGAAAGGTGCATATTTTCAGTCAATATTAAATTAAACTGTAATGCCCAAATACTAAATGCATTATGTGGCATGAGTGTCATTCAGGTAGATTCAGAATCAGAGAATAGAAAGCAGCGCAGAAGAACTTTTGGACAATACTGCATTACTGCATGACTCTAAACAGAGGGGACAGTATAATTTGCAGGGACAGTGTGATCACCACATAACCAAAATTAAAGCCCCTCGACAACAGGAACACAAAGCCCGCAATCACCAGAGTGTTCCCACACTTCCATTTAGTCTGGATTGTTAATTCAATCATTGATATTGAGTGCTCAGCTCACCTGGGCATATTTACTGTTAAAGGGACAAATTCAAATGTACAATGTAAAAATGTCTCTGATTAATGCATCTCGAATGTACAAGCACAAGAAACAGACAAACACAAGGTACTAATTGACATTTATGCTTTCATTCCATAATTGATTTGTTCCATTATATCCTATTCTCTTTAATAAATTGATGGAACATAATTTGATCTCTACTGTACAGGTAATGCACCATAATTTTAAGGTAACCTAGTGAACTGGCAAATCAATCTATTCATCATTCTATTAATAAATATTTCTTCATCTGTCCTTGATCCCTCACCCAACAGGTTCCTTAAGACGTAAAGTATCAACTTAGATTGTCAAGGATATTCCACTGCAGGAGAGAACTACAGGAAATTGTCCTATGAGACATGCCTCAGACTCGTTCATCGTTTCATCTCATTCAGCAAACAAGGATCAGCTCATAGGAAATACTTCTTAGTTCCGCTCCCTCATCATGCTAGCTAACATGCTAACTGGGCTGAAATACATTCCACATTCCGCACCCTATTAAACTAATACACTCCCATTACGCACTTAACTGGAAAATAATAGTAAACAGAGACATTAAAATAGCGAACGTAGAAAGTTCACTTACTATCAAGGTACCCATCCGTTGACTCGGTCTCCATAGTAGGGGCCACGGGCTGTTGGAAGGGGAGAAACTGCATTAATAAAAGGGCTGATTAGGAAACATGGGGCCCTACATGAACCACTGTTCCTCATGTCCATCACTGCGCCATGGCGACCAGAGTAGCCAGGGATGCCGGTTCAGATCTCGTCACTGTTGGCTAACTTGACGTGAGAGAGGAGTCTGCTTTGAAGAGGTTCACAGAAGTCAGTCATTTTTGGCAACTGGGTTCAGCTTTCAGTCAAGCCTCTTAGTGATTCTGATACCTCAAACTCGACTGGAGGACGAGGGAGCGGGTGCTCACATTTCATGGAAGAGTTCTCTGGTTTGCTCAGAAGTTAACTACGATAAGTCACATGTTGCTGGCAGATGTCTGTCTACATTTTCATCACGTTTTACTCCGTGGTGGAACCAATAATGCGGTATGGCACTAGACAGAAACAGTTATTAATAGACGATGTCAACTAGAATATTGGTAGTAGACAGAAAAAAAATCTATAAAAAGAGTATGAAAGCAAATGTGAAACCCAGGAAATTGTACTGTATTGTGAAGAAGGACCTCACTAAAAGGTCCTGAAAGTGCTGCGAGATTATGATACATCACAGAATGTGAAAATATATCTACACATATCATCCTTTCTGAGTGTCTTATAGCCTCCCTTGGGCACATGTCAGTCACAAAAAGACAGGAACGATTACTGAAAGCTTTCCACAAACACCAAGGCAACAACACACACTTGAAAGGATATTCTAACTGAAAGGTACAGTGAGGGCAGCATATTTTCTTTCCGATTTCTCGCATGGCAGGTAAGAAAAGGAGTCATTTGTGCATAAAAACCCTTTCAGGGACTTGAGAAGCATAAAAAGATCAGGCAAACACAATTAATTGATCATTCCATTACGTAACAATGTTATACGGCAGCTACCACAATGATCAAAAGTTGATTAATTATTAACAGTGGCCTAATACAATGACCGATAGCATGGAAAGGTAGGTCTTTAATACAGTACTTTATCGATCCTCTGTGGTTGTAGCAAAGTTGGAATGTCCGGGGGAATGCTTCCCATTTTGAAACATTAATTACATATCATCCTACACATATCTTAAAGGTTCCATGTGCTTACAATTCCTGTACTATTGTTATACAACTTGTAATTAATGCTATTCCTTGTGAATAAAACACTGACACTCCACTACTCAGCACGGATGAAGGAAAGCAGCAAGCAGCTTCTTCAATTCAGCTACGACCAACAGCTTTACGCATTTCTGGTAGCCACACTAAAGGCCAGCTCTTACACCGGGGGATCCGTCTTGGCTGAAGCCACCAACCTGGACACAAACCTAAACATCACATTAATAAGCTGCTCACGTCACACTTTCCACATTCATGCAACATATGAGGACATACAAATATCTATCAACAATCACTGCTTATGTTACATTATTATAAAATTTGACTATTTTAGGTTTATGTAGAGGACTGAGCTACGCTTGTTCAGCATAAGGTTGGTGAGAAGGTCGGTTTATGACTCAATGAATCTGTCGAAGAGAAGAAGTAATTAATTCTTAAGGGTAAATTAGGGTATATGGGTTATAAGGGCAATTCTATGATTACCTCAGCTATTCAACAATACTAATCCTCAGGGAACAACCTCTAAATGTAGAACACCAGCATGCTGTTACCCCAAGTTTAACACAATACAGGACACTCCATAAACAGATGATGATTTTATTTGACAAATATGTTGCCTGGTTCACAGTGTTTTTGTGTAGCTCAATACCAGACAACAGGACAGCAGATTCCTTAGACAATCAGGTTCTAAAAATAGCAGTGATTCATATTCAAGTTACAGTAATAAAAAAGCAATCATTTAAAAAGCCATCAGGTAATGACAGACTGTGGATGATCTTGTGAAACAGCATCAAGGTGTTTGCCAGGAAATTTGTCAGGAAAAAAAAGAAAAAAAATTAAACAAACAAAAAAATCAGACCTTAGAATAATATTGAAAGCAAGGTGCACATGGGCCTCCTAAAATGCCTAATCTAATAATCTAAAAGATAGAAACCTGACAGATATTACAATGCACATCATTTCTATGAGCTCAATCACATAACACTCTTATAGGGCAGCATAGGCATTCCTACTACTTTCTTAGCATGATTATCAATGAAGTGCTAATAAGTAAGATAAAAGTATTTTATATTCTTCTGGTAAAGGAAAAAGGAGTCTCCGCCTCGGGTGTAGACTGAACTGTGAAAATCACAATTCATTTACCAAGTAAAGAAAGATTGAAGCTATTTACATAACAGCAATAAATATAAAATATTAGCCTACACCTATAGGGGAAAATACAGACAAAAACATTCTTCATACACCCCTCCTGAGTCTGACTTATTCCAGTTTTACAGGTAAATCATCAAAGCTCTAATTACCCAAAGTTGAAGGCCTCGTTTTGCACTCATTTCTGGTATTGGTCTTTCACGGTCATAAAAGCCTCACCGCTTGCATCATTTAACACATGAGGGGTGGTGCAAACCTCTATACGACAAGGACTTTCTCCTTGCAGTTCTGGCTCTCGTTCACTTCCCTTCTTTATTAATTATCAACACGTTAATTCTCACAGTCAAGCCTCTGCAAACAGATTCGTCCAGATGCAACTAGGTCTTAATGCAAATGGGATGTAGACTTAACGTAGACCTAAAGGAGTAGCTAAAAGGTTATCGTAAATATAGGCTATTAAAAAGTGACAGCTGATGCTACATTGGGTTGATGGAGCTAAATATGGACACATTTCAAAACAACAACAAATATATTTTTGTGAATGGCATGGAAAGCGAAGTCCCGTATCCTGTTGACCAGCTGACCACTGAGATTATCTAAGTTGCAGTCCACTCTGATACCCACAACTCCCACTTAATGGAGACACACGGAGAGCCAGTTCTTCAAGCTAATACCCAGATGTTTCAGCAACTTTGACAGCCACATTGTCACATATTGCCACCAGCTTACATGGAGACCTGGACGGTTAGCAAAGGCCCACTCCACAATGGCAGGCAGAACAGAGTGCGTAGTGTAGTTTAACTGTAAGATTTTCTGTCCAGACACCACAAAATATTAACAGTAAAACTACAGTCTATGGTGTTTCTTCACACATGACACTCTAATAATCATTCCTAGTGCTGGAGGAAAAAAAAGATTAAAACTTTTATAAAACTATGAAACTACTTATACTCAATGTCACGGCACAGGAACCTCGGGGACAGATATAATTTCGTAATATTTACATAATGTTAAATTTTAATCATCAATACGGCGATGCTTATAAATATTATCTTGGAGGGCTTTTCATTTGAGTCGATCATCTAGGTTTTCCACGAGGTAGCATATCCCAGCGTTACGGACACATTACAGCTGAATTCTATAGACCTGCAAGCGGTTCGGCGTTCACCTTAAATCAAGAGAACAGCTGCCAGACTGAACACTACCCGAGATAGACGCGAGCTGCGGGTCATTATCATTATTTTTGTGCTGTATGACAGGCAATCTCATGTCGCAGCACGTCTCCGCACGGTGCTCAGAGTGACAGGAGAGACACGCAGCACAGGCGGGTAAAAGATATATTTAATACAACCGTCTTTGTCATCTCTTTTGTTCTGTGTCTGTCTTGGTTTGAAAATCTTGCATCG